>CAMXCT020000689.1:148092-222166 GCA_947184155.2 Cladocopium goreaui | reverse complement strand
CAAACAACAGCCAGAAGAAAAATGAATCTGAAGATGAAAGTTCAGTTTCAACTGGAACAGAAAGCTTTGTGCTAAAGCTGTACGAAGAGACTTGGCAAAGCTTGATACAATCCTCTTCCTGCAAGCAAAGACATTTGATATGCAACTGGAAACACAAGCTGCAGGACAACTCTACAATTGGCATCATGGAATGTGGGCAGCAAGGCAAACTCGTTGGCACAGCAACGCTTGTTACGATCAAGATCATCAACAACTTTGCAGATCTTAGAACATGCACTGAATTTAAAACTGCTTCTGAAGAACAAAAGTTAGCATGGCGCAAGCGAATTGTGCACAACAAGAAGCCTCTTTACCAATGGATTTTGGAGGATATCGTTGAGCTGAAACAACCACTACAGGGTCCCAGTAGTAGAGGCAAAGCCACGTGGGTCAACATTGCAAAGTTGAAGTCCTTTGTCGAAAGAGAGGTGCCTGAGCCTGACCTACGTGAAACATGCAAGTACTTCGTTGACAGACTATCTGAAGAAGATAGGAACATTCTTGGTGAGAGACTCCGACAACTCGATGGACACACAGTGACTATGGGATCTACATGTTCAGGAACTGATGTTTGCGTGTGCGTTATGAAAAGCACCTTCCAAATTCTTGGTCAGCTCTTCGACGCAACTCGGTGGAGCTTCTGATTTTACATATATATGTTTTTAGAAGATTAAATTCAAGGAAAACCTACCAAAACATAGTGGTTTATATATAAATATGTATATAGTTCCCTTCATGTAGTAAAATAAACGACTATTTCAATACATAGCTGTATAAATATATACAAACATGATTTTCTTTTGAATGTACAGCTTTGTTGTATAACTTTATGTTTTCCACATGTTGCTATTTGAGATCCATATTCAAATCTCCAGGTAAATATTCAACTGCGTCATGAGTTTAGCGTTGAGATTGAACCTTACAAGAGGAAGTTCATTGCTGATGCTCACACTGCCAAGGGTGAAAAACCAACATTTCATCTTTTCAGCGATGTTCGTATTTTTGCAGATGGCAAAGGGTATTGCGATACCTGTGGTTGTGTCCACAATGCGCCAGCTGAAGTTGATATCCTATTTGTTGGTCCATCATGCAAAAGCATCAGTTTGGAGAATGCCGACCGGTCTTCCTACAAGCACTGCTACAGTACGGGTGAAGGAAGTAGTGGCTACACATACCAACATGGAGTAAAAGGTGCTGTTTCTTCTACAAATCCTGCACTTTTGTTCTTCGAGAACGTATTGGGAGTGATGTTTGCAGTGAACAAGAAACCATCCCCCATGGAGGCCACGGGATTCAGATTCATATCAAATTCAGGCTTCAGATGTTGTATTACAGTGGTATATATATATAGTATTTATCTATATGCTTATAAATACAAAAGGGAATGTTCTTAATGCACATAGAATATGTGAATGGATATTGGGGAATAATCAAGATATGAAAATGGTGCTATGATTTCTTCGGTCTTATGTGTGTAGCTAAAGTAGGAAGGTATTGTATTTTTTGTCTGTATTCTGTATCTCTTTATCTCTCTATCATTCGATATCTGTTATTTTGTAGATATTTATGTATAAAAGGGATTGTTTTTAATGCACATAGAATATGGTCATATTCCCTTCCTCTCCCTGCAGGTCATGACCAAAGACCTGGGAGAACTTGGCTATGTTGTTGAACATTCCAAAATTGATGCACAAGACTACCTCTTACCTCAAAGACGGAATCGGGTGTATGCATTAGCGGACATCAATGCTGGTCAATGTTCCCAATCCTTTGCGCAAAAAATGAAAGCAACCATGGAGTCTATGGCTTCTGATGTGTTGTTACCGTTTGATTCTGTGTTTGACACTACTTTGCCACATCAGCAGCTGGAGGGGCGACAATATGACAAACTGCAGGAAGCTTTGGAAAAAGCATGTTTACAAGCAAACTGCCAAAATGTGTTCCTAGACACGTCAACTTCGTCAACAAGAGAGTGTGAAAGTGCAACCAATGTCCTTACATGTGTGCGACCTACGCACAAAATTTACAGCAATCAGCTTCAACGTTTTGTGACCATACAAGAGATGTGGGCAGCACAAGGACTGTTCAAATGCAACTTTGAGAACCAAGAGGCAGTTCAAAGCACGTGGGAACAAGCTTCAAAAGCACAAGACCTTGCTGGTAACGCTTTCGCTTCTACATGTATGCAGGCCAAAATCATCGCGTCTCTGGTACATGGTCAGGGATGGATCAATCTCGCAGGATCACATGGAAACGCTACAAACGCTCTGCAAACTGGTTTCGAAAGTGGTACTACTCCAAATGACTCAAGCTCTCAACCTGATTTCTTCGAAACACCAGATGCTAAAGGGACTTTGTCTACAGCATCATCGAGTGAACGGGGTATCAAGCGTAAGAGTAGCTCTGATGATGATGATGTACGAGATGAAAGTGTTTACAGCAGTCCACCAGCAGAAGCATCAGCATCATCCCGACCACAGAAACGCATCAGTCTATCAAGTGAATCGATAGTAGCCTCATCACAACTGTCAAAACGCATCAGTTCATCAGAGGAAGCCTTGGTGCCATTGCCACCTCCCAAACGCAGATGTGTAGGGAAAACAAAGCAGTCAGATGCGATGATAGTACCTCAACATATCAAAGATTTGATGTCATTACGAGAATCCAATAGAAAGAAAGGACCAGGACGTCCAAAAAAACAAGCACCTCAAGATTGTGAGGCTATTGTCACTGCTTCCAACCAAGATCCACCAGGAAAAAAAGGAAATGATTCTGAGAAGGCGAAGACTGCACGAGATGGGAAACAATCTGTGATCAGCATTTGGGACAAGATGAAGTTGTTTGAAGAAACTCGACTGCCAATATACATGCATATATATATATATATATTGTATATGTATATATATATATATATATAACATATGTCACCCTTATGATGTAGATATAGCTTTCCAACCTATTTTCCATGCTGTGTTAATGTGTATGAGCCAACAATAGTATTGAACCCATCACCTTTGTGATGGGATGGGGTGGTTGGGTGGGAAGGGTGGGGTGGAAGGTGGAAGATGGAAGGTCGAAGATGGACCTCAGAAATGTTGCAAATAGCTTGCTAAACAGAATGGCATCGGGTGCTACATGGCAATTTATACCATATGGTGGGGTAGGAATACGGAGCATGGAACCATATATATATATATATTTATGATTTCTCTTTTTGTAGAGGTGATTTAGGATGCACTTAGAATATGGAATGGCATAGTGAGTGGTTGGGTGGGAAGGGTCGGGTGGAAGGTGGAAGATGGAAGGTCGAAGATGAACATCAGAAATGTTGCAAATAGCTTGCATATACGATGCTGAACATTGGAAATGCTGCAAATAGCTTGCAACACATAATGGTACCGGGTGCTACATGGTAATCTATACCATTTGGTGGGGCAGGAATACGGAACATGGAGCCATGTATATATATATATATGATTTTTCTTTCTGTAGAGGTGATTTGAGATGCACTTAGAATATGGAATGGCATAGAGACATATTTACCATCCCATCTCAGGAGTATGAGAGTGTTTGCGCAGATCCATCGGTGAAGTACAAAGAGAAGCATTTCCTCTCTACTGCCAGAAGGAAAGGTGCATATCAGGGGTGTTTCACGGACAGTCATTGGGGAGGACATCGAAAAAAACAAAACTGGGATTTGTTGGTCAAATACGCTCCAAAGATTGCAAAAAAGCATTCTGAAGTTCCTAACTCACTGCGTGATGTTCTGAACATTACCACAAAGAAGTGGAATGGAGGGAAATTCAGCAAAAGTGATGGGCTGCACGTGATACCACCAAGCCTAGCCCTAGCACTGGATACGATCATCATGGACAGATTAGCGGCTGGCGAAGAAGTTTCTTACGATTTCGTTGAATCAACATTGAAACTTTTGGTGAAACTTTGGAATGAAAAGATTGAAGAGTTGCAGGCCGATGTTCAGGAAACAGTACAAAAGAAAATCTTGCAAGCACAAAACGCAATCGCTGAGTCTGAAGATGTTGGAGATGATGTTGCGCGAATGGCAAAGGATGATGAAATGACAGCATTGAGCAAGTTGTTAGAGACACTCCAGCCCTGCAACATCAGCACCCAACCTACTGCACTGGGGAACCTTGCCTGATGATTTGCAACTATGTTTTTTTGGAAAAAAGAAACAATGGATGAATGAATATATATGTATATTTAATTATATATATGGGCTTACATACACACACATATATATATATATTGTCGAGAACAATATTCTAAGTGCATCGTTTTGTGTGCACACTCACATGGTTTACACCATCACGACAATGATCATCTCGACTGCCCAGGTCTTGTGCATCTCGAGTTTGCAACCGATTGGGGATCCGAACAAGTTCGGTGACCAAACAATCAAAACACTTGGACTACGATCATCCCATGGTTGCCAATGTGAGGGCCTTTGTAACCTTGTGTGTGGAGCAACATCGGATAGATGGTAGACTGGTTGCAAACTTTGACCAGGTGTGGACAATGCAGTATGAAGGAGCTCGTCGTGTCCTGTACAAACATGAAAGTAAACGTGGTTCATTCTTTGAAAAGAACAATACACCTTCAGTCACCAAAGCATTGAACAGTATCAGGAAAGCACTTTCTCTTGAATGTGATACTGGTTCAACAAAAAAAGATGTTTGCCAACCAGTCAGACTCAACGCCGCTGGAAATTTGAACCCGGTGGACTACGCTCGCGTACCAAGAACTACGACGACGTTAAGTTGGGCCGATGGTGATTTGGGTAGAGCTTTTGTTACTATGGCACCCGGAACAGCGTACAAAACTCAGTTGTTTCTTATTGTTTTTCGTTCCTATTACTAATATATAATACATATGGTACATACAAAACTTATCAAAAGAATATACATATATACATAAATCAGCTTGAAAGGAATATACATATGTATGGTTACTTATATATATATTGTTTCTGGTTGCCAGGTCATATAGACCAAAATATTCTATGTGCATTGTTTTTGCATATATTTGAACTTTATTCACCATGGAAACCAAAGTCGCTTTGCAAGGTCAGAAAAGACGATAGACGCAATGAATCGAGAATTGGGCCATGTGTTACACATCTCAACTCGTCACTCAGGGTCCACTCACTACTGGAATGCTGCAACTTTGGGTGAATACCTTGAATTTTTGGGGAGCGAACTACGTGCAAAAAGGATGAAACACGGACTCGATGCATCTTCAAAAGCGTTGATACTCATGGACAAAGCAACGGTTCATCAAAGCAGCACTTTCGAAAAGCTTAGAGATCGGTTTCAACGTGCTCACAACTGCATTCTGCTTCACGGTGCTTCCTACCAATATGTTGCAATCCCAGGAGGCAAATACAAGTTTGAAAGCTATTTTTGTTTGTTGTAGAAGTTTGTGTATACAGACACATATACATATATCAAAAGATTCAGGTGTGTACTATTGATATATTGGTTCCATATATATATATAGTGAAAAAGAAAATGTTCAGAAATTCAACATATATAACATGTTCATCAGGCTGGGGAGCTTGTGGTGGACCTTGTGATGGTTTCCATCAGTGGTATCATGGATTGAGACGCGCGGCGCAACGGATCACGGTGGGCATGGGGAAAACTCTACGATCAACTTTGGCTGAGATGTCGATCAGTGTGGATGGCAATCCGCGGTTTGAGTTGCATGTGCAGATTGTTTGGTTTACCTAATTTTCATTAGTTTCTGTTTGTAAAATATTATTTTGGGATGCACATAGAATATGAAAGAAAAGACATACCCACGGTATCAAATAAGCAGTGACTGTCCGAACATTTTGCACTACATCCAGGTTGACCACCGGGGGAATTTGAGAGCCGAGCTAATTTTCATTAGTTTATGATTGTAAAAGATGATTTTGAGATGCACTTAGAATATGAAAGAGAAAATCTATTCACAATATCAAATAAGCAGTGACTGTCCAAGCATTTCGCACTACACCCAGGTTGACTACCGAAGGGAGTTTGAGAGCCGATGCATTCGCTCTTCAATCCCTCAAAAACTATCAAGGTGGGAAGCTGATTCAATGGGCATGGGTCAGCCGCGGTTTGACCAGCATGGAGCAAATAGCTGAATGGCATCATGATGGCAACATGGAAGCAGCAAAGGCATCTTTTGAACAAACAAGGGGTGCAATGGCAACTTTGTATAGTTTGGATGAAATTCCTTCTGTTGAACCTACTGGTGAAGAAGATATCGTTGCTGCAGCTGAAACCACAACTTTGAAGGGGGAGTTGCATCAGTTCTGGGCAATCAACGATTACGAAAACCCAACAGCTGAGCCAATTGCACTACCATCGTGGTTTCAGCTTCCAATTGACAATGTTCTGTTGACGTGGAAACGAGAACTTTCTGTTTGGGAGGAACGTATAGCCAAACGTAAAGCAAATGGTTTTGGTTCGTTGGCTCCCAAAATGAACGAAGCATATCAGCAATGGGTGTCCAATCCAACAAGGGTACTTGTCCTAGACAAAGCAAGGAAGGCACAGGTGATGCAACCAGGAAAAAAGTCTCAAGCACAGTTGAAAAAAACATGCCTGATGCTGGTGATTCATCCTTCGTTGGATCCAGCTGACCTTTGGGTTAAGTCGGGCAACGGAAAACAGTGGTCTCTTCATCTCTTGGAGGGTGAAGCTATTCCTCAAGTTGAAGTACCAGATGATGTGGATCACTTTTCAGGATCTGTGTTGTTGGTTTGTGTCGGGAGTTGTTTTTTTCCAACACATACACCACATCAACAGTGTGTATTGAACTATATTCTATGTGCATCAAGCTGGTGCACACAGGACTTGACATGGAACATAATGCGGTGCATACACAAACAAATACTGTGGTAGGATTTGTTTGGTTTGAATATGTATTAACGTATATGTATATTATATATATATATACACGTGTGTGTGTGTGTGTATTGAATTATATTCTATGTGCATCAAAATTGTGTACGCAGGACTTGGTGTGGAGCATGATGCGGTGCATACTCTCGACTTGGAAGAGGACAAGCAGATCGAAATGGAGCATGGTGAACCAATTGAGTACGGCGACTTTTCCGGTGATGAACTGGATTCAGAGCTACACAGTGGGTTTCTCTTTGTCAAAGACTCAGACTCAGAGCAAGAGGACGAGCATGATGACAAGACAGCAGAACCCAAAGAGGACGAGAATGGCAAGAAATCACGCAATGCAGCACTTGAGCACCGACCAGAATATCAGGAACTCAAAGCGGCGGGGTTGACTGTCAGGCCTGAAGGATGTAGTTTAGGTATTCATCCAGGAAACATGGTGTGGCGATCTTACGGTGGAGGGTCTTCCCATCATGGTAGATCTTTTGGACCATCAAGTGGTCGCACTGCAAAGCAGGCATTACTCAGGGTGATTGAGCTCATGTTGCAGGGTCACTTGGAGCTTCACCCCAAGGATAGATTGGCAAAACTTCAGCTTCAAAAGGTTCAAACTGCACGAGCAGCAGAGCCGGAGCACAAAGACTAATCCCGAGCGTGCATGAAAGGGGAAAAAGAGCACTGATCAACGATTTGCTTGGAGAGTCTTGAGATTTGGATAATATATATATATATTATATATATACCTCTATATTATATTTATACGCCCATATTCTATGTGGATAAATATTCTATGTGGATGACATTCCAAATTATGGTTTTGCTATGTAATTTCCATATTCTTAGTGGTACGTTAAAATTTTTAATATTCTATGTGCTAGCCGGTTACTATAATATAATACAGTAATGATAATGATAGTAATTAATAATATGTAATAATAATAACAACAATAATAAAACAATAGTTTAATAATAGTATATACATCTAAAGTCATCTAAAACATGTATGTGTATAGTATATGATATACTGTACATCTTTTTAATTTAATATATACAATCAGCATCTATGATTGCCATGTGCCATACTTTTCTTACGAAGAAAGGACTGGCCGGCTTCCGAGTCGTCTAAACGTCACGACCGTCGCTGCGGTCGCCAGGTGATGTTTGACTTTGATGATTTGGAACGAGCCATCGAAGCCAAGGCTCAATGCTGTCGTGTGGGCTGGGGTGATTCAGCTCGCAACTGTTGCAACAGGAACAACAGTTCCACCAAATAAGCATTGTAGATTGATCGTTGTTGCAACATTGTTCAACAACGCAAGCTAAATGCAGCCATTGGTGAAATAGTGTGTTTACAAGCTAAACCACTGGTTGTTCCCATTGACATGCCTTTCTTTTAAAAAAGGGCACCCCAACAAGGCGATTCCCCGTGCTTAGCTAAGTTGGTTTATAACTGAGTTATGTTTTTTTTTTTGTAATCCCTAAATCTAGTTAGCTGGGTTTAAACATCAACCAAGAAAAACAACATCTATCATCATCTATCCTGGTTTCCCATTGCCATCACCACGTCACGCCGTTGCATGACAGGTTTGTGAAGCGCCGGCTGTAGTGCGGGCCAAGGCTGAATCAACAAAATGGGTGCTATAATTCCATGGAGGGAGACATGTCTTGACATGTCTTGACACAATATGAACCACAATATGACACCACAATTGCAATATATTGCAGTTCACCAGTGGGTGGACCGGGGCATTTTGCCTTTCAAACATGACAAACCCAAATTTCAATCCTAACTTTGGGGTTGAACATGTGCCCATTGAACTTGACAATGGAAATTGCCCCGTTTATAGCCGAACAAAATGTGAATAGATGGCGAACATTGTGATATTTCAGTGTCAGGGAGGTAGTGCAGATTTACCTGATTTACCCGATGGTAAAACCTCAAGACCCTCAAGCAACGGGCCAGCACGATATTGAAACATGGGAATGGGTCAAAACATATGATTTGCCCATGCGAATGGGCGAACTAGCTCAGTCATATTCAAATGCAAGAGACTAAAAGTTTGTTGATGGTTTGGCCCCTACGTAGGCTATCCAAAAATAGGTCCTCACTGAAGCTATCTAAATATATCTAAATTGATTTGGGTGTCTCGCAACCATTGCATGCCTTGTGACCGCAGACCAGAAATCGTAGTCACTTGTGTGTCCCTGTGGGTCCGACAGGTCAAGCCCCACATAAAGAACAACCATACCAAGGTCGCCAGGGACTCAGCCATCCGAGATCACAGTCGCTATGCTACCCTGCACAACTTGGAATCTCCAACATCTTCAACGACTGAGAGGGACACTATTCTGGTTGGTGGTTTGGAACATGATTTTTTTCCATATGTTGGGAATAGTAACCCCAACTGACTAATTTTTTTCAGAGGGGTTGAAACCACCAACCAGAATTGTTAATACGTAATTTTGTGAGTTTGTTGGTGCTCCCTTTGCGCTTTGCAGCTTTCGCGCTTTCGTGCTTTCATTCTCATGGGGAAAAAAGTCATCCCAGATCACAGTCGCCAATCTTGATGGGTTCGGCCTACAGAGATACAGCAGATCGGTTGGGGAGACGGGTCCCACAACTGACAACTTGCGGAAAACATGAAGCAGACAAGGTGTCAATGTTGTCAATGTCATGTCAGTTAGGTGATTATGAACCGCTGAAAACATGTTGGAACCAACATTTTCTCCACATCTCACCCAAATGCTTGGTGACTGTCACAATGTGTATGCTTGGATGGTAGGGGTAGGGGTAAGTATGGGGGCTTTCCTTGCCGCAAAGTGCAGGTCCGCATTTGGGCAATCTCCGATCTTCACACAGATGACCACCACAACAAGGACTCCGATCGCCATCGTCATCTGGGGCCATGATTTGTCGTGATCATTCGGGATCCCTATTTTTTTATGCATCAAACCACCGGTTCATACTCAACATCCGCATATGATCCCAAATCTCTGTGTCATATGTGTCATGTAACTCCCCTCCAAAAAAAACCTGGTTTCTGGGATGTGTTTAATATGTTTCATATGAACGAATGGGATGACATGTCAAAAAAATGATGTGTGATGGTATTGCTCACAACGGCATGGCTTCATCCCAGTGTTGTTTTAGATTTGGGGTTTCTTTGTGGTCTGTACCGGTTAATAGGGGGTGAACCAACAGAAATATGGAGGTTTAATGGGGGTAAATAGGGTACCCTCTGGTACTTTAACATAGCTATTGCAAATCACCTTTTGTTGAACAGGCAAATCATCGAACTATATCGAACTATACCAAACTATATAAATGAGTCATGTTCCATAGCATTCCATAGCTATGTGAAAGTACCGGAGGGCACAAAAAAAAATCCCAAGGTGTGCAGAATCCTTGCTGCACCCGATGTTTCAAAAATCGTTTATTTTCATCTTTAGTTCTTAGATATTTTCTTGTTTGTTTACCGTAATACCTAATATTTCGAGCTATTTCGAACCAAACCTGTTTGGGTTTGGCTGGTCCACAGATTACGGCTTTGGCATGCTGTAGTACGATTTAGCCATGGATTTCGCCATGTTTTTAAGGATACCCAAGGTTGGCCAGGCTTGTCTGGTGGGTGTGGGATTTTGTCTAACACAGCTATGGTCTGGTCGAAATTTTGGACCCCCAAACCCGCAGATTTTGGGTTTTGTTCTGATCTATATTTTGTTAAATATTATTGTTAAGTAAATATTATTGTTAAGTACTTACTCTCCATTTTGGGAACGATTTTAGGTTCTGACTGCCATGATCACCGGCCTGATCGAAGGAGTGGCTAG
The DNA here is from genome assembly GCA_947184155.2 of Cladocopium goreaui. Taxonomy (NCBI): domain Eukaryota; class Dinophyceae; order Suessiales; family Symbiodiniaceae; genus Cladocopium; species Cladocopium goreaui. The sequence goes on along the minus strand of CAMXCT020000689.1, from coordinate 211,373 downwards.
ATGAGCTCGAAACCAAAGGCGCCGCAAACGATGTACTCATTGTGGCTTGGTTTTGAAGATGATTTTCGTAAGATCGAAGTGCAGCAGGCTGAGTGGTACCTTGCAACCCCGCAGGCTTCGGAGTCGAAAATGGGGGGGAACACCCCAAAAAGGTTATTTTGATGCGGAAAATGACGACAAAACCGCACAATTTCGGAACCCATTTGTGGCTTGTCTCACTGCCGAGGTGGCTGGAGATATCTCCCATAAGTGGGACATCATCAAGGATACATTAAGCTTCTTGAAGGCGCATGGGGCAAACATGTGTAGACATCCCGGTTGAAAATTGCCGCGGTTGTACCGTTGTACCAACTGTTTTTTGGACACAGGGTTTTGAATGTTTTTGTGAGTTTGTGTGTTGATTTTCCTTGGAAGAATGTGGGAACCGGTCTGTTTCTGAAGCTCTTGCATTTTGGCAAGGACTGAGCATTAAGTATCAGCATGCAACCTTGCGGTTTGCACAGCCGCCGATTTCCCGAGAAACTGGTTTGGCGCCGCAATGCCAATACATTTCATTGCAACAGCATGTCGTCCTCTCACTGACGGCCCTAGTTCTAACATGTTCTAAGATGTTCTAACAGCACTTAGTGCTCGTCAGTTCTCAGCTACCTAGTGAGGTGGCTATCCTGCTAGTGGTTCCCATATTTCGTTTCATCCCCTTTTCATAGCCACAGATCGCCTTCCAATCGCCTTCCAATCGCCTTCCAATCGCCTTCCAATCGCCTTCCAATCGCCTTCCAAAATGAACAAAAAAAAACTACCGAATCACGACCGCAGGCGCGCTATGCAAGGGTTTTCTACTGCCCTGGAAATCATGAGTGCAGCTCCCCAGACCAGCAGCTGTATTTTTCCGTGCAGAGATCATCCATTTGATGATGCTCATCATGCACCTTTAATTAATGTATAATTATTCATCATGTAATTACATGTAATTACGATGTATGCACAAATCAAACACGAATTCTCCATCCACAATGATCCGTAATTGTCAGATGATCATAATAGTGATGAATTGTCCATTATCAGATGATCATATCCATTTTCTTCCACGCTTTTTCTATCGTTTGAGGCTTTGGGGCAACGCCCAAGAGGACGGCGGTTGTAACAACACATGGCTTGCGAGGGTGTTCATAGGCCTCAGTGTGTTAGCTAAGTTGATGTATAACTCCAAGTTCACTGGGGTTTATGATGGTTTATGATACATATATAATCATATATAATCATATTTAGTCACATAATGTCATATAATGTCATATAATGTCATATAATGTCATATAATGTCATATAATGTCATATAATGTCATATACCTATAGTATTCTATAGTGAAGTTGGTTATCAACTTATAACTGGGGTAGCACAACCTATAACTACCGGAAAACTATGGGGTCAAAGATACTCAGACATGATATCAGAGATGTTCTTCAAACTGTAACGCATCCGCAAAAAGCATGATTTTGCAGCACTTTACCCCTTCCGTGTCATCTTCAAACCGCTTAACCACCTATCGTCATGAAACATTCCCGCATGTTGCATCAAACCATCCAGACTAGAAATGGGTATAAGCAAGTATTTACTAAATTTACTGTACCTTTTAATCATTCACTGGGGATATAGCATTAATAAGTGGCTTGAAGTCATGAAAGTGCAAAGGGGTCAAATCGTGGGAGTGTGCCTCTTTTATTTATTTATTTTTTAGGGGATGGTCATCGGGAGAGATTTTCATAGGGATTCATATGCCCAGTACGATAGGGTTCTCAATGGATTGGTTTTCACGGGAAAATCTTAACCGGAAACCATCGAATTTTCCATGAAATCTGGGGCTGTCCTGTAAAATTTCCCAACAAAACCAATACATTGAGATAGGGTTCCCATAACATGGGATGATGACTATTATACACCACATTCATCCCATGTTACTTGACCATCGTACATTCATGGCAGCCCAAATGTTCATGGTGAACCCCCATAGGGGAATCGTCATGAATTTGTTGAGAATTCTATAGTCATTACGTTAATTCTTGTTTTGGGATGGATGACCATACCAGTAACTATCTAACTTGACAATTTCACACATGGCTACCCGGATATTCCTGGTGATTCCAATTGGTTGGTGGTTTGGAACATGTTTTGTTTTCTTCCATATATTGGTAATAATCATCCCAACTGACTTTCATATTTTTCAGAGGGGTAGGTCAACCACCAACCAGCCAAATGTTGGACAATAAAACCCTCATACCTTCCTATGTTTAATCCCATTCTTGATGATTTACCCGCATCCCATGTTTAGCATCGCTAAATTGTTGATGGCTATATACATTCCATGAAACTACGACCTATGTATTCATCTAACTTGACCATGTTTATCTATGTTTTTGCTTCTAATCCCATTATCCATATCATATTCCTATTATATGCCCATTATATCCCTATTATTGCCTCATAAATTGGTTGTTTATATAATCCACAACTGTGCTGGTTAACCATGGCACATGAAAAAATATAATTTATCTTGACCATGGCACATACAATCCCTATGTTTTAAATGGTTGGATTCCCACCAAATCATCATTATATCCTTTCTTTTATCTCCATTAAATGTCCATCATATTCCATCAATCATCCCCACAGCTGTTCGCCATTCAATCTGAATTTAGTCTCCATCTATTCATATCTAACTTTTCCTATGTCTTACCCTCTGGTAATTTAACATAGCTATTGAAAATGGCCATTTATAGTGGATATTCCCATGAAAAATGGTGATTTTCCATAGCTATGTTAGTTTACCAGAGGGTAACCCATAATCCCAATGTGTTTCCCATGTCGCGCCAGGATTCCATGCGCCGTTTCCATGCGATCCTTCAGCTTTGTCAACAGCTGGGGGTGGAGACGGCACCTGCGGAGGCCTTGTTAAAAACCCACGAAAAATGGAGAAAAAATCCTGGGCTTAGATGATCATCTATTTTCATATTATCATATTATCATATGTTTTCATTAAAAATATATGAAAATATGAAAATATGATAATTTTTAATGTTTGTTTTACATATAATTTTCATATCTATTTTCACCATTATAGAAAATGAGATTAGAGTTGATTCTTTAGGATTTTGAGGTGGTTTTGAGACGATTTCACTGGCAAACATGGGGAAAGTGGTGATTCTTGGCGGCAAAACACACACTTGCTAGAATCACTTCACTGTTACTGTATATATCAAGCATGATCAGGTCCCCAGAAACAATTACAGTAATTAATGAAAACAACATTGGTTGAAAGGGAGGAACTCACCCCTGGCAAAATCAAATTCCAGCCCCATCGCTCGCTCTTGGTAAAAGCGGCTGATTTTTTTTGGGGGGTGACCTTTCAATATTTATTCAATGCCAGCAGAAGATTGTACTTCCCACACCCGCCCTGGTCCTGTTCTCTTTAAATGTTTGGACGGGGGCTGTGGCTGGCAATTTCCTCAAGGTAGCGGAATCTGGCATTTATCCAATCCAATTTATTCCTTTTGGCAACCTTTGATTCGTACACTCAGCCACATCGAGGATATGTAGTGGCAGCTCCCTTTATGGCCGATGCGCAGTGTCACACTGTTGACCTAGAAAGGCTATTGTTTACCCGCATGATCGTACGTTTGGGTCGTCTTCCTGCAGAAATGTTGTATTTATATAATATGCCTTATACATGGAGCATTTTGGTATCGAGAATAATCCTTCCCAAACAAGAATTAGTGGAAACTGTTTGATCTATTTATTTTAGAGGCTGGCATCTAAAAACTATATATTCATGTTTGAACGGGAAGGTTCAGCACCGTAGGGTTGCAAAAAATATGGATACAGGCCGAAATTATCCACCAAAAATGGATTGGTTTTGTTGGGACAATTTACAGGAAACCCCTATGATCTGAATGGTAAAAACCCTGGTTTCCAATGAACCAACATTTCTCGGATTTTCTTATGCCAAATTCTCGGAGGTGGCAGTGGGGGACCGACGCGTGCTGATCGTGCCCATCATGGCAGCTTGGAGAATCTGCCGTTTTTGGCCCAGCAAAATGCTTGTTGCATCCTGGGTACCCACTGGCCCACTGGTTCTTTAAATGTTGGGGCTTAAATGGGCTTAATAGGGGTTGAACCAACCAAAATGGAGGTTTAATGGGGGGAAATAGGGGGTTACCCTCTGGTTATGGCTGACATAGTTATAGAAAATCATCATTTTTAATACGTAAATAGATCGGGATCATCCTTAATGGATTTGCCGGTGCATGGGGAAAATGCGTGTCACAACATGGCAGTAATAGAGTTAATAGAGTGTTGGGTTCATTCTTTGGCAGAGGTTTGCAATGTGGCTTCGCAATGTGCCTTTTGGGTATGCGGCGTTCTTTTTTTGGGGGGGGCAGTTTATCACTACATTGATGAAAACATAGCACCGTTTACCCTCTGGTAAACTAACATAGCTATTGAAAATGGCCATTTATAGTGGATTTTCCCATTAAAAATGATGATTTTCCATAGTTATGTTAAATTACCAGAGGGTATCGTTATATATTGTTATAACAATCATGTTAAATCAATGGTGAGAACACCTTCGCAGGTGAAATCGACACGGAGCACAAACATCTTTGACGAGATAAACAAAATCCGAAGATCCACAGATTTCACCCCCATAGCAATATCTGATGGGAAACCCATGGAAACCCATATGGTTTTCCCATGATTTTCCCAGCATTTTCCCATGATTTTCCGATGTTTCCGAATGGAAAAAATATGAACAAATCCCTCCGAAGCCATCGAAGTTTTCGGCCAAGTCGTGGCACCACCCGCAGTGGGACACGGAGCCAGAAATCCAAGGTGCAATTTTTTTTGGTCGTTCCGGGAGGATGTCAACCTGGAATCTACAGTAAGATTTCATTTGAACTCAATGTTCTTGCTGATGATGAGGATTATGGCATATTATGGCAAAGATGGTTCTTTCGAAATTTGGCAGCCAGATAGTTTTCCGTTTCTTTTTCCATTCCAAAAGTGGTAGATAAATCGCAGAAAGGACAGTTGTGACGCTCGTACGTTCCGCTGACGAGGTTGGCGAGGCTTACTCCCTGTGGACCAGATGCTTAGCAACTGCCTTGATGGGAGACTGGGGAAGATCAGGCTTTGATGCCTTGACTCAAAGAATTATCCTGAAAATAATTGTTATGTAACTATCGTATACTATCGTTAGTTATGGTTGCTGTGGTTAAGTTAACGTATACGACTTTTAGATAGTTGTTGCTTTCCAGCCTCAGTTCCTCGTATCAAGATGCATGTTGTATGCTGAATCTATCATCAGCGATGCCTTTTACAATTTATGGAAATGAAGAGGGTGCATTCACGGGGATAGATTCATTTATGTTTTTTTCAATTTATGGTTTGCCATCTGGTAAACTAGCATAACTACGGAAAATCACCCTTTTGAATGGGTAAACCAACTATGAATGGCGATTTTCAATAGCAAACTGTTAGTTTACCAGAGGGTATCATGGTTTATCCCACAATTTATGGAATTTCTTTTGCCATGGCCTGGGGATGCCTAGATGGCCGTGAACACCGGAGTGTACCGTTTTGGAATGGAATAGGTGACTTCATTGGTCATTGGTTGTAACACAGTTGTACTTACCCTCTGGGGATTTTTTATAGCTATGGAAAACGGCCCATTTATAGATTCGTTTATGATGGTTTAGCTATAGATAATTAACAGCTAATTTTCCATAGCTACCCTCTGGTAATTTAACATAGCTATGGAAAATGATAGAAAATGGTCATGGAAATAGTTGAACTATATTTGTCAAACATGGTGATTTTCCGTAGCCGTGTTAGTTTAACAGAGGGTATATGTTCATGAATCAGTCTGGACATGAAAACATGGGAAAACATGGGAACACAGAAATTCAAAGCTGCAAAGCCCCATTGGATCCGTCTTGCATCCGTCGGACTGGGAATTTGCGGGACACGGTGGACTTAGGTGATTACCCACTGACTCACTGGCCAGAGGGGATTTGTATCCAGGCTGTAGGGTGGTACAGGGTGACCAACCAGAATGGGAGTCCAAATATTCTTGTTATATATTTCTTTTGCACATTTATGCGCACATCTTGAATCAGGTTCGTAATCATATGTTTAGCGGAGCGGGTTTTTTCTAGCGCTGTTGCTGCATTGACCAATGTGTGGACCTAGTTGTTATGTTGATTCCAATCGACCAGGGATGGTCAAGATGGTGTTGAACCGAAGCAACAAGATCCCCTTAGCGTATCCAGGAATCCATAGGCTTAAATCAAATCATAAGGTACCCCCCAAAAAAAATCATAGTTTTTCCATGTTTTTCCCTTAAAATTGCCAAACATATCCATCAATCAAAACTAGCACCGCATTAACCCTCCAATTAATCTCCATTCATATCCATGAAACAGGAAATAGGATGTAAGAAAAAATGTGTTCCCTGCATTTGACCCAACATTTCGCGAACATTTTTAATAGGAGCTATTCCTAAGGTCCTACAGGATGGGGCCCCCAAGATAGCGTTCAGTTGCCTTATAAGTGGCTTAACTATGGTTTATGGTAGATATAACGAACTAGTTAATGGATGTTAATGTCATAGAATTGGATGATGGGAAAATTTACAGGAAAGCCCTATATTTGATGGTAAAAACCATGGTTTCCTGTATATTTTCCCTTAAACCAATCCAGTGATAATGGGTTTATAAACCAATTTATAACTGGGGGGCACCATCCTGTCAGCATTCCTAAGCCTTTTTTTTCACCCAAGCCATCCGAAGCGCCGAAGCGTTTTGGCAGGACGGTTCTGCAGCCCTGGCTATAGTAGCTCAGCAATGGATTTTTGGGAACGTTTGGTAATGTGGGGAACCCAATGAGAATGGAAATTCAATGGTAATTTAATGGCGATTTAATGTGAATATTTTACAATTTATACAATATGGATTATTATGGAATATTCGGGGGAATATGTACAGTAACAAACATACACACTACCATGACTGGGGATGGTTGAAATCCCACCCATTCAGCTGATGACTTCGGGATGGTTGATGGGATTGAGTGAATCCCACATTCCATCCAATCTTTGTGAATTGGATGTGTACATGTTCGAACCGTGCTAACAAGCCAAAAACTATGTTGAACAGGTATCAACGAAGATTGGCCATGTATCCACACACGTAGAAATATAGAAGATCTTGCGCCAAACCAACCCAAGCACCAATTTGAGGGCAATGAAGTTGTTGTTTTTTGAATGATATATGGGCTACTGGCCATCGCCCTCGCCATGATGGCTCTTTGTCTACATGGTGGGCGTGTCACTGGTCGACCTCAGAATGTAACCAACAGCGTATCCCAAACAACACAAGCTCTCAAGATTGCCATTGGGTGGTCTGTGGTTTCCTATGTTTTCCCCATTTTCACACCCAAACATCATGTTGTTGTTTCTAATTACCGTATGCATCAATATGATATATCTAATCTATATCATCTCCCAATAGATTCTCATTCCTTGGTCATTGCATTCTTTGGCATTTCTTCACCGCAGTTCCAGCTGTGATATGAGTCCGCCAAGGACAAAGTCAACGATGAGTTGGTTGATTGGATCGACTTGCTCCAACGCAGACACGAATACCAGGAGGCCATGGCATTGATACACTGACGTCATCTGACGTCCCATTCGTTCAATTGAAGCAAAACACACAGAAGCCAACAATGCGCAGAAGTTTCAACTACCCCCAACATGATTGCCATTGTTTTCCAGAAATGGTGTGTTTTCAGAATCTCCCCAGCCGATGATTGCAGTTGTTTGCCAAATATCAACGGTTTGAGGCAACCTTTCATGCATCCACTGCCCCCAGTTTTGTTCCCTCATTCTGTGTTGGTGCAGGTTCTGTCCTTCTCACACTTCTTGCCAAGAGTGGAGAATAATCCGGAGAAGAGGTACCTGACCTATCCGAACCTCGTGCCATCCTCAAGTGCTTGGACCAGCAGCTAGTTTGCTTTTCATCGAGGAGGTGAACATGAAATATGATGAAACGGTAGAGAAACAACCAGACGAAGTGTTGTAAATTGAACACATCAGATGTAAATATTAATGGTACATTGATATATTTGGAGTAGATAATATCAATGGTGATGAGAGAATCATCATGGCCAATGAGATTCGCACTGTGCTAGGTGGGCCCCACGAGGCATGCTTAAAAACCATAGAACTCAGCCAGTTCTAAATCACAGCCATACATCGTCAACGGAATTGTTTTCAGCTATAAATCCCATTCTATTGATAAAGAGTATGCGATAATGGCGATAATGATCATTGATCATAAATCCCATTAAATCCCATTAACCATCATTTCGCAGACCACAAAAACGGCGATTCAATTCAATTATAGTCTGAAATGATGGTTAAATGATGGTTAATGATGGTATACTATAATATACTATAATTGAAATGATGGGTTTCGCAGACCCAATTATAATTATATATTATAATTCAATTGAAATGCCATGGTGCCTTGGTTTTTGTGCCTTACATGTCACCATTTTTCGTGGCAAAAAAAGGGGCCTTCAAAAAGTCACCAGCTAAGCCTAGGCCAAAGGCATCGGCTCGGACTACCTCCGAAGACGGGTGGAGGAGTTGCGCCCGAACCTCCATGCGCCCCGATCAATAAGCGAGCCATGGTGACCTGGTGGATGGGGAAATGGTCCCAGAAATCCAAAAGATTTGAAGATCATGAACTGATGGATTGGGAATTACACCATGGAATTACATGGATCTAAGATTATGGACAAAATCTTCAATAACAATTAACAATAATGAGACAAAAAAAACCACCAAGATTATGGGAATTACATGGAATTACAGCAAAAATTGAGATTCAACCAGCAAACAGAGGGATATTACTAACATGGGATGATGGATTTGTGGGAAGCCAACCCAGGACACATGACCCGAGTTTGCCACCTGTTTCTGTTGGATTTTCAGACATATCAGACATTTTCCCAGATGACAGAGGACCGGGAACCGTATTGTGGCAATAACTGAGAATTGTTTGATCATCATCATCATCATCATCATCATCATCATCATCACCATGTGTTATAAAATGATTATATAGATATATTATAGATTCATTTGTTATAGGTCTATAAGTTTTATATAAGATTTATATAGATTCATGTGTTATATAAACGATTATATAGATATATTATATTTGTGTGTATAGTAGTACATTTGGAGATTTACATTAATAATAATGATCAGCATCATCACCAGTTCCCCGCTTGGCCGTGATATTCTCGCGGACCACCCTGGGAAGGTGTTTGGCCACACGCATTTCGGTTATGACCTGGAGGCGGATGCCGCCACCAGCCAGCCAATCTTACATGGGAGATCCTAAGACGGGCGAATATCTTGACAAGACTAGTGGAGCGATTTAGACCCAGTTTCCTCCAAAAAAACACTATTCCATGGAAATGGGTAGTATGAAATCGTTATAAATTCATATAACTGCTTTAGAATCCACACACATATATATATATATTCTATATAATCGATATCCATTTAAATCAGATCCATAAAAATCCATATAAACCCATATAATTCAACGACCCTCTGACATGATCGGACGTACTTCACAGCGGTTCCTGCCAGGTGGAGGGCATTCGCTACGTGCAAGCACCGCTGTCAATGCACGGGAACTCGTGACTACCGCTCCCGGAGGCTGGAGGTCATCCTCCGGAGCTGGGAAATCCCCGAACTAACTACAGTACCCTCTGGTAAACTATGGTAAACTAACATAACTATGGAAAATCACCATTTTTAATGGGAAAACTCACTATAAATGGTCATTACCAGAGGGTAACAATGAGAAAAAGCGTTGAATCGGAAAAATCATGGAAAAATCATGGAACTAAATGGTGGGTTTTCCGGCAAGCCATGTTTGATACTTGACATGAAACTGAAGCGAGATGAAAAGAGTTTCCTGTCACAACCAATAAGAAACCACGCCCTGTGCAAGTTTACCACGTGGGGTAGTATGAAAGACCGTACGCCCTCACACGTTAACGTTTTACCTTTTCTGACACATTTGTTACATAGCTATGGAAAATAAATATGTCACATATTATGGTATTAAGTATGTTACATAGCTATGGCAAATAATTGTTCAATCAATCAATTATCCATCTGATTGCTGATTGATTGCTGATTGCTTGTGCCCCCAAGTTGTCCTCGCTGGACCACCAACCAACAGTCCAACATCCGCTGAGGTCCTCGGAACGACATTCCCGTGGAACCACGGTGGCCGCTTCGCCTAAACGTTACATGCTGTTGATGGCAACATCTTGGAATCTGTTGATTTGTTCACGATTTTAGGGTGATTTCATGGGAAATTATGGGGAATGAATGGTTACCCTCTGGTAATTTAACAGTTTGCTATTGACAATGACAATTTATAGTGGATTTTCCCATTGAAAATGGTGATTTTCTATTGTTATGTTAGTTTACCAGAGGGTATATATTTCATGGGGTTTAATGGGATTCTGTAGTGATTCAATGTGATTAAATTATATTAAATGAGATTTTTATAGTGCTTGCATGATGATTCATGGAAATTACTTCTGGTTTACCGGAAATTCATTCATGGGATATAATGGGATGCATGGAGGTTTAATGGAATAATCAATCACATCATTTGCTGGAAAATCCACCGTTACAGATGATTTTCCCATTTCAATGGCCATTTAGTTCGGGGATTTCCCAGCTAGCCAGGCTTGATTACCGAAGGGTGGTTCAAAACTAACTGCAGCTACAGTAATTGCTTTGAAGAATGTTAAATCCATTTGAGGTTGAACATTTTCATCATTTTCTATACCATGCGGTGTCATGAAACATGAGTTTCCCAGCTATGAGCCTCCATTGATATATGGTTTTGCCAGCTATAAATCGTAAGTTATGATCTTCCCAGCTATAAAATCATCAAAACCTTCATTTATAGATGGGTTTAGCCAGCTATAAATAAAGCAGCTATAAACTTTCATTCAACCATGGTTTTTAGATCTTTTTAGCCTTCAGAAAGCCCCAGTGCAGCAACCGAGGCACTTGGCGACTTCCCAGACGGCTTGCCGTTTTCGCACCCGTTCATGGCCGGGAAGCTGCGGGATGGATTGGGCACGGCACGGGCACAAGGTCGGTTGCAGCACATGCCAAGAAACAGACATTTTTTTACTTTATTTTTTACTTATTTTGAGATAGATATACTATGGAGAAGAGACCTAGGGCGCATTGGCCTGAAATTGCTCTCTCAGAAATTCTCAGAAGCTTTTCACCGTTCTGAGCAACTTAGAAGAAATCAGCATCCCACCACCCAAGAAATTTCCCATCCAATGTACGCCACAGGCACTCAGCCCATGGTTCACATATATTTTGGACCTTCCCTTGCAGACTGGTATGATACCACTGCGATCTGGAACACGCTCTCCCCAATAGCAATGGACCGCGACGAATGGGATCAAACTGTTTTTCCGGGGAATTTGATAATTCACTCTAACACTGCTGACGTGTAGTGCATACAGCCGCTGTTTGGTCTGCATTTCGCTTGACAAAAAAGATATACTATGATATACTGATCTACTATGATATACTGTAGTATACTGTTATACTTATGGTTGACTGTTTCTTGATGCTTTTTGGCTCTTAATCTTTCGTTGGAAGACTAGTGTATATCTTGGGATAGTGAATGATGACTTGGCAAAGTGAGCTCCCGTTTTTCCCAACATGAGGCCGATTCGTAACTGCAGATGTAGTGTGTAACCGGGTCACGTATTAAACAAACAACCTGCGAGCTCGGATATCTTGGCATTTTTACCTTGAAACCGCGTTCCATCTTCAATCATTTGATTGATTTAAGCGAAATTTTGCACGTTCTAAAGCCATTTGTGCTGGGAAAAGGCATGGTTTCCCATCGGTGCCCAAGAAACGATCGATTTTTTCCACTTGAGGTGTGGCATTCGCGCAGCGGCTGGGCACCAAAGAGCCTGGCCCCCAGTCGACCAACATAGAGCTATAGCCAAGTTGTTTGTGGCGTTTTTCGAAACGAACATGATTTACAAATGGTGGAATTTGCCATGAATCGATTCTAGCTTTTAATCATGATCCATGCGATCCCCAATGGATTCCATGTAATCCCATGACATTTACACCTTAACCACCATTTACATCCATGAATAGCCACTAGTCCATTGTCCATTTTCCCATGGAAGTAAATGATAAATATTATATGATGTAAACAAAATCACAGTAAATCACAGTAAATTGTAACATATTAATTATCCCATTACAAGTAAATATAACGGCTAACATCATATTGAGATATTTGGATAGTGGTCAATCAACAAACTACATCATTTTATAGTTACGGTGGATGATGGTCAATCATATAGCATCATGATTGTTTATACAATACATAAAGAGTTATAGTTTTAATTATATATGTATTCCATTGCACATGTACAATTTAATAAACCAAATATAAATCAATATATCATGGAATCAATACATCATTTTTGTTTAATACATAATATATATATATATACGTATATACCATTTGGTTATTTAACATAGCCATGGAAAGATCCACCCATTTTTTATAGATCAACCATCTATTTCTATGGGCCATCTATACCATGGCGATGTTAAATAACCAGAGGGTATACATATAGTTAAATTCCATTGCGTATTCCATGATTTTCCATTGCGTATCACCCAAGTGGCTCAGGTCAGGGCGCGTGGTCGGCCTATGTCGAGCGCTACGGCCGGCGGCCGGACGTCACGCCAGGGGAGCCCAGATGGATCTCGGATTTTTCGCCAAGGCCGCAAGATGCCGCAAGAATCCAGAGACAAATGGTGAAAAACTAGGAAGATCTAAAAGAACAATTTTTGGGATTTTGGATGATTTTTAGCATATTTTAAGCTGACTTTTAAGGTTTTTTTTGAAAGATCCAAAGCCAGTCAAAACCATGGGGATATCCACCGCAGCCTGGAGGTGGCTGGTGCCATCCTACGCGCGGACCTCGGTGACCTCGGTATACCGAGACGGCCCTTTCTTGCTGATCAGATGGGGTGTTGCGCAACATAGATGTGGAACATCTATGGAAAATCAATGGAAAAACCAATGGAAAAACCACCATATTTGTAGAACACCTATGGAAAAATTGAAAAATCATGGAAAAAATGGAAAATCATCTATGGAAAACCTTTGGAAAAATTGGAAAACCAATGGAAATTCGAATGGAACTTGAATGGAAGATCAATGGAACATCCACCATATTTGTAAATTTTCTTTTCGGAAAGGATTGGTTTTCCACACGTTTGTTCACCCTCGACCCTAGGGTACCAGTTAGCATGTCACTAGCTCTACTATACTTCTGATGGTATGGCGTTTGTACTTGGGACACCATCACAGACAAACATTTTCAACTTGCCTATAGTGATTCCGGAGTGAACAAAATCATGGGGCAGAAACGCCATGCAGAAACTTGCGCCATCGATTCAGGTAGCAGATTCTGGATTAGAACCCATAGCCAGTCGCAGCCCCAGCTCTCGCCGTATTTTTTAGGTGAATGATTATTCACTGGGCTGGTTTGGAACATTTTTTCCATATATTGGGAATAATAATCTCAACTGACGAGCATATTTTTCAGAGGGGTTGAAACCACCAACCAGTTATCCAGATGCTGTAGATCGAAATTTTAATAGAGAAAAATGATGATTAACCAGTGGATAGAACGGGATACCCTCCTGTAATCAAACATGGATTTTTAAAAATACCACACTTATTTTGTTTGGTTATTTGTAGATAATATCATCATTTTCAGCTATTTATAGATGATTGTCATTTGTTCCCATTATTGTTTATAATGTCAACCCCGGATTAATAAACCATGGTTTATTAATTAGGGGGTATTCCTCCCATAGTCATTTCATCTGATACTTAAATGGTACCCTCCCAATTAAACAGCCGTTTGGGGTTTATTAATCCAGGGTCAGAAAAATAAAGTGGTACCACTATTGATGATGGTAATAACTATGATTATAGCCACCATTTAGATATTTATAGATGATTATCCCGGTGAAATCCTCCATTCCTCGGGGATTTCGCCCCAGAAATCGACCACAGTTGCCGAGGTATCACTGGCAACAAACCCAAAGTGGGTTGGCTCCCGGGCAGGTCAGGGCTTGGCACAGTTCTCCGGGCCGCCGGCCGTGGGGAATTACACTTTGGAGATCGATTTTCTAAAGTCATGTTTGGACAAATCATGAGACATCTTATCTCTCGGAAAAACCTTATAATGAATAGAAACTGATGTAAGACTATGTAAGACTACATTATGTAAAACCTGACTTTGAGGGTTGAACACGGACTAAGTCTTGCGTGGCGTTATCTTGAGTTGCTTCATTTGCAGATGCGTCAATCTGGGTTTATTTTTGGGAGAAATTTGAATTTTTGATACGACATGAATAGAAACAACAGATTTGAATGCCACATACCCTGCATGGATGATCTGGATACTTGGTATGTCTTGGTATATCTGAAGGGGATAGGCATATCTGAAGCGAATGACAACCATGAATCATGAAGAATACCATGGGCAATCGCATGTCCATTGGCCAATCTGTACGAAAAAATATGTTGTTAAGTAGCTCGCTTCACTATCCTTAGGTATGAAACCGTGGGAATGAACCCAAAACGGCCGTGGGCAATCTAAATGATGATAGTTGAGCACCCTGGTGAAGGTTAGCATGATCGGTGTAGCGAAGAAACATGTCAGGCTGTCAGTATGGATCAAAAATCGCCCAGATTGGCCCAGGGCCTTTGATAGCAAATTTGGTTGAAAAATCATCCATGTCCCATTTGAGGTGAACATCATTAAACCTTTGATTTGCTCGTCCTTCTTGTTGACCCATAGGCAATCCATAGGTCCAGATTGGTTCATCATTCGGCCCATGGAGGTCCAAAAAAAAAGAATTGGTGGGCGCGTTTTTGTCGGAAACTGATCTACCCTTTGGTAATTTAACAGTTTGCTATTGAACATGGCCATTTATAGTGGATTTACCCATTGAAAATGGTGATTTTCCATAACTAAACGTTTACCAGAGGGCATTTTTCATTGTAAACACCACGGTTTTAAGTTTGTACTTTCCCGTGAGCTAATCAATCCGTTGAATCCCCATGTTTGTTGTCGTCAGCTGGAGTCAGGGCGCCTGTGTGGCTCTTTGGCCCGAAATCACAACGCATCTTGGAGGCTGCACTGACTGAATGATTCATTGCTATGTTTGGTAAATATATGAGTAACATTGAGTAACCGACAAAATTAGCGGAAGACTAAAGTAGTGGGACTGGACATGGGATGTTCAAATTTGCGCGAAAACATTCACAGCCGGTAGGGGACCACCCACTTACCGATACCATCCGATACCCTATTTTTGGACATAGCATGGAAGTACAAACCTTCACAACCGATAGGGGACCACCCACTTTGGCCATGTCCATCGCGGGTAGTAAATAATTTTGTCCGCCACTCATATATATATATATATATATATGGTACCCCCCCCCCCTGATACCCACCTCACATTGATTCAAGAAGTAGGTTTTTAATGATCTACTGTATATGTATGTAAAAAATGTATGTATATATATATAAATAAATGTATGTATATATATATATGTATACATATATATATACACTTGCACGTCACTTGGTACTATGTGGTTAAATAATTTGGGTACTTAGGCAAATTGCACACAGAGAAAAATTGCAATTTTTGCAATTTCCAGACCCCAAATTCAAAGATTCAAAGATTCAAAGATTCAAAGGTTGAAAAGAAGTTCTTTGAATCGAAGCCCCCAAAATTCAAAGATTCAAAGATTCAAAGGTTGAAAAGAAGTTCTTTGAATCCAAGCCCCAGACCCCAGATTCAAAGATTCAAAGATTCAAAGATTCAAATGTTGAAAAGAAGTTCTTTGAATCGAAGCCCCCAAAATTCAAAGATTCAAAGATTCAAAGGTTGAAAACAAGTTCTTTGAATCGAAGCCTCAGACCCAAAATTCAAAGATTCAAAGATTCAAAGATTTAAAGGTTGAAAAAAAGTTCTTTGAATCGAAGCCCCCAAAATTCAAAGATTCAAAGATTCAAAGGTTGAAAAGAAGTTCTTTGAATCGAAGCCCCAAACCCCAAGTGAAAGATTCAAAGAACTTCTTTTCAACCTTTGAATCTTTGAATCTTTGAAAATCTTCTGGGGCTTCGATTCAAAGAACTTCTTTTCAACCTTTGAATCTTTGAATCTTTGAATCTTTGAATTTTGGGGGCTTCGATTCAAAGAACTTCTTTTCAACCTTTGAATCTTTGAATCTTTGAATCTTTGAATCTGGGGTCTGGGGCTTGGATTCAAAGAACTTCTTTTCAACCTTTGAATCTTTGAATCTTTGAATTTTGGGGGCTTCGATTCAAAGAACTTCTTTTCAACCTTTGAATCTTTGAATCTTTGAATTTTGGGTCTGGGGCTTCGATTCAAAGAACTTCTTTTCAACCTTTGAATCTTTGAATCTTTGAATCTTTTAATTTGGGGTCTGGAAATTGCAAAAAATTGCAATTTTTGTCTGCGTGCAATTTGCCTAAGTACCTCAAGGTGCAAACTTATCTGTCAAAAAACTCACACAAACAAGTTGCTCAGGCAAACTGCTCCAAAGCCATCTACAAACCACCGCAGAGGCGCCTGGGATTTGGTGGTGTCAAACCTGGTCAGTACCTCAAGGTGCAAACTTATCTGTCAAAAAACTCACACAAACAAGTTGCTCAGGCAAACTGCTCCAAAGCCATCTACAAACCACCGCAGAGGCGCCTGGGATTTGGTGGTGTCAAACCTGGTCTGAGAAACAGTTACTCTAATCAGACACTTTCAGTTCAGCACATCACTGTTCATCTCTGCAGCCGCCTATCTCATCCGAAAAAAGTCTCTGACTAGAAAAAGGTCACAAACATGCAATTTCCAATCGAGGGCAGCGTCTCTTTGAGCAATGGCTCAGCCACATTGCGCTTGAAACCTGCAAGCGTGGAGGTGGTCTACGTTCAGGCTCCTCGTCCGACCGTTGAGGATGTTCAGCTCTGGGATGTTCACTCGTCACGACTCCCTATGAACAAAAAGGTCTTGGCTTCAGCAATGGTTTGTGTCCAGAAACAGTTGGGCATCCCCACCGGCATCAGTGGAGTATGGACCCAAGATGCCACATGCAGGCTGCAGACCAACCTCGCCAAACCAAAGAAGGCAGCCCAAGCACATCCCTCATCACCTCCTCAGCTGGCACTCGAGGACATGAAGCATCTTCCTCCTCAGCCCAAGCGCAAGCGTTCTTCGTCGTCATCTTCCTCATCATCATCGTCCTCGTCATCTTCTTCGAAGGCGTCCGCGGCGTCCTCTACAGCATCGAAGTCATCCAAGGCATCCTCCAGAGCATCTAAGGCATCGAAGTCATCCAAGGCACCCTCCAGAGCATCTAAGGCATCAAAGTCATCCAATGTATCTGCCAAGTCTTCTGGAACCACCACCGAAAAGCTTCTTGCACAGATCACCCGCCTTCAAGCCGAAAATTTGGAGTTCTCCGATGCCATTGCCTGCCACCAGGAAATCGAGGAAGAGATTATGCGTGTGAAAGCCGAGCGAGACAAGTTGGCCAAGGAGAATGCGAAGCTGAAGGGCGAGATCGCTGCCTTGAAGATTCGCATTGGACTCTAGATAGCGGCTGTGCGGTGAACAAAAGGAATCTTATTGCAGCGTGACAATAGTATTGTTAGTTGGGGTTAGGGTGACATGATGCAGGTATGCTGTCTTTAAAGGAAGGGTATACAGGGAAAGTAAGATAGTGCATAGCTCCAACCTAGCTGTATATCCAAAACCGCAACGTAAACAACAAAAACAAAACATTGCGCTTGTCTGCTGCACATTAGTTCCTTCTGCTTGCCTCACATCTGCTTTCTTGTGTGACATTTGGCTCAGCCTGGCCTTCTAGCCCTGTCCCGCAATCGTTGCTCTCAAATTTGACCAAAATGTCCGGCGCTTTGATGGACACGGCCATTGCAGACCTGGCTGGCAAACAGATGCTTCTACGTCTCTTAGAGAAGCCAGACCACAGTCCCATTGATTGTGAGACACCCTTGGCCATGGACAAGTTCATTGCGGAGGCTTGCCGGGAATGTGTCAAGGTCCAGCCCTTTAGGCTCGTCTTTGATGTCCATTTGTCCATGGAAGCCTGTGGAGACCCTGCTGAAACTTCCAAGAAGCTCTCCGAGTCAGATGTGGAAGGCCTTCCAGCAGCCATCAAATTCAAAGCCCCTCTTCCTGAAGGATCCAAGGTTGATTTCATCCATGTCAGCAAGGACGATGGTAAGGTTGAAGTCCTGAAGGTGATCTACACGTCCCGTCCGATCTCTTCCCAACTAGCCAGTTCTTTCTGCAGTGGCAAAATGCACTTACCTGTCCATCGAGCAGGCCCATGGAAAGGGTCAACTTGGTGGTTATCAGCTCCGCTGGCATGTCTTAGAAGAGAAGACTGCAGACAGTGCTCCACCAAAACCTTCATGGTCCCCATCAAATGCTGAACTTGAGGAAGGCGTTCTGTTCATCAACGCGCATGCACCAGAGTGTGACGCACAAAATGAGCAGACCCTGTGGATCCTCATAAACATCAAGTCCGACTCCGGCACGCCAATTGCCAGCTGGCCCGAGCCAAAGGTTCGGCTCATGTGCCAGAACAAAAGTCGAGGACAAGCGGGAGCCGTGAGCATGACAGAGTTCCCTTTGACTACCTACAGCCTCAAGCCCTTCTTACACTCAGCCCTCTTGCCTCTCCTCTACCCCTTGATGCTCAACTTTGGCGTGTTGTTGCTGGGGTGTCCAGGAGTTGGCAAGACTCCCTTTGTTGTGATCTTGGCAATGGCCCTGGGAAGGTATCATGTACGCCTGAGTGGTGATACAAACTTGAAACCTGGGTGGCGTAGGGCCAAGTCTTTGGACAACTTTCGTCACCGCACTCCTCGCGTTCAAGAAGCCTTGTTCCTTGATGACCCTTGCCGCGCCAAAGTGAGCATGGCTGACTTGAAAAGTTTCCTGACTGTGGATGAGGATGGAACTGTTGAGTCCCGCTACAATGATACCCGCCTCATCAGGAATCAGTTGCGGGCCTATGCCTCCAATGATCTGAAAGATGACTTGGAGGAAGAGCAAAAGATTGGAACTACTCTCCCTCCAGGACGCTTTCTGGTCATGCTGGATGACTTGTTGGCCGGGGAGAAGGAAAAAGATGTTCTGGCTGTTCTGAAACGTTCCATCATCTTCGTCTTCACCGGTATGGCTCTATACTTGCGCTTGCCCAGTGAGAATAAGGAGGCCATCATCCACCGCATCTGTGTAGACGACTTGCACAAAGACTTGCTGGCTGACAAAGACAAGCCCTTCTATGGCAAGTACAAGGCAGGCTCCATGGAAACTGGCCCCTCTTTTGATACTGATGTAGGGCGAGAGCAAAGGATGCTGGAGCAGGCAATGAACACAATGGCAGAGTATGAGGAAGTCCAGGGTTACATTGAGTTCGTCAACGGCAAGATTCAAGATGCACTGTTCCGATCTCAGGACATCCGCATTCTTCCAGGCTCTCCATCGTCGGATGACGACGACCAGGTGCCTTTGGCTGCTCGTCCTGTGCCACCCATTGGAACTCATTGTTCTGGTCGTCGTGTTGGTCCATTTGTCTATCCTGGCCGCCGTGTGCGGAGGAAAGCAACACCTGTGTCTCAAGAGCTGGAAGAGTTGGCTCAGGCTGCCGAGGCACAGACTGCTGTCTTGGAGGATGGCACCAATGATGAGATGGACTTTGAAGCTGCTCTGCTAGACACCGCTGCAGATGAAGAGGCAGCTCATGCGCTAGGCACTCTTGATGCTTAGGAGTAGCTACTGTAGCTTCACCAATTTATTGTGCGTGTACTTCACGTGCAATAGCTTGCGTACATGCTGTCGTTCCGGATAGACAGCTATCGCATTGATCATATCTGGGGAAAAAGTTTGTCCCAGAGCTTCTTTTGTCAACGGAACTGAGTTTGTCTACCCTCATGCTTGCAAGCGCTTGCAAATCATTCCACTCCAAGTCCACCAGCACCATACCAAACCTAATTGCTCATTCAAATTCAGTGTCTGATTCCATTTTGTCACTCGTTATAGCTGTTTGGTTTCTGCCTAGCTCCGAAATTGCGCCTTGCCATGTCCAAGTTCAACAACTTTCCCGTGCCCAAGAAAGGTAAGCTACGTGCTGTATTGAAACGGCCTGCGAGCATGAAGACCAAGGCATGGAAGCAAGTGAAGTATGTGCGATCCCCTGATGCAGTTCCTGAAGTTCGCATGGACCGCTGCAAATGGAAGCGCTCCTTGGCACAAATTTTGCAAAGCTCTCCATCTACTTTGGTGAAGATGCTTCGTGAAGATGGACTTCTTCATAAATGGGAAGGGCATGTCTGTCCGCGATGCTGCCGTGGCACCCTTGGTGGCCTTCAACAACTTGGAGGTTTACTAAAGCATAGATGCAGTGCCAAGAAATGCCACACCTACATCAACCCGCATCATGCTCACCCCATTTTTGTGGATCATTGGGGCTCTTCTTCTACACCGCTTGCCACCCAGGCATGTTTACTGATGCTCCTGCTCAACCGTGTTTCCCACCCCACCATCCATCGCCTCCTGCATGTGAACCATAAGAGCATTGAGGATATGGAGAAGAGATTAGGCCAGCTACGTGAAAGGTGGGTCAGGAACAAGGAGAAGGACATCAAATTTGGGCAAGGTGGAAAATGGCAGGACGTGGAAGCCGATGAAGCCACGTTTGACAAGAAGGTCGTGAATGGACAGCTGCACTGGGAGCAGCGGTGCGGCATTGTCCAAAGAGGTAAACCTCAGACGCTTGTCCTCCATCGCTTGAAGCCAGTCATCTCCAAACTTCGCGCTCCAGGCCCCGGTGCTATTCGAAAAGTTGAATGGCAACCATTGGCTGTGAAATGGCTTCAACACCGTGACATTATTCTCCACACCGACTCGGCAAAAAGTTATGCCATCAAAGTCAAGGGTGTCCTCCATGACCGGGTCATCCACAAAAAGAAGCGGGTGAAAGTCAATGGAGAATGGAAATGGCTCACTCCAAAGTATGTGGAGTTGCACGAGCATGTCCTCCCCGGCAGCAAGAAGGCAATCACAGTCAAAAAAGGCACCCAGATCATTGACAGATGCTGGCGTTTCCTCAAAGACCGGTTGAACATCAACCAGAACTGCAAAGTTGGCAGCAGTCTTCTGCGCATCCGGTTGCGCTCTGCTCAGTATGAGTACTGGCATAGGGGGCACGATCTGTGGTTGGCAACGGGTTCTCTTGTTCAGTGGTTCTTGTTGAAGGCCTAGAGAGCCCAGCCACCACAGCGGGGCAGAGTTCAAAAGAATCAGCGCGTCGCTGCTAGCACCTTCTGCTGTGTTCTAACCTTCTTGACTTTGCTGCCATCGCATATCTGTGGGCTTCCTATGTAAATTTCACGTCTATTTGCTTCAATCATCTGCTTCAATAATCTGATTCTCATGTCCTTCCTGATCCATCATCTGCTGGCAAATGTCTTCAACATATTCATGTCAATGCTCGCTCTGCACGCATGCAGGCCGCTCAAGGTGGGTATCAGGGGGGGGTAGCATATATATATGTTAGAATTAAATTAATTATATAGATATATTATACACGTGTACAGTCACACACACACACACATATATATATATATATATAGTATGTATGTATAAATATATGCATACATGCATATGTACGTATATTGAGAATAATCCAGCCAAACCATTACAGTAGCAGTGAACATAATAATCAACAAATAGAATGAGATAGATTTTATGATCACGATATAATTAATAGGCATACTAGATAGATATGGAGGATGAGACTATTCAGAGTGTCCAGCTTAAATGATGGGATTCAGGATCAACAACTGGATACCTCTATCTAACAGACATGGAGGAATATCGATCTCACTAAAGATTGACCTCTTACAGACATGGGGGGTATCGGAGCTTAGTCATGACAGGATCACAGGGTTTTGTCCAATCAACAACACCAGGCTGCTGCTGAGTGCCGCAAAGTTTCGGAGCGCTTAGCCAAAGAAGCAGCTGCTCGGTGATTTGCCCGGGATTCCCCTTGACATCTGGACCGATTGAGGAGTGGCCATTGGGAGCGATTGGGAGCATCTGGAATTCTCTTGACTTCCAAGGATCCCCAAGGGCCACACAAGGTGGCCTCCCCCCACCTAGATAGCTAAGTAGAATTCACATATCTACAGGTCAAGTCTATGTTTCACGGCAGGTATAGTGGAACATATCCAATGTATAGTTCATTTTCCTAGTGCGTAAAACCTTCATTTCTACTGGATTTCCCAGCTTAGCTTGCCATGTTGGATGATACCAGAGGCTACTGGGGCAACTTGGAACTCTGGGGGCGCCCAAGGCTGGAACCTACAAAAAGAATAAGAAGATCCATTCCGACGAACCGCTCCCCATCGAAGCGTCTGAGGTGACACTGGGAGAGCCGTGCCAAATTTCGGCTGCGTTTGAACATGAGCATTTGGGTTTGTCTGAAAATAGTGTACCCCTAAAGCCAATGGTTAATGATCATTATCCCTACTAAATGGCTATAATTGGGAATATACCCTATTTTCAGACAAACCCATTTACTGTACGCAATAAATATAGAGTGTTCCACCATTTATACATTGACCACATTGAACATGAGCATTTCAGTGGTAAAGTCATGTAAAGTCCCCAGTGACCATTTTGTGGCTACATAAGTGCCACTTATGTCCACTTATTATACATATCATATTCATAATTAAAATAGTTTGTTGGATTTTTGGGGTACCTATACCCATCATACGGTGATGATGAGAAATAGTACATTGGTCGCGACAGAGATTACAAAATTAGCTTGGATGATAGATAGTACATATATGATTCTTAGTGCCCATTATTTGCCTGCTGGTTTACTATGTTGTTCAACGTGGTCATTATGATATATTATTGTTTGCAACAATCCCATGTGCAAACTCCCCTCAACCCCTAGGCGGAGCCGGGGTCTCTTGAGACCGTACTGCCGGCTCCAAAAACTTGCTTGGATGTGTTAGGATCATGGCTTTGGACCCGCCATATGTAGGACCAATTTTGCCTCTGAAGATGCAAGGATTCCCGGCACCTGAGAGGTGTGTCTTTCTGTCACCGTACCAGCAACCTTTGCCTGCTCAGGTGGCCGTTTTACTTTGCAAGGTGCGAACGCACAGTGTTGTTGTGATGGGCACTGGAACTTCCAGGAGGTCATAGCCATAGCTTCATTCCAGCTTTCTGGAAATGTCTAGACTTTGGATTCGTTTATTTTCACTACAAGAAAGCTCACATGTTTTTTTCCGTTCATGAGGCCATAGGTTCATAATGAACGTTTCCGTATGACTACCTACACATTATTGGCTCATCATTTTTATTGCCCATACAACTATAATTGAGTGAATGCTCATTGCCCATAGGTTCATTATTGCCCATAGGTTCATTATAGTACTGTAATCTATTTCAGAGCCCATTGTTCATGCACCTTTATTTCTTATTATTCCCAACATGTTCATTTATCTATTGGCAGAAAAATCATAGTACCAAATAAACTATGTCCATCTATTTTCCAATTTATAATTCGCAATTTCATTCCCTGGTTCTGTATCTATTGGGAACAGTAGTTATTGAATTTATATATCGCTACATATATATACATATATACACACAATTTATAATTCCCAATTTCTGTTACCAATTTCATTCCCTGGCAATGTAGTTATTAAAGACATCCTAAAGAAACCCTAAAGAACACCTGAAAAAAACATATGAAAGTGTAGTTATTATATAATTACGGAGTAGTAGTTATTATTGGTTCTATCCTGATTATCCTGGCAATGTAGGTTCATGATCCCCCAAATGAATAATAACCAGGTTTCTTTGCTATCTATGCCCAATTCCAATGATTATTCCCATAGTTATCTGGTTGGTGGTTTCAACCATTTTGTATTTTCAATAATATATGGGATAATCCTATCCATTGACTAATATTTTTCAAGATGATTAAAACCACGAACAAGTTTAGATATATGTTTTTTTTGGATTAACCATGGATTAAATGGATATGATATGCCCAATTCCAATGGTTATTCCCATATCTATATCGTTGCCATTGGAATCTACATTCCATTATATGGATATTATTGCCATTATATATATATATATGGAATTCCAATGGTCAAAATACCTATGTTCCCATAGTTATTATTGGTATCTATATATCGTTGCCAGGGCAGCGTGGCGGTCATCGACGTGCGCGAAGGACACCTGGACGCCCGGCCGGACGGAGCGGTGCAACTGTTCGGGGAGCCCAGCGGAGAACTTTGGGAAAGGGGACTTCATCAAACATGTTATAGGGTTTAATAGGGTTTAATAGGGTTTAATTTATAAAACAATTAGTTTTTAATAGGGTTTACTAGGGTTTACTAAGAAAGCATTGGGTTTATCCATCCAAAAATTGGGTTTTAACCAGCAAAAAATTAGGTGTTATAGGGTTCAACTATGAAAAAGTGTGTTTTTAGGGGTTTAACCATCAAATCAAATGATATACAATCCCAATCCTATCCCCGATCAACAATGGCGATTTTATTAACAATCAACATACTGTACTTTTAATAGTGTTCAAGCATCAACTATGGGTTTTATAGGGTTTAATCATTAGATAGTATACCAACTAAATACATCTTAATTGTTTTTTTATTATTAATAGGGTTAAAACATGAAAACTGGTGATTCAATGGGATATCGGATATTCATGGGGATATATATATATGTGTATATATACATATTTATACATATACAACAATGGTGTATAATTTACCAACTATTATCGTATTAAACACCCCGCAGAACCCCTTGTGGATGTAAGGGATAAAATCACATATTGATATATTGGGACCATAGAAAGAGGATGAACAATAATGTCCAAATATTGGTATTAGGAAAATAGACATTGGAACTACATAATCAAAATATTGGTATTAGTATTAAATATTGGTATTAGAGTGATGTTAAATAATGCCGAATAGGAAGGATTATGTAATTCTTGAAGCCCTCCGGCAATCAAACATGACTAGCTGGGAATTCCCCCATAGAAATTTCAATGGGAAGATTTTCAGTAAATGGCGTATTCTCCAACAAGCCATGTTTAATGGCCGGAGGGTACCCAATTACACTAATTACTTTAACATTTCAACACATTTCAATTCATCCTAACACATCTCAATACATCCTAACAATCTTAGTGCATCTATGTGCATCTTAACACCAAGCAATATTTTGCCATGCTGATGAACACATTCACACTACCATACACGAATCATAATATTTTGCCATATTTTTTTTTTAATTAGAAAACAAAACTAAACATGATTAAATTGTTAGTTGTCATTTTTCATTGGACAGTTTTATTCAGGAATTGCCCCTTGTATCTCGGATCAGCCGATTGAACTTCGCACGGTGACCATTTTTCAACAGGACCGTCCCATGGGATTATATAAATCCGCTTAGCTTTCAGCAGTGATCGACAAAAATCTAAGAATAGTCACTGTTACAGGTGATCCCACAGTCGGATGTTTTGTTGGGTTAGAATCATGTTTTTCGGACTAAAAATCTTCAGGTTGATGGGATTTTTTGACAAACATCCCCAAAGAGTGGGATGTTTAGGATGCTTACTTGGTTGATTTATGTTGATATGTTGACTTGTTCTTGGTGATCACCCCAAGCTCACAAGTAGTTGTTCCCGTTTTGGTCGGTGGCATCCGTGATGTAGAATTTTCCGAATGCCCCGCAGAAAATCTGAACTGGCAGGGTCACCCATTTCTTCAACTCTTGGGCTCGTGAAAATTGAGTGGTGTTTCAATATGATTTCCCCTTTCGTAATTTAACATAGTTATGGAAAATACCCCAATTATAGCTGATTTACCTATTAAAAGTTGTGATTTTCAATAGTTATGTTAAATTACCAGAGGGTAATACCCTTCATTGCTAGAGAAAATCCCGATTTTGAGGAGGTAAATCATCTATAAGTGGTCCATTTTCCATAGCAAACTGTTAGTTTACAAGAGGCTAATGTTTGCCAGGCTACCTCTGCATACCTCTGCAGTAATCTGAAATCCTTGGCCTCATCCTCATCAGCAAAACATGGTGCGCGGCTTCCTTTCCAAGGTGATTTTTGCTTCAAAATTCCCTGCATTGCGAAACAGCAGGTCTTGTGATTTCTTGTGAACTTAGAATGCTCTGCAGAGCAAGTTGGAAGTTGTCTCCATATGTTTCATCATTTTTCCACGTTTAAATATTGTGGCCAGCTTCAATGTTTGCTACATCTCCATCCTCCAGAAATGGCTTAAATAAAGGGCCTACTTCAATTCATGAATCATCAGAATTTGCTGAAACATCTTCACTTCCTCAACAAAGTTCCAGCCCAATTAATCCTCAATGTTCATCGATGATCATTGACAACTAAGAACAAGCAAATAGATTACAATGTTTCAACATTAACCATTGGCTGGATTTGCTGATTTTTTTTCCATTTGTCAATCCATTTGGGATTATTATACAATTCTACGGTCCCCTTCAGATCATTCCATGTCAACCATTAGTCAAGAATTATGTAGTGATAATCAACAATAATTTCAATAATTCCCTGCCAATGATCAGCAATAGCTATTATATGCTATTATTATGTAGCCCCAATAAACATAGCAACGTGTTTCCAGGCGGGTATAGATGATGGTTTTCCCATAATAATCATAATATCCCACGTATCCATCTGTTCTATTTTCTTGGGCGTTGTGTGAAAAGTAAATACATATCTTACCCATCACAATATTCCCAGAACTTATAATTTTCGCATAAGTTATAACTTTCCCACAGTGATTTCCCACAATAGATAGATCATGTTTCCCATAATTGTCCCCCAAAAAATACAAGGACCCGCAGTTGTTTTCACCTGCCATGCCTTCTTTGCCGAGGCCCCACCCCTCACAGACCTCACACTTTGCGGCACTGCCGGACGAGTAACTGATTCCCTTGGGGGAGCAGATTATGGCGGGAGAGGGGTGCGGGTGACCCAGGGGACCCAGGGGTTTCCTGAAATGGGGATATCCCAATAGCTGGATGGTTCTGTTATGGAAAATACTATTCAAATGGATGATTTGGGGGTTCTGAAACCCCCATATCTTATAGCATCGATGGATGCTGTATTTACCTATGGCCTATGGCAAGGTCATGGATGATTTGGGTGACCCAGGATTGTTGAACCACCATTGCCATGGTTGTCATAGCCATAGCCGGCCCGGTTTCCTGAAGAGTGATGAAATTTGTGGCTGGGACCGAGCATAACCTTTGCATTCAACATGTGATTTTTCTTCATATCTCTTCCGTGTGGTGATGTTATGCAATTGCATGGGACGACATATGGGGCCTTCTGAAACGAAATGCAGGGGCAGTGGAAGTTGCTCTTAGGTACTGAAAAAAGGACAAGAGACTACCGTTCTCAGATCTGTCAAGATCTGATTTTCGGTGGGTTGAAATACTACCGATCACCAAACCATAGCAAAGATAGCACAGCTTTCTTGGCATGCCTTGGAGCAACTGAGGCCCCGAATTCTGGTGGGCAATGCGGATGCTCCTGTCGCTGGACCTAGAGATACGATCCGTGCCAAATAGCCTAGCTGCTGTCGCATGTTCAATGGGAAGTTACCATGGATATCTCCGCTGGCGGGCGCCTCGTAGATGATTCATGGCCAAAACTATTCAGCCTTGTGAATTCTCACAAGAGATACTCCAGATTTGTTGCACATCCCGCAAATTGATTCCAAAGCAATGGATGGTTCAACATCAAGTCTCCAACTTAGCAGGATGGGATTCAGTAATCCCTTCCTCCTAATACTAAACGTCCCCCTAATACTAAAAACAGGCATCCATCTCCAATTTCCGAAAATTTCAGTTTGGCCAATTTGACTTTTAATTGAGCCCCTTTAAAAAACAATTTAAAAATCAACCTACCATTTGTGGGTTCTCCCCCCTAATACTAAAAACTAGTTCACCCCGGGGTGTTTAGTATTAGGGGGGCCTAGTCCCAATCCCTCACTCCAAGCTGCCTAGCTACTTTAGCAATTAGGGGTAAGCTTCTAACTGCCATTTTTGGCAATATTTTAATTGCGTTATATAAAGAAATTTAATTGATTTTGAGATCGGAAAAAATAGTTTTTAGTATTAAGGGTTTTAATTTAGTATTAGGGGTAAGCTTCGAACTGCCATTTTGGCAATATTTTAATTGCGTTATATAAGGAAATTTAATTGATTTTGAGATCGGAAAAAATAGTTTTTAGTATTAAGGGTTTTAATTTAGTATTAGGGGTAAGCTTCGAACTGCCATTTTTTGCAATATTTTAATTGCGTTATATAAGGAAATTTAATTGATTTTGAGATCGGAAAAAATAGTTTTTAGTATTAAGGGTTTTAATTTAGTATTAGGGGTAAGCTTCGAACTGCCATTTTTGGCAATATTTTAATTGCGTTATATAAAGAAATTTAATTAATTAATTAACATGACTTCGATTTGGTTCCCTAATAATAAATACCCCCCTAATACTAAAAACTACCTGCCGTGTTTTGTATTAGGGGGGGGGTTTAGTATTAGGAGGAAGGGATTAGATACTAAGACAACATGTGACTGTTGTTACATATGTATACATATGTTATAAACTCTTTGGGTTTTGATGTTTTGGCTTTGCATATCTGCATCATAAGCGGCAACCGACACATGAGGCAATGAGGTGACCTGTGAAAGAAGTAGAGTTACTGCTGATTGAGGAGGGTCATGTAAAGCGGATTTTACAGACATCGACTGTCTCAAGTATACCCTCTGGTAATTTAACAGTTTGCTATTGAAAATGACCATAGAAATAGTGGATTTTCCCATTAAAAATGGTGATTTTCCATAGCTATGTAACAAATTACCAGAGGGTAACAATTTTCACATTGGAAAATTCCCCAGCTTTAGTTCGATGTTTTTCCCGGATCCCTGCCGAGGCGAGCTGCAGACATGCCGCCCTACTACTGGCGGCCTTGTTGCGGCTTTGGCCCAGGCAGCTTGGGACAGATGCCATCATTCTTGGAGGAGGGGGTCACCATTCATGATATTCATGGATGCTACTGGACTTGCATCACTAGAGATAGTTGCTGGACTTGCATCAGTAGAGATAGTTGAACATGTTGAAATGGATAGACATGGCTGGATTTTGAACAGCGGAAACTGAGGGTTTGACAGGCAGAAATGGTAGATGTTACTTGAGCAGTTGGTACGCTGCAGATGTGGGAAGGTTCGAGATGACACTGTGCAGATGTAGTGAGCCAAGATGGAAACTTGACCAAACATGTCACGTCCAAGAAAAACATAACTTAAATAAACCCTCTAAATCAGTCCAAAGTATTAAAATACATTGTATAAAAGACATCCACATGGGGCTACCATCGCACATGACGGCTCAAGGACCGTGACAAAAAGATGTTGAACGGCATGCCATCCCGGCAGTGAGCTGCCAGTCGTGGTCCCCTGGGATGAGGTACTGTATAACATGGTATAACTATAGTCAGCCAAAAACTCACTCACTTTCAATTAGCACATTTTATAATAAGGATACCCTCTGGTAATTTAACATAGCTATTGAAAATGGCCAGTTATAGTGGATTTTCCCATTTTATAATATCATTGGTTAATAATGGTGATTATCATTGGTTAACCATCATTAACCCATGGGATCATAAGGATAAGGGCAACCAATTTTTCGATGTCCAGACGTCTTGATCATCTAAACGATCCCGATGGCGACGCCCTTTGGGCGCAAGCCATGGCGGTCACCATGGGCCCTGGGACCATGGCGACCATGGGTGGTGATTGCCTTGGGCCTCAACTGCAGGTCCTGTGGCCTGATCCATGGGAGCCAATGACTCCATTTGTACCCCAGGAAATCTGTCAAGAAGATGCCATAAGGGTGCACAAATATAGCATGGCATAGGCATGTGTTGGCTATGTTCAACTGGTGCACTGTTCTTTTTTGACGTTTGTTGGTGTTTCATGAGGAAGTCTTGGAATGAGATTCATTCATCATAGGTTTAACTTCCCATGTTTCATTCATTTTCCCTGGGTATTAAGGCTATCCATGCTAAATGTCAATAGGACTTGACTGGTTCTGCATTTTTCTTTCGCTTTCTATTGGTATCTATAGGTTTCACAAGACCAATGGCATCCGCGGCATCGCTGAGGTCATTCTCCACGACCCGCACCTGGCAGCACCGCGTCCAACGCATCCAGGGCCGTCGCTACGCGGAGCAGGTCCTGGACCTCGACGGCCGCCAGGGCCGGTCGCGGCTGCGGTTGCTACGTGGCCTGGATGGGATCCCATGGGAACAGTGGTGGTCGTGTCTCGAAGAAGGCTATTGGCTATTGGGGAATATTGGGGATATATGTTTTGATGGCAGTTTACGATGTTTTGACAATGGGCCACTGTTTCACCACTGTCAAGATGTCATTTAATTAGTCCTGTTGAGTTTTTAAGCGTGTTCATCTGGAAAAAACTTCAGTGACTGGTAAGAACATGTAGAAACCATGCTTTCCAGCATGGATTTATCCTAACGAAAGCGGGAATCCATTGATTTCAACGTGCAGCTGATGACCATTTTGAGCACATGAGGTGAGCTTCTGACCCCCAAAGAAGCGGATGATTTGTTGGCCCTGGCCCGGTGCACTGACATGGAGAGCAAGCCAGAGATCCTGGGAAATCCGGTGAAGACACCGTGCCAAGTGTTGGCAAGTGATGCTTTTCAGAAGATTTCAGGAAGATGTTGATTCAATTGTGCGATTTTATTTTTTGAGTTGTCGTTTTTGATCGGATTTTGAGATTTTGAGCCAATTTTTAGGTGGAAAGTTCACTGACAAAAACTGGCTGGCGGTTGTAAGTGCAGTATGTTTACTTGCCTCTTTGACAAAATTTGACGGGATTGTCTCAGTTGACTGACATGTAACAAATATGCGCAAAGTTTATAGGTGTCGCTGTTGGTCGTGTCAGATCGTGAGAAAGCAATTTTACACGTTCTGTTTTAAAGTTTACTTGTCAGTTGCATCCATGTAGAACCCCTGGAGGTGTGCATGGAAAAATCCAGCAACCATGCAGCGGAGTTCCAGCCTTGCAGTGCAAGTGGGGGTGTTGGTGTAGTGCTCAAAACAGACTAGGAGCCCATGAGTTTCCCGCGGTTTTCCCACCATTCCCCCAGGAGTTTCCCATCCCCGGTGTCAAGGACGGACAGTGGAAGCAGGGCCCACTGACCGACTTCTTTCGGCCCATTTTGGAGCAGCGCTTGCTGCCCTACATGAAGCTGGCATTGGGTAGCTCGGCCTGGCAGAGCTGGAGATGATGGAAGTTATACACTTGGAAAACGAAGAGATGAATTTAAATTCAAGAAAACCACGATAAACCATTTACACATATGACATTCATATGGCATACAGTGTATATATATAATTATAATATATTACAATTAATTATATACAAACATATTTTAAAAAAGAAATCCACCATGTCTTGACGCCGCAGGTTGTGCCACCTTGGCGCCGGCGCAGGTGGTCGTGCGCCACTACGGTCGCCACTACGGCGCTGGTTCAGCGCGGAGCTTTCGGGCGCATAGCGACCACCTGGCCTTCGCCACGGCGGTGCTGGACCTAACACCAGTGACTTGGAGCGGCATGGAGGATCCCAGAACTCAGGAAGTGGAACTGAGAAGTAACTTGGGTAGGAAAAAAGGCAAAAATCCCATTGATGCTTCATGTAAAAACACCTCATATCCTATGGTTTCCCATCAGTTTCCCTACAACCATCCTCATTTTTAGGAGGGTATATTTTACTGTCAGATACACCCATATCTCAGATTGTTGATCATACATGATATTCCCCACAAAAAGCACCGTTGCATAAATCACCATTGGAAAAGGGATGATCTTATTCATGTGGTATAAACCCGATGGCATCGACCACCCCCAAGCCATCTGCATTTTTATAGGTGTTATGTTTACATATACCATCCTCAGTCATGGTAGGTTTATTTAAGATTCCATGAATATTCCCATCATATTCCCATCATCTTCCCACTAAATCACCAGTAAATCAGCATGTAACTTGACCATGGCCCTAGGTGAAGGGCAGCGGCTTGTGGGTCCACACTGCCGGCCTCGCAGACGGAGACGCCGGAGACGGGGCCCAGGGGGCCTTCTTCGTACCGCTGCGCGGGCCAGGGGACGTGGTGCTGCACGGCTGGGACGTGGTGCATGGGATCCATATCAAGGATGGCTGGCTGCCTGGGGAATGATGGGAATATGAATCTAATGTACGATTCTGATTAGTGTAGGGGGGACCCCCAAACAATTCTGAGATCCTCTTTAATGTGGAAATTTTCATGAACCTGAGCCTCAATAATTTGGAAATGAAAAAAATTATACATTTCAATTGATTTCAATTTACTTTCAATTGATGTTCAATTGGTTTCAATTTACTTTCAATTGATTTCAATTTACTTTCAATTGATGTTCAATAGGTTTCAATTTACTTTCAATTGATTTTAATTTACTTTCAATTGTTTTTCAATTGATTTCAATTGATTTCAATTTACTTTCAATTGATTTTAATTTACCTTCAATTGATTTTCATTTACTTTCAATTGATTTCAATTTACTTTCAATTGATTTCAATTTACGTTCAATTAATTTTCAATTGATTTCAATTTACTTTCAATTTATTTCAATTGATTTCAATTTACTTTCAATTGATTTCCATTTACTTTCAATTGTTTTTCAATTTACTTTCAATTGATTTCAATTGATTGTTAAATTTACTTTCAATTGATTTAAAATTACTTTCAATTTGCTTTCAATTTACTTTCAATTGATTTCAATTTACTTTCAATTGATTTCAATTTTCATTGATGTCAATTTACTTTCAATTGATTTCAATTTACTTTCAATTGATTTCAACTTACTTTCAATTGACATCCCATAGTAATCCCATAGAAAGATCATAGAAATATCATGGAAATCCCATAGGAATCCCACAGAAATCTCATAGAAAGATCATAGATATAACATGGAAATAGCATAGGAACCACAAAGAAATCCCATAAGAATTCCCATAGTAATCCCATAGAAATATCATAGAAACATCATGGAAATACTTTGGAAATCCCACAGGAACCCAATAGAAATTCCACAGGAATCCAATAGAAACCCCATAGAAAAAACATAGAAACATCATAGAAAACCCATAGAAATCTCATAGGAATCCATGGAAATCCCGTAAGAATACCATAGAACTCCCATAGCATCCCTTCAGAAATCCCATAGAAATCCTCTAGAAATATCATAGAAACATCATGGAAATCCCATAGGAATTCCATAGAAATCCAATAGTAATACCATAGAAATGCATAGAAATACCAAAGAAGAAAAAAACTTTAGCAAAGGAAAAGGTAAAGGGAATGTTTGAAGAGAAAAGGATTAGCAAAGGAAAGGAAAAGGAAAGGAGAGAATGATTTTGGTAAAAGAATGCTGCCAAAACAAAGCTGGGCACAATAGAGGACCACCACAACAAACATACTATATATTGAGGATCAGCGTTGCTCATGGACTACTCCCTTGAAAAATTGTTTGGGTGCTGCTCTTTAATTGGGTTTTAATAAGGCATCGCGGCATCCTATATTTTGGGGCATTAAACATTTTAAGAATTCCCCAAAAAATGGAGCTAAGAAAGTAAAACAGAGAAAAATATTAGCAAAGGAAAGGAAAAGGAAAGGTGAGAATGATTTTAATTTTTACTTCCAAAAAAAAGCTGGACACAATAGAGGACCACCACAACAAACATACTATTGAGGATCAGTGCTGCTCATGGACTATCCCGTTGAAAAATTGTTTGAGTGCTGTTTTTTAATTGGCTTTTAATAAGGCATCCTATTTAATCAATTAATTATTGCTGATGGGTCATAATTAACCTTAAAAAAATTGTTTCTTCGGACAACAGTTGGACACAATAGAGGACCACCACAACAAACATATTATTTAGGATCAATATTGCTCATGAAAAAACCTGAAACAATTGAAACATGTCTTTTTCCAGACAACAGTTGGACACAATAGAGGACCACCACCAAAAAAAATATTATTTATTTAGGATAAATATTGCTCATGAAAAAAACTTGGAAATATTCCACAAAAAAAAACGAAAAAAATAGTTAATTATAAAAAACAACAGAAAATTGAAATAAATTTAACAACAAATAAAAACAAATAAATAAACCAATTTAAACAAAAACTGGGAAAAAAACAAAAAATAATGAAACAAAACCACCCCTCAAATTCCCTGGGCCTAAATTATTTCAAAAAAAAATTGAAACAAAAGAGGATCACCACACTAATCAGCATCCCACATTAATCTGATTGGTGGTTTGGAACATGGCTTTTATTTTTCCATATATTGGGACAATAATCCCAACTGGTTTTCATATTTTTCAGAGGGGTAGGTCAACCACCAACCAGTAATGTTGGCTACTGATTGATGTGGGGTGCCCCCCCCAACAATTGTAGGCTACTCAATAACTCGCCATTTTCTTGGGAACCAGTCCTGGATTCAGGATGATCAACTTGAGTAAGGATTTCAATTGAGATCAATTTATTTTCAATTGATTTTCCTTTAAAACTTCAAAATTGATAAGAAAGGCGTTCAATTGAAATCAATCTACGTTGAATTGCTTTTCCTTTTAAACCTCAAAGAAATCTTTTGATAAAATCAAATTTATGTTCAATTCATTTGAATCTACTTTCGATTGATTTTTCCTTGTAAACCTCAAAGGAATTTATTGCTAAGAAAGGATTTCAATTGAATCAATTTACTTTCAATTCATTTGAATCTACACTTTCAATTAATTTTCCTTTTAAACCTCAAAGAAATCTATTGATAAGAAAGGATTTCAATTGAAACCAATTTACTTTCAATTTATTTGAATCTACTGTCAATTTATGTTCCTTTCAAATAAAAAGATACTCCCAGAAGTTTTTGTGCACACTAGGGTGTCATCGAAACAATTACATTAATTACATTATTGAGGATCTGAGTCACTGATGGGGTACCCGATTGAAAAATTGTTTGGGTGCTGTTTTTTGATAAGGGTTCAATAAGGCATCTAATTATTTAGGAAACCTTGCATGTTCAAGGCTTTAACATGGATATGGCTTTCTAAAGTAAATGGACCTTCTTTACCCAAAGAAAGGTGGATAAAAGGTTTTGTGTTTTTGTTTCACCCCAAAAGTGTTTGTGCACACTAGGTTGTCATCGAAACAATTCCATTAAATACATTATTGAGGATCTGGGTCACTGATGGGGTACCCGATTGAACAATTGTTTGGGTGCTGTTTTTTTGATAAGGGTTCAATAAGGCATCTATATAATTATATGGGACACCTTGCATTTTCAAGGCTTTAACATGGATATGGTTTTCTAAAGTAAACGGACCAGCTTTACCCAAAGAAATGTGTATAAAGGTGGATAAAGCTCCTCCTGAAAAAAAACGGATCTGAGAAAACGCGTTCCACAATAGTGGCCCACCCTTCCCATCCACAAGATACTCAATAATTTTAGTAAAATATCCACAATAGAGGTCAACGGCATTAATCGGTAGACAACATTAATGTTGTTCAAACTCCAAGAAATCAAATTGAAGAGCTGTGAAAATCGAAGAATAACTAGACCATACTAGATTCTAGACCTCTAAGACTAGCTGAGGTACCAAAAAGCAACTTCCGTCAGGAGGATCACCAGCGCATCGCCGTCATCGTCTGGACTCAGCCTGCAGAGGACCTGGGCACCGGACTCTGCTCCTGGTACCTGAAGGAAGCCCTTGAGGCGCGTCCAGGGGCTGATGCTGTGATTTGGTATGATTTTTTCATGGTTCATCCCCAGAATTGAATGGTTCCCCATGATTATAGTCGTGTAGTCGTGTTCCATAGTGCTCCGAGAAAATTGTAAATATCCATAAATATCCCCAATCATGTGGTATATCCCACAATGATTTATTGTGAATAGCTAATTTAATGGTTAAGTAACCCCCATAATTTAGCATTGTCCCCATGATAGTAATATTATCCACATAGTTAATAGTAATAGTTAATAATTCCCATAATCGTAGTAGTATTCCTAATGTGGTTGGTAATTTTAAATATCACCAGTTAAAAAAGAACAACAAGGATGAATGGGATTATCAACAGATACTATTTGGAGAATCATGGGGGGATAATGGATAATTGCGGGAATACAGTTGGAGAACTCACAACTGTAATATTCACCATCCCAAATAGGGCTTTTATTATTTGGTATACTCATAGTAGTGGGCATGGTAGTAAATGAAAATGACCCCCAGTCACGGTTCCCCCATGAGTTTCACAGTAATGTTGACATGTCATTTTCATAACCCCCACAAACATTAAGAATCATGAAAATAAAGTTTAGGCCAAACATGGGCCGGGGGTCCCTGGAAAATTTTCCAGACCTACGTGGCGCCGAACAAATTGCCTAATTGAAAACGAATACATAAGTGAAGTTTCTTTCCATGTTAGTATTCCCACATGAATTGCCTAATTAAAAACGAATACATAAGTGGACTTTCTTTGCATTTTAGTATTCCCAAATGAATTGCCTAATTGAAAACGGAAAAACATATCAAAAATCGGTTGGCGTACTTATTTATTACGGGGGGGGTTTACTAATATTTCCTGGGATTGGGCGTACTTTACTGCAGGGGGATTTTTTTTTTCGATATTAATCGCACGTGGACATTAAATGTTCTGTGTTTTCAACGGCAACTGCCCAGGGCGATCCGGAAGCAGGATACCATTTGGGAATCGAAGCCTGGAGACAGCAGATGCTGGGCGACTTGGACAGCCGAGTCGGAGTCGGACGACCTCGGACGACTGGGACAAACGGCGACAAAAAACTGCCCGCAGTTTGATCAATTTAATTACGACCGAACCCGGCAACCTCACTGGAAATATGGTTTAGATTGGTTTAGTAAGGGTCACTTAGTGAATTACTATCATTTACAATAATTTACTAAGATATGTAGTACAGGTGGGAGTTTAGTCTGGTGATTTACCTATTTAGATTGTGTAAGAAAATGTCAAGAATTGTTCAATAGCGTTAGGTTATCACATGATAATATGGGTATTGATGATGATGATGATGATCATGATGGATGTCTTGGCGTGTTTTTTGTTGGATATTGACTAGTGAATGAGAGGCTAGTGGGTAATGTTTAGCCTTGGCCAGTTGGATGGGGACAGGGATGCTTCTGCGACCAATAAAACCAATCCAACGTTTGACTCCATCATTGACACTCTAAATCCATGCCATTTTGAACCAATCAAAAAGGTGGATTTTGAAACGTGCCGGTGCAATTGTGCAGGATTGGTGGGCGGAGATGTTTGTTGCTGATGTTCTATTCTGTCGAAACTCACCGTGTTTCTTCTTTCTTCAACGGCGGCAATTTCCGGCAATATTTGTCAGATCTGATATGTTATATATGTTGGGATGGGTTGCAAGCGCAAACGGATGATGAATGCATGCCATTGAGCCAGAGTCTTGCATGATGCTGGGATTATACAGTTGTATTTGTGGATGTACGATTGTCACGCAGATGCTTGAGGGTAACAACTACAGAGAGGTTTCCTATGGTTTCCTGTGGTTTCCTATGGTTATCCCATTAATATCCCATTGAATCACTATAAAATCCCATTAAATCCCATTAAATCACTATAAAATCACTATAAAATCACTATAAATGATGACTATAAAATCACTATAGAATCACTATTAAATCCCATTTTTCCATATAGCAACCCGTTGGAAGGGCGCCGATCCACTGAGGTAGCGCCAAGTTGGAGCTGTTGGATGACACGCTGGAGGCGTTTGGAACCATGGCCATCCTCTCAAAGTTTATGTCATTTATGGTGATTTAATGGGATTTAATGGGATTTTATAGTGATTTAATGGGATTTAATGGGATTTTATAGTGATTCAATGGGATATTAATGGGATTTAATGGGATTTAATGGGATCTTATAGTGATTTAATGAGATTTTATAGTGATTTAATGGGATTTTATAGTGATTTAATGAGATT
Organism: Cladocopium goreaui; assembly: GCA_947184155.2. NCBI lineage: Eukaryota > Dinophyceae > Suessiales > Symbiodiniaceae > Cladocopium > Cladocopium goreaui. The sequence continues at coordinate 172,858 of CAMXCT020000689.1, read as the reverse complement.
TTATAGTGATTTAATGGGATTTTATAGTGATTTAATGAGATTTTATAGTGATTTAATGGGATTTTATAGTGATTTAATGAGATTTTATAGTGATTTAATGGGATTTTATAGTGATTTAATGAGATTTTATAGTGATTTAATGGGATTTTATAGTGATTTAATGAGATTTTATAGTGATTTAATGAGATTTTATAGTGATTTAATGGGATTTTATAGTGATTTAATGGGATATTATAGTGATTCAATGGGCTATTAATGGGATATACCCTCTGGTAAACTAACATAGCTGTTGAACATGGCCATTTATAGTGAATTGTCCCATTAAAATTGGTGGATTTTCCATAGTTATGTGAACGTATACCAGAGGGTATGTCAACAATTGTCAACATGAAACTACGGGTTTATCGCACTGAAGTTCATGCTTGATTTAAACTTATATACGGATTTCAAATGATGTTCAATGAGTAAAATATACCTTGTAAACATCATCTTATCACCTAGTCCATAACTTATAGTGATTTAATGGGATTTAATCGGATTTTATATATAGTGATTCAATGGGATTTCATTCATCTTCCCTTCTTGAAATTGGAGCACCTTGGCATTTAGTGAAGCTGCAGGCCTCCGAGCACCAAGCCTCATTGACATTGCTCTCCTCCCTGGGCGCTGACGCGCAGCGCTGGCGGCAACGCTGCCGCGACGCGGCGCGCAGGGTGCAGGAAGTCTTAAGTCATGGGAGGATGGGAGGTTGAAACCATAGGTTTCAATATGTTTCAATACTAAGTCATGGATGATAAGTATTGATAAGTCATGTTCATCCATGACTTGGATGATTTGTACCCCCATGACTTCGGAATCCTCCATGTGTCGTGTTGTTTTTCAGTTTTTTGTTCAAAGATCTAAAACAAGAACATTACACATCGAAATAAATGAATAAATACATACCACAAAAACACATCATGGTACCCGCCAATTAATGGAATTGGAATCTGAAAGAACATGAAGATCCATCATGTGCAAATTTAAATGTTGTTTGATGTTGTTTGATTTATTTTATATTAAATGGTTGTGGCATCTTGTGACACCCTCCAGTGAACAAGCATGGTTGGACGACAATCCACAATTGGAATAGATGGAGATGTATACGAAACAAGTGATAGACAAAGGGCAACGGGCTGTCAACAAACAGTATCAGTGGTACTGTTGTGGGCAAACTGCTGCCTGAGGGTACCGTGAAGTGCGGGTGTGAACGGTGAACCATGCTTTAGCCCTAGAATTGAGATGCTGGCCCTTTGGAATCTGGGAAAGTTTGAGCAAATACAGTTAATTAAACAGGTGGTTTCCTGTGGTTGCCCTGCTTGTAGGACATCGGGTTCAAGGTCGTTCAAGGGCCCCTGTTCTGAGGCATTATAAACTTGACGTGAACTAATCCATTCCTGACTCCAGGTTCAAAAAAATGCCTTCCTGGGCAGTTCCTGGGCACTTCCTGCACCCACATGAAGGTTTCCAGAAATCTCGGTACCCCATTTATCATCCATTTCAATAGGATTTCCCATGAAATAAGCAGTCCATAAGCCGTGTATCGCGGGGTATCCCTGTCTGACATCCCCATGACCTGCCGGAAACCTCCAGCCCCAGGAGTTGAGGGATGAAGCCCTTGCGATGAAAAATGGCACCATGATGAAGGAGCCGCAGTGGACGGTTCCGTTTGGGTTGCCAAACATGGGGTTGATAGGGAGTTAACCAACAAAACTGGAGGTTAAAATTGTTGTTTTTTTTGGTCGGGGAGTAACCCTTGGGAACATATATAAATATATATAGAGGCAGACATGGACCATGCGTACCTTCATCAGGTTTGCATTTGAATGCGTTTGATGCATGCATGATGATAATGATACATGTGTGATTATATGTGCATGGTTCAAAGCTTGCACACCTGCAGTCCCAATTCCAACCATAGTGAATTGAAGATGGCGCTTTGTCATGCTTAATGTTAAACAAATGACTACACCATTCCAAAACCACTTGTTGTTCAACTATTTCTTTGTTTTCTTCTTGGGTTATTGTTACTGTTGATTTCCTAGTTTTTTCCATGTGTGGTATCTAGTTATATATAATATATTATATTGAATGGCATTTTGATACATCATTTGAGTGATTTGCAGGTGACTGTAGGCAAATTGGCTATGGACAATTGTCTAGTTCTTTATTATTGAGGGTGAGGTTGATCACTGGATTTTGTTCAAGGAAATTTTGCTGGACACCAAGACACTGTTTCCTGGTTCCCACCAATCAGCCGAATCGTTTGATAGTTCAATAGTTAAGTTAAATCCACCATTTTCGATGGCTTCAATGGTGGACAATTACAACCTTGGATGGGTTGAACTATCATGTTTGTGTTTTAAACACCACAAGGTTTACAGCTTTAGTCACTTTAGTCACTCATCTTCATGCTTAAACCACGCATTTCAGACACTTAAATCCCAATGTTTGATGGTTTGGATCATTCATAAGTCATTCTTTGGATGGTTAGCTGCAAATGTTTCATTGTTAAATCCACGTGTTTGACGTTTAAATCACCATGTTTCATGTTCAGATCACCATGCTTCAAAAGGTCAAAACTCGCCTTTTGATGGCCCAAACTCCATTTTTGACGGTAAAAACTCGATCTTTGACGGTGAAAACTCCACAAAAAGCAGCCCTGTTCTTTTCCAAGGACCTAGGTCGCTGCCTCGGTGCGGCCCAACAAACGCGCGCCGGCAACGGGAGCAGCACGGGGAGGATGCGCGGCATGCGCGACGCGCTGCGCAAGGGCTGGGAGCATGCAAGGAGTGAAATGCAACGGCCAAGGCCGCCTGACCGTTCAGAAGGTGGTTTTTGGTGCTGGAAAATGGATGAACATAGTCCATATTGATGAATAATTTGCCTAATTTTTGACCGTTTTAAAGAACTAAATAGTGGTTTTCACAAAGCTATGTTAAATAAGCCAGTGGGTTTTTGATGGAATAAAGATGGTATAAGATGGGGTATTAATCCCATTTTTTAAACATAAACCCCCTTTCTATGGTCCCAATTATGTGGAATTTCCCTACATCCACCATGGTTTCAAGGGGGTCTTGAATATTATATAGGCGGATGGGATTAATATCATCATCATCATCATCATCATCATCATCCTAATTACAATATTGTAGCAATAATTATTTGGAATAATTATAACTATTATGTTGTACCAATAATCCATTCTTATTGGGAATGATGATAGTTACACTTAATTGATTTAGTTATATATATAATTATTGGGATACTATTCATGAACTATAATTATTGGTGATATTATCCCATGATGATGATTTTGGTCAACTAACTACTGGTGGGTAGAATGGTTTATACTGCTGGTATAGCTGGAATCATTGTTAATAACACTGGCTATAATTATTACTTGGAAATAACACCGTCAGCTTTGGTTGAAATCTCTGCGACGTGGCCATAGAGAGAAAGAGGGAGAGAGGGGATCATGGATGATATGAGATTCACCCAATGCCATTCAAACCTACCATGACTGGGGATGCTGCAGGATGCAAAACATGTAAAGATTGTAAACGGTGTCTTTATTATTGGCTTTGGCAGGATGAGGACGTCATGGGATAATTATATAGTGGGAAGTTAGCTGGTCATAGCTGGTCACCAGCTCCAAGTCATGCAGGGCATTCGCAGAGTTTCGCAGCGTGTCCCTGCGCGCACGAGCCACGGACATGGCCGATGCAGTGGATGCTGGTCGATGCAGTGGCTGCCGGGGCGTCTGAAAATGGATCGCTAACTGGTGTTTTTCCAAAACCAAAATAGATTCACTTTCAAAATCCACTGGTGGTTGTTTCTTTTTTTTTGTGTGTGTGTGGTTTTGAGGGCAAAACTCGCTCAAATTGATTGAGATGCCTGACCAATGTTGATGCAACAAACGTAATTACTGTAACCCCGCGCATATGTGGGCATTGCTTGCCATCGATCGGGTTGGAACCTATCCAAAATTCACATATCACATCATATCACACTTTCTCACAACAAGATCATTTGCAATTTCCATGTTGTTTCTCCTTCGAAATACTGTTGTGAAGAAAAGGGCCTTCTTTTTGCCGGCAAGCCCAGGAAGCGTTGGCGAAAAGCGGCGTCCTTGTCTTCGACGACCCTGCGGATCGAGTGGAAGTATCTGTCCTCAAAGCATGGCACCAGGAGTTCAGAAACCACTGGGATGAAGTGCTGCCGGAGCTTCAGCATCGATTTCCGGCGGTTTCTTGGCAGCGGTGAACCAAGGGGATGCAGTTTTTAGTGGGAGTAAAGTTGAGTGGTTCGCGCAATAGCTGCTCAAAATATTTCAAAATCAGCAAAAGTGGTAAGATACGTAACACAATTGAATGTCAAGACTACTGAAGTTCCTTCTTTTGGAGTCGGCAAATCACGGTAGAAGACAAGGAAACCACCTCAACAAGGTGATAGGTGATGTAATGGAACACATGGGAACAGTAGGAAAAAACATTGGACGAGGAACGATATCGGCTGATGCCCAAATAGTTTCTGATGACATGTGTTGTATAATCTGAAATGCACATGCGACCACAGCTGAATTCTACACTAACAAGTTCGCTTGTGAGTATTTGTGTAAACACATATTTTGGCCATTGAGAATCTGAGAACAAATCTTCACGACTGCGCCAGGGAACAGGTAAGAACCAATTGAAGAAGTATAAGAATATCAAAGATACTAATGAGGAACTGGCATTCATTAGAATTTATTTAAAGGCGCACACTAGGGACACACGCACACACACACACACGCACAGACACACACACACACACGCACGCACGCACAGACACACACACACAAGCGAGACACTTAATTTGGTGACAAACCCATCAGAGAACCACAGCAAAGAACATTGCACTACTACTACTACTACTACTACTAGTACTACTACTACTACTACTCCTGCTGCTGCTACTACTACTACTACTAGTACTACTACTACTACTACTCCTGCTGCTGCTACTACTACTACTACTGCTACTACTACTACTACTACTACTACTACTGCACAGGTTTCACAAATGTGAGGGAAAGTAGCTGGTGGTGCTGCTATACCACGGTGTACCAGTGCCATCAGAAAATGAAGACATCATTATTGGAAGATGTTGAACTTGCAGTGTTTCGGCCCATCCCAAAATCGCATCTTGCTGGCATCATGTGGGTTATCGCCTTTCTGGTCATGCTCCTTTGGATGTGGGCATGCTGCGCATGCAGCTTGGAAAAGCCAAAAGAGAGGAACAAGTTTGGGCAGATGGAAGCCACAACATGGTTTTGACGGTTTGTGTGACGTGTTCAAACATTTTAGTTTTCAGACGCTACATACTTTGTTTGATTGTTTTCATGCGTTCAGCAATAAGAGCCACCCAAACATGAAGGAGCTATCCGGACAAGGTGATGGAAACTGCGATGGAAGCCAGACGTGACAGGATGTTCGACATGGTGGGGAGCACGGTCCCGCCGACCTGAAAGTTTTAAAGGCAATGCCAGACACAGCACTTTAAAGGCACTGCCAGACAGAGCATTTTAAAGGCAATGCCATACCGAAAGGCGATGCCGTACAGACAGCATTTTGAAGGCAATACCGTACAGACAGCAGTTTGAAGGCAATGCCATACCGATAGCACTTGGAAGGCATTGCTAGACTGACAACCCACAGAGTTTTATGAGCGAAAATAACGCTTGGTATATGGGGCTGCCTCTGGTCTATCCTAAAACCGAAGCACCTGTGAATTGTTATTGCTTGCCCCGCTTGTTGCAAATTATGTTTGGCTCTTGGTTCTTTGACCAATTTCTAAAATTGAGTAATCGTTGAGAAACACACGGCCCGAAGGGACGGGGTATGTGGTTTGTTAGTTCATTGCATATTATGTATGTTTATTCATGGCATGCTTGGTGGCTTTGAGGGGTTTGGGCATGGGCTGAAGTTGGCAAGCTGTCCTAACAAACGCAACTCCATCCGAGGCTACCAACATTTGTGACAGCTTCCAATTTCAAGAAGTTTGCAGTCGATCGGAGGGACGATATGACGTGCGCTTGGAGGGTGGAGGCCGGGAGTCCAAGGACCAGGGCAGATTGGCCTGACAGTCAGTGGTACCATTTGTGGACCACAAATTTCAGGGTTTGACTGTACCATTTCTGGTGACATTTGTGACAACTGATTCCAGGGAGGTGTTTTCAATCCGAGCACATGCGTTTTGGGCATGAAAACTTTCATGAACTACAATTGCACATGAGTTGCTTAAATTAATGAATATATAAATTAATGAATATATATGTGCATCAAGTACCCTTTGGTAAACCAATGTAGCTATGGTAAATTGTTTATGACACCCCATTAAACCATATAAAACCATATAATATTACATAAACCTCCACATTTTGGTTGGTGAAAGCCCCTATTAACGCCATATTTGGGTGAGATCAACTGTTGTACCCCACCCCAGCGGAGGCTGTGATGAATTGCCATGGGCCTCCTTTGTAAACGCTGTCCTGGGGGATGCCAAGGACGGCGCTGTGGAATGGAATGTAATGTACGCATACGTATATTACTGGTTGGTGGTTTGGAACATGAATTTTATGACTTTCCACATATTGAGAATAATCATCCCAACTGACGAGCATATTTTTCAGAGGGGTAGGTCAACCACCAATTAGATTACATGTGTATCTGGGTAAAATACGTGTAAATATCATTTTACTATGTCCGATCCCATCATTGAATCCTTTCATCCAAGGCTTACAACTTGCAGTCATTGTTTAGCCTCTGGTAAACGTATACATAACTAATTATGGGAAATCACCATTTTTAATAGTTAAATCAACAAATGGCAATTTTCAATAGCAAACTGTTAGTTTACCAGAGGGTACCTCCAATGAAATCTCTTGTAGTAAGAGAAATACCATGACGCCAGTCGTCAGGAACTGAGCCGCGGTGTATTGCTCAGCAGGTATGGCTCTGAGACCCAAGCCTGGCATCGAGACACAGCACCTTGGGTGAGCCAGTTATAACTGGGCATAGCGGAAAAGCATGGAAAAGCAACATGGCAACCAACATTGCAACCAACATGGCAACCAGAAATATCCAACCATTTGGCTCTGGAATATGCTTTGATTACTTGTATTGGAAATGACCGTTTTTGGTCCATGGTAGGAGTGTATTTCACCCTATAGAGGTGGTAGAAAACACTATGGATAGAGTGCCAGGCCCATAGAAAAATCATCCCCAGTTGTGGATGGTTGATACAAAAAACATTTCTGGTAGAATTGTTTTGCTTCTCCTCGTTCTTCTTCATTTCTTCTTTTTCTCAGTATTTCTATGTATTTCTTGGATGTGCTTACTATTACTGGACCCTACTATTTCATTGGGGGCCGCAACTGCCAACAATTGGCTAGAACCCCTAAGAATGAAGGAATTATGAAATTGGGCTATGCGAGGCTATTGTTTCCGTATTCCTTGGCCTCAATAACAAATGGTACTCTAGCAATTCAACATTGCATTATATCGCAAACAAACATGCGGATCATTCCCTTCAAATAATGGGATCATTACTCCTGGATGTTGGAGTGTCAACCTGAAATTTCGCGATTTTTCCATTTTTTCCATCCAGGAACATCTTTTTCAGATGCCTGACCTGCCAGCACATGCCATCACCATCTTCGTACCCCTGGTTGAGCCTCAGCTGAATCTTGGAAAGGGTGCAGGATTCCACCGATGGAAAATGCAAAGCGGTTGCATCTTTAGGACCCATTCAAACTTCCATGTGAACTCTATCACGGTGGTTTTTTTTCGCCTGTTTTCAAAACAAGATCTTCAAGGAGCTGGGCAACCGCCATCCATCCGTTTGCCATACCCTCTGGTAAACTAACATAACTATGGAAAATCACCATTTTTAATGGGAAAACTCAATATAAATGGCCATTTTCAATAGCTATGTTAAATTACCAGAGAGTAGAATGTGTCAAAGTTCCGCACCTAGGAGATGACCTCCAGCCTTGGCGGTACCAGCTTCCTCCCCGGCTCCCACAGAACCTTCGCCGGAAGCGTCGGAAGCGACGAGACGGTGACGCTGGCGCCGCCCCTGGGGACGTGGCTGGCGTTTGATAGTCGCGTGCTGCACCGGGGTGAGGCAAATGTGGAGACTTGGTAGGGGATCCACCCAGCAGCAGCCCAGCAGGAAAGATTGAAGCATTTTTTTATGGATTTTTAGGGGTATAGTTAATTAATGTTAATTATGCTAATTGTGAATTGTAGATAGGATAGTTCTATATTGATCTATATTGATCTATATATTGGGTAATGGAAACATTCATGTGGTAAACTCAATGGTAATAGGGATTTAACCATCCACCATTTTGAGGATGGTGTATATAGAGCCCATTTCTGGTAGAATTGGGGACTCTTCATTGTTGAGTTAACCAATTATCAAGTTGGATCTTAGGAATTATTGGGAGCCCGAAGCAAGGACATGTCCTGGGTGGCAGGCAACCTAGCGCCATCAGCCAGGGATCATAGTGGGTAGGAGCCGGGATCATCCAACACGGCCGTCCATGGCCCCATGTTTGGTGGCGCAGCCCGTTGGGTTATAACGCCAGTAGGGACAATGTCCATAACTTCTGGTAGCCACTGACCAACTGTGGTGAGGCATCAAGAATGTGAGCCAAGAATGGTAAGACAAACGTGAAAGTTGAGTATAAAGGAGATCATCATGGAAAGGAGCAATCAAGACTTCGACATTACATAGGTTTTAATGTCCAAATGCTGGCAGCATTTTCGATTCCACAGCATGGATTTCCACCAAGATTCTTTATAATTATAGACCTTTCATGACCTTTCCTGTTTCTTTGTCGTGATATTTATATAATTTGGTTCTAAACATCCAGTTCCGACCATTTGCCACTTTCATTCACTTTGAGGATCAAGCACGCAATCCATCCCTTATACGTGTTTACTATTTCTACCCGCATACAGCATGCACCAAAAAGATTAAACACATAAAAAGAAAATAGCTCGACCCTTTCCAAAAGAACATTGGAAAACCTGATCAAAACAGCCCTTTTTTGGAAAAGCGGTCCCAACGATTTTGAAAAAACAATCCCACTAAAATCACACTTGTTTTCCAATGATTTTCACCAACCAATGGGCGATTTTTCCAGATGCGCTGGCACGGCTCAGGACCATTTGCGGCGAGATCGACCCTTACTGTACTTGGTCTATGCCAAGCCATGGTTTCAGGACCTGCGGAACTTTCCTGCAGAGGCTCCGTCCCTGTTTGAAAGCACTGAAAGGCCAGAGTTGGGGAGCTTTTATACCTTGTGAGCTTTTGGAGAAGAGGAAGATGATGGAAGATGAAGAAGACTTTCATGAAGATTCGCTGATGATTCTTCGCGTAGCAGCATGGATGCTGGACCTGGCGATTTCGGTACCTCCTGAGCAACTCAACGAGCCCTGGGATGTGGAACTGCTGGAAATTGGTGAGGCAAACTTCTGGATGCCCGACTTGATTAGGATGGCATGATGACATGGAACCTGTCGAGGAATTGTGGCAATGTCCATTCGTAACTCACCGTGGATGTTGATCTGGTGAAGGCATCGGATATGGCACGAATTCAGGTTCAAAGTGCCACGATGCACGGACCCAGCTACAGGGACCAGGACTGAAGAACGGATGTTTCTTTGTGTGGGCGGTGTGTGTTTGAAAAAAATGCGCCTGTGCGAACTGACGTATATTTATAGAAACATCTTGCAGTTTCCATTATGCATATGATACATAATATGCATACAGTATCATACAGTAATTATATATAACTAGTTGTTATATCTCATTAATATAATATATATATATATATTAAAGTGTTTTATATATATATATTTAAAATTGTTATATATATATATATTATATTGTTTTAATGTGTATGTATATATAACACATGTGCAAGCATTGTAACATCCCGCTCCCTGGCTCTCACTTGGAAAGCCATCCCTTTTTGCGCATCCGCCAGGGATGTAAGACCCTTGCGTGGCGGCTTCAAGGCATGGCAAGCACAGGGCTTGCCCGTACAGAAAGTGCCACACCGGAGCTCTAGTGACTAGGCCTGGCGGAGTGGCAGAATTTCCTGGATGATTCTATTCTCTAGAACTTGCGATGGGGAACGGAACCAATGTGCATTTGATTAGCAATGTTTGACAGTTTGACAAATTAGATTGATAGGAGTTGACAGTTTTTTTCTTACACACACACATATGCGTAAAACTAATTTGATAAGATTATATCTTACATAAAATATCATGATAATTGGCAATACGAATATTATTTGCGCTTATTTGCACCACTTAATAAACATCCCCAAAACTGAATTTCTTGATTTAATTCTAGAGAGGATGACCAAAACAGCACCCGAATGGATCAACATAGATGGGATGTTTATGGCATAGTTTTCAGCATGATATCAGTAGCCACTGCTTGGTTGAATGATGGTTGCTTGATCATTAAAAAAAAACCTTCCAAACCCCACAGCTTGGTGGAATGTATTGGATTTCTTCATTCTTGGCTCCTGTAGAGAATCGATAAGGGCCTGCCTTTTGTTTGGTGTTAGAAGCATTGCCTTGATGATACATCGATTTTCCACAATGGGATCTTCACCAGCTCCAGGCCGGGTGCTTTATCCATCAGAAGTGGCGCAGAAAATTCCGGGGTCCGGTGGGTGGCAGGATTTGGACAGATTTGCGATGTTCCATTTGGGTCCGGAGATGCTCGGGTGGTCACACTCCATTCGGTCCTAGTGGATCCGACAGTGGACCGAGACGTGTCTCAGCGGTTGGTGCCAGAGCCATTTGGCCCAAGAGATGCCGCGTCTATTGAAACAATTTCTGAGATCTCTGATGTGACCACGACTGCTTAGAAGATACCTATCATGGGTCGTAAGAAACAGCGAAGAAACTGAAGAAACAGAAGCTTTCGGATTGAATCTCTGGTCATTTTCAAATGTCCATCAGAACAGCTGTTAAAACCTGACATGTTATTTTCCAGTGACGAAGCTTTCGGTGAAAGTTCAGATTGCGCCATGGCGGTGGGGCGCCCCAGGCCTCAGTTTTGATCTCGGAACACGGACGAAGATTTTCCAGCGTTGCGCTTGTAGCTTACCATCAACTTTAGCAAAGAATTTTGGAGATACAAACAATATTATTGATTTATTATTGACATATTATTGATATATTATTATATATTATTGATATATTATTATATATTATTGATATATTATTGATATATTATTCATAATTTCTCTGGCTGGTGGTTTCATGTATTTTTTTAAAATTAGTTACTTAAGTATTAAGTTTTGCTGTTGGGCATGCTGGATTAAAGAAACTCTTTAGTTGGTTATAACCTATGGGACCTATGTGTAATATGTGCATATTGTATGTGCATGTTTGATGGTGTTTGTTTGTCTCTGTGTGTGTGTTTCAATGTTGATTACCAAGTTTGTCATAGTTTTTCATGAGGTTCTACATTTCCACGATTCATTTGCTGTTCCTGCATGTTGCATATCCCCATATACACAGAAATCAAACACATCCGTTCCCCTAGCACTTCCCCAGGACAGATTGAACAAAAACATGATTTATCTAAAGTTTGCTGTTCCATATCCAACAGTAATTTGACTCACTTTTGGATCTTTTATGGGTATGCCATGAATCAAAGGACGTTTAACCCCCGGTACCGTCAATGTCACCTACCAAGCTAGGAAATCTTACCTGGTAGAGAATGTTGGTCTATGATTCTCGCCCGATGTAACATCGGGACTACCATTTCTGATTCAATTGGTTTTTAAATTTTACCCTGGCGCTTGGCGCTCAAAAATCCACATGTCACATGATTCACGTGGAAAGAGCACATCCTCCAAAGGTGGAAAGTGGATAATAATCGACACAACACTTGGGTAATTATATCCCGTTGCCCTGCTCTTACAACGGCATTAGAACATGTTAGAACCATATATATATATGTTTTCCTCAAATTTGGGGTACTCTGAAACCATTGGTCCCCCTGATCAAGCATGACCAAGAAATAAAACAATAACCAGGGGTCCCTATATTCACATCGATTGCCAGTCACATCCCAGTTAGTATACAAATAATCCATGTGCAATGGATAATTGTCCATTTGCTCGCCATTTACATCTCCTGAGCTGGAAGCATGAGAATAAACCATCATGACCTCGACGTCACTGTGAATGATGGAAATGGAAACTCTACTTGTAACCATTCCACAATTCCACACTTAGTAGCCATGTCAGGTTAGTCAGTTATCAATTATTATGCTTTGTCCAGATTCACCATTTGTTGGCTACAGCCTTAGTATGCCATATATAAACCTCCGCTGAATCCTCATGAAATCATAAATAAAACCACCAGAAGACCCAATGAAAAATCCTCATCATTTCACCACTTCGCTGAGGACGCAGAAGCGAAGGAGTCCAAGGAGCCGAAGGAAGTCGCGGAGTCCAAGGTCAAAGTGTCAGGCTCTGGATGTGGCAGGTCATTTTTCTGGATGAAATGACCTATGAATGATGGTGGTTTTCCACAGGTTATGGTTGTGTCAGGTTAGCCCCAGGGAATGCACAGTTAGCTCAAATTGTCAGAATGGGGGATGATTACGCTTGAACCCCCCAATTTAATCCAATTTATATCAATTTATTGCCACTAGAATGGGGAACATGATGTGTTTGACCAGTTGAATGGGACAGCCCTTTCTTCCGGCAAATCCAAGGCGGAAAACCATGGTAACATTGTCGTTTACAATGAATTTGAAGATGGTTTTCCATGGTTTTCCTGTTGAGGGGTCACCAGGGAGGATATTCTTGACTCTTGACTTAAAAAACGGGTCGTTCCCCCTGCTGGGCCAAGTCCTGTAAAACCATCACAGGTGATGCTGTATCCCAGTCCGTCCGCGTGAACGTGAAGAATTTGAGCCCTAGTTGCTCGGTGTTGGTTTTGCTGGCATTTTGTTGGTTTTGGGTCAGTTTGGGGGTATTTTGGTTGGATTGCCATGGTGTTTTTTTTGCTGGTGGTTGGTTGAATTTTGTTGAGATCATCCTGGATGGGAATCTCCACACTTTTGTGACGATCAAATCCTCAGCTTTCATGGTCAACTCTCCATGTTTGGTCAAAAACCAGCATTTTAATGGCTTAACTTGCTTAACTCATAGTCAAATCATGAAAGCCATAATTTTTCTGAAACATGGCCATTCCAGGAACCCAAATTGGAGGTACCTACCATATTGGAGGTACCTACCCTCTGGTAATTTAACATAGCTATTGAAAATGACCATTGAAATAGTGGATTTACCCATTAAAAATTGTGATTTTCCATAGTTATTTTTAATTTACCAGAGGGTACCTATCAAATTGGAATTCCCAATGATCTGGTGAAACATGGTTAACTCCTGGCCACAGGCTGTGGTGCCGACGACCTGCGCGCACTCTTTGAGGATTCGGGCACCGTGACTCAGGTCGCGGTTTTTGCCCGGAAAATGGAGGAAACTGGATGAAAAACTCACATTTCGTTATAGGAACATAGAAAAAACATAGAAAAACATAGAAAAAACCTAGAAAAACTCACTGGAGCCCCGCAAAAACCTATCAAATACATTCAAATATACCACATCCAAAATATATCCACAGAAATCCCAGCGATTTTGGTGGGATCTTGATCCAGAGCCAGAGCATGCCAGAGCCATATGTTTTTCCAGGAATTTCCTGATGGTATAGATATTGTTGGGCTCATAGTTCCCAGGTATCCAATGTCCACTTGTTCTACCAGGTATCAAAACATTGTATTTATATATATATAATTATATATATATATATATATAATATATATTATATATATATGTGCCCACATTATATCCCATATTATATCCCAGGTAACTTTTTTTGGGGAGGCTACGATTTGAGTTTGGATGAAACAGTGAGGAACAAATTATCCAGTTGGTTGATGATAGTCAAACACATAGCTAGTTGTACTGTTGTACTAGAGTATTCCAATGGGCATCGAATGGCCGGGAGAATGTGTTGGTTTCCTGTAGGTTTTTCATATCCTATCATATCATATCCCATTGTATCCCATACCCTCCAGATAGAACCCTTATTAAATCTATGGAAGCCATACCAACTCCTTTGGCTCAGCACTTGGCGAGTTTCACTTTTCGCTTGCTTTGCAAGAGGTTCAAGTGAAAACCAACCCCGACGGAAGTGGCAAGGGCATGGGCTTTGTCTGCTATGCGCCTCTTGGATGCCCTTTTTCGTGCTGCCGATGTGGAAAATCTGGAAAATCCACCATTGAAATCCAGTGAAAATAGATCATTTCAGAGAGAAACCATAGGTTTTGCATATCTATGTCAGTTTACCCTGCAGTAAGTGTCCCGAAATGTGAATAGAACAATTATGAAATAACATTGAAAACTAGAGAAAATTCAGGATTTATCATGATTTATCGATCATTTTTCCCCCAAAAATTGCCTTAAAAGGGGGTATATATGGGTATATATGTTCCGAACGGGGAACCGGGAACATATATCCATGCACCAAGTTTCAGACACACCCGAAACAAACCGAAACAAAATCAAAACATATTACAGTCAATACAGTTCGACACCTGACATTTTTCTAAGGTAAAACATTAGCATCCATCTCGGCACCACTGCAAGACATGATTTATATACCATCTGGTTATTTGTTACATAGCCATGGAAAATCGACCCATTTTTAAGAACGGTAAACCATCTATTTCTAGGGGCCATGGCTTCCATGGCTATGTTAAATAACCAAGGCTGGTTCTTTGGAAGATTTGCAGACTTTGACAGCAGAAATCATGCAAGGGCAATGGCTCAAATTTAACCCGGAGGAACACCATATTATCATATGAGTTCAATTGAAATCATATGATAATCTGATATGTTGCTCTATTTTCTATATTGAACCGTAGCTTTTTCTCTTGCCCAACAATGAAATCATGCTCACCTTTTAGCCAGTTCATCGCAAGTGGATGTAAGTCGGGGATCTCGTTTTTTTATCCAGCAGAAGTGAGAATGAAAACCGACAATTTTTTGTAGAAAACAATGTCAATCTTCCTTCCGAATGACCCACATCATGTTTTATCACGTTTCTTCCAATTGCTCCCCATGTTTTGGTGGCTTTCTTGGGGTCCAAACAAATGGTTTCCTTCGGTTTCCCATGGCGTTCGCGTCATTCGCGTGCGCTCCCAGGACACAGGCCGAAGCCGAGAAAGCGGTCACAGACATGAATGTCCGCTGCACCCAGGGCCCTTTTCGTCAGCCACCAGTTGCGGTGGGATAAAATGGGATGGTGAAGGATGGATTGGGGTGCCACAATATATATATATATATACCGACCGGCCGAAAGATAGAATATTTTTCACTACCAGACACGCGAGTGAGAAAATTACCATCGGCCTCCGACTCGGAAAAAACACCACAAGATAGAATATTATAGAATATGCACAAAAATTCACAGAACATCCCCTTCAAATATTCTATCTTGTCAATTTCGTGCATGCCTGTGCAGAAAACTACTGATGATTTTTTGAAGCAATGAAAAATAGCGGAAAAAACAATGAAAAATGATGAACACGAGAGAAAAAAACACAAGAAAAAATGATGAAAAAAAACAATGAAACATGATGAAAAAGAAAGCAAAAAAAAGGAAACATTATGAAAAATAGAGAAACAACAATGAAAAATGATGAAAAAGAGAGAACAAAACAATGAAACATGATGAAAAAGAGAGAACAAACACTGAAAAATGATGAAAAAAGGGACAAAAAACAATGAAAAATGATGAAAAAGAGAGAAAAAACAATGAAAAATGATGAAAAAGAGAGAAAAAACAATGAACCATGATGAAAAAGAGAAGAATAACAATGAAAAATGATGAAAAAGAGAGAACAAACAATGAAAAATGATGAAAAAGAGAGAACAAACAATGAAACATGATGAAAAAGAGAGAAAAAAAAAATGACAAATGATGAAAAAGAGAGAACAAACAATGAACAATTATGAAAAATAGAGAATAAAACAATGAAAAATGATGAAAAAGAGAGAAAAAACCATGAACCATGATGAAAAAGAGAAGAATAACAATGAAAAATGATGAAAAAGAGAGAACAAACAATGAAAAATGATGAAAAAGAGAGAACAAACAATGAAACATGATGAAAAAGAGAGAAAAAAAAAATGACAAATGATGAAAAAGAGAGAACAAACAATGAACAATTATGAAAAATAGAGAATAAAACAATGAAAAATGATGAAAAAGAGAGAAAAAACCATGAACCATGATGAAAAAGAGAAGAATAACAATGAAAAATGATGAAAAAGAGAGAACAAACAATGAAAAATGATGAAAAAGAGAGAACAAACAATGAAACATGATGAAAAAGAGAGAAAAAAAACAATGACAAATGATGAAAAAGAGAGAACAAACAATGAACAATTATGAAAAATAGAGAATAAAACAATGAACAATGATGAAAAAGAGAGAACAACCCATGAAACATGATGAAAAATAGAAAAATAACCATGAAAATTGATGAACAAGGGAGAAAAAACAAGAAAAAATGATGAACAAGACTGAAAAAACAATCAAACATGATGAAAAAGAGTGAAAAAAACAATGAAACATGATGAAAAAGAGGAAAAAAAACAATGAAAAATGATGAAAACGAGATAAACAAAAACAATGAAAAATGATGAACGTGTTTTTTCAGTGTTTTTTTCTGTCTTTTGATCATTTTTCATTGTCGTTTCTCTATTGTTCATCATGTGTCATTGTTTTTTCCTCTCTTTTTCATCATTTTTCATTGTTTTGTTCTCTCTGTTTCATCATTTTTCATTGTTGTTTCTTCTTTTTTTCATCATTTTTCATTGTTGTTTCTTTATTTTTCATCATTTTGCATTGTTTTTTTTCTCTCTTTTTCATCATTGTTCATTGTTTTTTCCTCTCTTTTTCATCATTTTTCATTGTTGTTTCCTCTATTTTTCATAATGTTTCATGGTTTTTTCTTTCTTTTTCATAATTGTTCATTGTTGTTTCTCTATTTTTCATCATGGTTCCTTGTTTTTTCTCTCTTTTTCATCATTGTTTTTTTCACTCTTTATCATCATTTTTTCTTGTTGTTTTCTCTCTTTTTCATTATGTGTTCTTGTTTTTTTCCCTCTTGGCCATCATTTTTCATTGTTTGTTCTCTCTTGTTCATAATGTTTCATTGTTTTTTTTCTCTCTTTTTCATCATGTTTCATTGTTTTTTTCACTCGTTTTCATCATTGTTTCTTGTTTTTTCCTCTTTTGTTCATCATTTTTTCATTGTTTTTTCCTCTATTGTTCATCATTTTTCATTATTTTTGTTTCTCTTTTTCATCATGTTTCATTGTTTTTTTAACTCTTTTTCATCAGTGGTTCTTGTTTTTTCTCTCTTGGTCATCATTTTTCATTGTTTTTTTCTCTTTTTCATCATGTTTCATTGTGTTTTTCACTCTTTTTCATCAGTGTTTCTTGTTTTTGTTCTCTCTTGGTCATCTTTTTTTCTTGTCTTTTTCTCTTTTGTTCATCATGTTTCATTGTTTTTTTTTCATCTCTTTTTCATCATGTTTCATTGTTTTTTTCACTTTTTTTTCATCATTTGTCTTGTTTTGTTCTCTTTTGTTCATCATTTTTCATTGTTTTTTTCCTCTATGGTTCATCATTTTTCATTCATCATTTTTCATTGTTTTTTCCTCTATTGTTCATCATTTTTCATTGTTGTTTTTCTCTTTTTCATCCTGTTTGATTGTTTTTCTCTCTCTTGGTCATCATTTTTTCCTGTTCTCTCCCCCTTTTGTGCATCATTGTTCATTGTTTTTTTCCTCTCTTTTTCATCATGTTTCATAGTTTTTTGACTCTTTTTCATCATGTTTCATTGTTTTTTCCTCTATTGTTCATCATTTTTCATTGTTTTTTTCCTCTCTTTTTCATCATTTTTCATCGTGTTCTTCTCTTTTTCATCATTTTTCATTGGTGTTTCTCTATTTTTTGTTGTTTTCTCTCTTTTTCATCATTTTTCATTGTTTTTTTTCTCTGTTTCATCATTTTTCATTGTTTTGTCGCTATGTGTCATCATGTTTCATTGTTTTTTTCCATATTTTTAATTGGTTTTCATTGTTTTTTCTCTCTTGTTCATCATTTTTCATTGTTTTTTTCTCTCTTTTTCATCATGTTTCATTGTTTGTTCTCTCTTTTTCATAATGTTTCCTTGTTTTTTTTCTCTCTTGTTCATCATTTTTCATTGTTTTTTTTTTCTCTCTTTTTCATCATTTTTCCTTGTTTTTTTTCTATCTGTTTCATCATTTTTCAGTGTTTTTTTTCATTATTTTTAATTGTTTTTCAATGTTTTTCAATTGTTTAATTTTTTGAGCTTTGATAAGGCTCAAAAATACGAAAACGGACAAGATAGAATATTTTCGAGACCCTGGCGTGACATGGCTCCAAATCATATATTTGGAAGCCTTCCATTGCGTGGATTTTTTTCCGTATGTTTCATTTGTATTTTTCATTTTTTTTCATTGGTTTTCATTTTTTTTCATTATTTGTCATTGTTGTTCATTGTTTTTCAATTGTTTAATCTTATTCTTTGAGCTTTGATAAGGCTCAAAAATATGAAAACGGACAAGATAGAATATTTCGAGACCCTGGCGTGACATTGCTCCAAATTATATATATATATATATTTGGAAGCCTTCCATTGCGTGGATTTTTTTCCGTATGTTTCATTGTTTTTGCTGTATTTTTCATATTCCTGGCGTATCAGATAAAACCAACAATTTTGCTAGGTAAATCCCAAAATATTCAGATTTGTTTCCACTACGTTTTGCGTTAAAACCGCAAATTGAGGGTGTGAGGTGCGACCACGCGGTGGACCGGCAACAGCTGTGAATTGCGGGTAGGCATGGCTCCAACTGACTTAAACCCAATAAAACCTGTACAACCGCTATATATATATATGCAAATACGTATTGTGAGAATCAACATAGAGCATTTCCACACACACAATGGAAAAAATCCAAGTAATTTGGAGCCATGTCACTCTAGGGTCTCGAAAATATTCTATCTTGTCCGTTTTCATATTTTTGAGCCTTGTCAAAGCTCAAAGCATAACATTAAACAATTGAAAAACAATGAAAAATAATGAAAAAAAGTGAACACCAATGAAAAAAATATGAAAATACAACAAAAACAATGAAACATACGGAAAAAATCCACGCAATGGAAGGCTTCCATATATATATATATATAATTTGGAGCAATGTCACGCCAGGGTCTCGAGAATATTCTATCTTGTCCGTTTTCGTATTTCTGAGCCTTATCAAAGCTCAAAGAATAACATTAAACAATTGAAAAGCATTGATGAAACAATGAAACATGATGAAAAAGAGAAAAAAACAGGGAAACATGATGAACAGATAGAAAAAAACAAGAAAAATAATGAAAAATGGAGGAAAACAATGAACAATGATGAAAAAGAGAGGGAAAAACAATGAAAAATGATGAAAAAGAGAGAAACAACACAATGAACAATGATGAAAAATAGAGAAACACCAATGAAAAATGATGAAAAAGAGAGGAAAAAACAATGAACAATGATGAAAAAGATAGGACAACACAATGCAAAATGATGAAAAGTAGGGAACAAAAAAGGAAACATGACGCAACATAGAGGAAAAAACAATGAAAAATGATGAACAAGAGAGAAAAAAAACAAGAAACAATGATGAAAAAGAGTGAAAAACAACAATGAAACATGATGAAAAAGAGACAAAACAACAAGGACGCATGATGAAAAATAGAGAAACAACAATGACAAATGATGAAAAAGAGAAAAAACAACAATGAAAAATGATCAAACATATGGAAAAAAACAATGAAAATGATGTAAAATAGAGACAAAACAATGAAAACTGCTGAAAAATAGAGGAAAAAACCAATGAAACATGATGAACAAGAGAGAAACAACACAATGAAAAATGATGAAAAATAGAGAAACACAAATGAACAATTATGAAAAAGAGAGAAAAAACAATGAAACATGATGAAAAAGAGAGAAAAATACAATGAACAATGATGAAAAATACTGGGAAAAAATAAGGAAACATGATGAAACATAGAGGAAAAGGCAATGAAACATGATGAACAAAAGAGAAAAAAAAACAAGAAAAAATGATGAAAAAGAGTGAAAAAAAAATGAAACATGATGAAAAAGAGAGGAAAAAAAACAAGGAAGCATGATGAAAAATAGAGTAACAACAATGAAAAATGATGAAACATAGAAAAAAACAATGAAAAATAGAGGAAAAACAATGAAAACTAGTTAAACATAGAGAAGCAAGAATGAACAATGAGGAAAAAAGAGAGAAAAAACAATGAGAAATGATGAAAAATAGAGAAAAAAACAATGAAACATGATGAAAAACATTGCTGCTTCTTTATTTTTCATCATTTTTCATTGTTTTTTCCTTCATTTTTCATCATGTTTCATTGTTGTGTCCCTATTTTTCATCATTGTTCATTGTTTTTTTTTCCATATGTTTCATTATTTTTCGTTGTTTGCTGTCTATTTTTCATCATTTTTCATTGTTTTTTCTCTCTTATTCATCATGTTTCATTGTTTTTTCCAATGTTTTCATCATTTTTCATTGTTGTTTTCTCTCTTTTTCATCATTTTTCATTGTTTTTGTTTTCTCTTTTTCATTATTTTTCATTGTTTTTCATTGCTTTTCAATTGTCTAATGTTATTCTTTGAGCTTTGATAAGGCTCAAAAATACGAAAACGGACAAGATAGAATATTTTCGAGACCCTGGCGTGACATGGCTCCAAATTATATATTTGGAAGCATTCCATTGCGTGGAAAGGTTTGTGTGTTGATTTCCAAGATATGTGTATATATATATAATATAGAGAGATATAGATAATTATATAACCGTGGCAGGAGGGAGTCCACTTGGCATGTTGGCTTAGCTGATTTGTAAAAAGAGGTTTTCGCAGCTTTACTGGGATTTACTGGGATTTCCCCCCAATTCCATAATTATCTATACCGACCGGCGAAAAGATCAAATATTCTATCTTTTGATTATTTTAATTTCAGAATATTCTATCTTGTGGGTGCTAGACCCTGTGTTTTTTGTTATTCTATCTTGTCCCGACTAAGAGTACAATATTCTATCTTTCGGCCGGTCGGTATATATATTTATTTAGATAGATAGGCAGATAGATAAGCAGATAGATAGATAGATAGATAGATAGATTAGATTAGATGAGATTAGATTAGATTAGCTTCGATTAGATTAGATAGATAGATTCGATAGATAGATAGACAAGAACAGATAAGAAAAGATCAGATCAGATAAGATAAGAATAGATAGATAGATAGATAGATAGATAAATAGATGAGGATAGATGAGGATAGATGAGGATAGATGAGGATAGATGAGGATAGATGTGGATAGATAAGGATAGATATAGATAGATTAGATTAGATTAGTTTAGGTTAGATTAGATAGATAGATAGATATAGATATAGATATCGATAGATACAGATAGATATAGAGAGATATAGATAATTAGATAGATAAATAAATAGAGATAGATAGAGATAGATAGATCGATAGATAGATAGATAGAGATAGATTAGATTAGATTAGATTAGACTAGATAGATAGATTAGGTAGATTAGATAGATAGATAGATAGATAGATCGATAGATAGATAGATCGATAGATCGATAGATCGATAGATCGATCGATCGATCGATAGATAGATAGATAGATAGATAGATAGATATTAATATATATATATATATATGTTATTTTTGGTTTACACCTTTCCTTTGAAATTATATCCGGATTACACTCATGCACTCAGACTTTTTGGGTCTTTCTGTATTTATCCCACTGAAAGTTGTTGTTTTGGAAGGGGATCCAGCAACCACCAGTCATTCCAATCTTGGCTATTGTTTGAACCATTTGGCATTTACACGTTTTCCATGTTTTTGAAGGTGGTTGATATTTTCATAGCCATTATATAAAAGATCGGGGTTGCTATTGGAACTCAATGTTGGAGTTGGGTTGCCACTGGATCTAGATCACTGAGGCGAAGCCTTGTTGAGGTTGCATGGAGTTAACAATTCACAATGTCAAGGCAGTTGCCAAACC
The DNA here is from genome assembly GCA_947184155.2 of Cladocopium goreaui. Taxonomy (NCBI): domain Eukaryota; class Dinophyceae; order Suessiales; family Symbiodiniaceae; genus Cladocopium; species Cladocopium goreaui. The sequence goes on along the minus strand of CAMXCT020000689.1, from coordinate 150,521 downwards.
TATCGTATTTTATTGGATGACAAAGACGTCGCAATTACCATGTTCTATCGATTTTCTGATTTTGAATGCCTACAGATTTGGTACTTTCATATTGTTGATAAGGTTGCATCCTGTTTCACGCTGCCACCACAGTAGTGACCTAGAGAGACGTGTAACTTCAGTAGGATTCACAACTTGGATTTTTCATGATTTTTCTGAAGGCCTGTCACCAATCAATTCCAGCAGTATACGAGCGCCAGGGGAAAGTGGTGGAGGACTAGGGGCTGGGACGCTGGGACTCTGGGACTAGGATTTTTCCCCACATTCCTGCTGGCACTTGGCGATTCATCCAGCGATGTGAGAAGGGCTGATAAATATTTTCTATAATATATGGGATAATCCTAAACTTACTAAAACTGGTTGGTGGTTTCAAACATGTTTTGTTTTCTATTTCATATATGAGATGTCATCCTTCCCATTCACAAATTCATATTTTTCAGAGGGGTTGGTATACCACCAGCCAGAAAACCATCTCAAACCCAAGAAGCGCCTTATCAGGGCTTAACCATCCATGATTCAGTTGGTCACCTTTGGGGGTGACTGCTTCAGCCAGACGCTCACGTCAGGAGCGGGCTCTGAGTGTCAGGCACTTGGCACTACTGGCAGCAGCAGTTGTACTTAGAGGATCATTCCACTTATGTGTTTTCTTAGCTACCAGTTTTGTTCACTGCGATTATATGAATATGTATGTATATATATACATTATCATATTAATATGGAAACCAAGTGGGATAACATAACATAATTGATTGTTTAGTACTTTACATAATATTGTGCCAAACATGTGAATATATGGGACCATACCTAGCAGCGAATTGTTTGGAAAACGTGTTTACAATTTGCTATGTATAGCCCAATTGCCAATGAAATATCAACAGTGAACCGATATTATCACGGTCACTATCCAGCAACCAAACGGCAGGATGTTCCAAGGAAAGCCAGGGTTATGCAGGGGTCATGCGGGCTGATCTGATCTATTTTGAGCCTGAAAAAGATCTGATTTGGCCAAACAGCTCTGCAGCTTGCCAAGCCTCCCCAAAGTTGGATTGTAACAACCCCTGGTTGATGACTTAAGGGGTGCCCCCCAAACAAGTGACAATATGGTACTAAAATGGTGGCCCTCCCCAATCAGCAGCCCAGGGGTGAATCAAGATTCCAACATTTACCCATACTTAGATGAGCCGTGGAGTTGTTTATATAACTAGTATTCAATGGATTGGAATTGGAATTGGAATGTACCCTCTGGTAAACTAACGGTTTGCTATTGAAAATGGCCATAGAAATAGTGAGTTTTCCCATTAAAAATGGTGATTTTAACCATAGCTATGTTAGTTTACCAGAGGGTAGTGGTTTATAACCCAGTTACGAAAATCATTCGCGTTTTTCCCATGGCGAAACTTCGTGCAGTAGCCATCAGTAGCCATGGCAACTTCAGGACGTTCCGAACACCGAGGTGAAAATCGTCGACCGCCGGGATGCGAAAGGCGAAGGTGGGGATTGGGGGGAACTCGGGCACCTCTGTTTGATAATGTATATTAATAGTGGTTAATAGTGGTTAATAGTGGTTAATAGTGGTTAGTAATGGTTGATAATGATAATCAATGATTCATGTACTGGTTGGTGGTTTGGAACATGGCTTTTATGACTTTCCATATATTGGGAAATAATCATCCCAACTGTCCCAACTGACTTTCATATTTTTTGAGATGGGTTGAAACCACCAACCAGAAAACCATTCAACAAAATGCATGTGACCCATAACCCGCTGGTAAGCTGACAAACTACATCCCCCTGATTCAAGTCTTTGGTAGGGAAAGTGTGAAAAAGAGACCCAGTTTATGTAATTGGTGGAACGGGGTTGCATTAGAAGCTGATGAGATTCGGATGATCCAAATGTCAGCTGGCCTTGGAATGATATTCTCAAGAAACCCGGAGAAAGATAACGATTGCAATGCTATAAAACCTGAAAGTCAAAAGGGATCAATTTTAAGCTTTTGCAACTTGCAACTTTATTTTTCGATTACCTGTTCAATGTATGCTACCCATTGCTACCCCAAAATCTGGCAATTGATATTGATATAGGTTAATCATCATTCTTATCAAAATGGTAATTTCCCTACCTGTTCAGCAAGCCATGTCAAGAAATGACCAAGGTGAGTCTTCCGCATGACGCATCCGACCAATCTGTGGTTCTGCCTGACACCAGGTGGTAAAAGCAAAGGGAAAGGCAAGCAGAAGGCGTGTTCAGCAGCGAAAGATAGAGAAATGATGGTTAGAGTAGGTTTATTATGGTTTATTACAGTATATTGTTATTAGTATATTGTCATATATTTTTAAGTCATTGTCATATATATATATATTGTTATTTATTCAGATTTTTCGACCCTCAA
>CAMXCT020000689.1:55592-143092 GCA_947184155.2 Cladocopium goreaui | reverse complement strand
TGGGACAAAATCAGCCCGTCAAAGTCATCCGCTTGCAATCGCAGATGCGGTTTTCGGAAGGCCGAGGGTAGTTGGTGCTTGAACGCATGTTGCAGTGATATGGCAAGTAAGTAAAGAAAAGGTGAAAACAATACTGCAACCCGGTTATATAGGGAATATTCCTCAGTTGATATACGGGTTATGAATCCCTCATTTCTGATTTCCAGTTACTATCGGGGATGTATACTGTATTCCATTAGTTGGTTGATGGTTGGTTGATAAACATCAAAAAATAAAAATATTATATATATATTTATTTATTTATTTATTGATTTATGTATTTATTAATATATTGTGGTAAATTACACACTCATTCACCAGAAAGGGCTCCTCTACTTTTCCGAAAAGGCTTCTTCTATCGGATGCCCCCCGGCGGGTAAGTCAATGCCAAAGAAAACAACTCTGTGGGCCCCTTCCCCCCCGACAAGGGAGAACACCAGGCGTGAAGTTTCCCAGGAGTTCACTTTCAATTCACAAGAAGTTGGTTGAAAGGAAAATCTGCAGAACACACTGGACCATTCAGAGCAGTGTTCGAACCCCCCCTTTTTCTTTTTGATTATGGTGGATTTTACCAACTAATAAAAATTGGGGAATATCTCAATCCATGAACGGGGAACCCCGTAAACTGAAGCAAATGCTTTCCCATGGTATTCATTAGATCTTCCAAGCAATCCGGATGACATTCCTGACTTTCTCCATTCGATCTTCCAATCCAGTAAAAATGTTACCCTCTGGTAATTTAACAATATTTAACATAGCTATTGAAAATGGCCATTTATAGTTGATTTTCCCATTAAAAATGGTGATTTTCCATAGTTATGTTAGTTTACCAGGGGGTAGTGGTTATAAACCACCATTCAACCACCATTTCCCACCGGTGGATCCTCCAATTCCTTAGCTGAGGGATCTGGTGCCAGGTCACATCTTCGTCATCGATATCCAGCATATGCCCACGGGCAGTGGCACCTGGCCTGCTTGGTGGTCCTATGGCCCTAACTGGCCCAACAATGGGGAGATCGACATCATTGAGACAGTGAACGTGGAGGATAGCAAAGAAAATATACTAAATGGAAGCCACGGACCGTGTATGGGAAAGGTAAAGATGATAAACTCATATGCATATTAAATCATATTAATATGAATCAATATAATTTACTGTAACCATGAAACATTGTGATTTTCCATGGCTATCTTTAATACCCAGAGGGTACAATAGTTACAGTTACAATCCGCGGGATGACCAACTATAACGACGACTCCCGTAGATCGACGTACAGGGAAGTACATGATGGGAAGGGCCTAAGGGCAATTTACCCCCATATCCTCGATTTTCCGAACTTTTGAGCAGGTAAATTCATGATTACATAGTTTTTCCAGATTCATGATAGGATTGGAGCAATTGTCCCCAAAATTGGCTTCGAAATTTCCGAGTTTGTACAATGTACGCATGTATATGTTAGAGAGAAGGAGAGGGCAACCCCCCACAAAGATGAACAAGTCATTTACCATTTGTCCGTTCCTAGCGATAGTCGAACCCTCTTGGGCGTGCTCTCATTACAACCTCACCAAGACCGAAAAATCCGACTGGGAACCGCCTGTTTGCGATCCATTGCAGCAACATTCCCGAATTGGATGATGGTACAGTTGGCCATTTACAGGAAAGCCCCATGTTTGGTGATAAAAGCCAATGAAACATGTTTGCTGATTGTGTTTTTTCAGGGGCCAATTTGAAGCCCAGAGGACGTCGTGCAACAAACCTTGCATACCAGTTCCTTAGCTGAATATGTGAAGTACTGATTAATGTTAGACCCCGGATGATGACTTTTGGGGTTTATGTCCATAAAGCGTTGAACACATCAACCAGCAAGTTATTCTACCAAATGGCTAGAAAGAACAAGATATAATTTTATCTACTGTGCCTATTCATCCTTGGTTGACCTTATGAAAATCAAGTGTGCTTCCAAGCAAACAAGAATGAAGAAGGCATTGTTAAAGATGATTAACACATGCTTTGCCAATATCAATTTTCAGTAGTGGGTTATTACAGCACCACGTGTTGGAAAGGGTACTGTAGCTGTTCGTTGATGTAAACAGAAAAATATCGTCATAAGCATCTGCTCTGTGGTCATTTAGCAGTTTGCTGTGGAACATCACCATGCTTATTATGCATACCGTTGAAACTAATGGCTCACATGTTTCATAGCTATGACACAAATTACCCACATACATATATATATATATACATAGATAGATGGATATCTATAAATGGTCCATTTTCCATAGATTTCCATAGCAAACTTTGTCCTGGCAAGCCGGGGGGTACAGCATTTGTTCACCATGAATCATGGGCGGTTAATATGGGGTTGAAAATAGGGCATGCCCCCACATGGCAAGTCTAAGGAGACTCATCCATGAGGAGCCAAGGGGCCTGGTAACAAAACTTCATCCCAAACTATGACCCTGACCGGTGGATGGCATATCTTGGGGTGCATAGATATTACATATATAATCATATATATTTATACTTATATATATATTATAAATTATATGTATGTATATGTGTGAATGGAGACTTTGGAGTTGTTTTTTTGGTTGATGTCAACTTCGCCCTTGGTAGGGCAAGTGCACATGCTACGCATCACAACACCGCCCAAGATCTGCACTGAGGTTATGGTTGCTTCATGAATATTCCTCATATATTCAACCCGAATTGCAATTCGGAGGATGCCCACAATGGCTGCTTGCAGACTTTTGATATGTTTTGATGTGTTTCCCTCCCAAAGTTTTTTTTGGTCTTTGCGGAATGTTTTGGCGGCCTCCCTTCCAGCGCAGAATTTGTTGGCTCGCAGTGTTTGACTGTCTTATGAATCCCGCCTTGAAATTTTGCCCTGACATGTCGATGATCAGAACTGGACTTGTTTCGCCGAGAATCGGCATGTCTTCTTATTTGTAAGGTCCCGCTTAGCCCTGAGCTGGGAAGCTGAGGGGATTCCAAGCATGCCCTGGATTTCCAAGACCTCCAGACTTCAAACAGTATAGTCATAGTTCACCATTTCTTCAAAAATCTTGGTGGTTCCACTGTAGAATCACAGAGCACGCGTAGCTTCCAAGATCTTCCAAGCTGTTTTCTTGCAGGTTGTGGACTGAATGGACCCCCAAACAGCGGCGGGCCTGCTTTCAATAAAGGCGGCGGTGGCGTGTTTGCCACCAAGTGGACCAGCACTGGAATCCAGATGCGGCTTGGTAAAGAAAACTCCAATTGCTGGGGGTTCTAGGTTGCAACTATTGTTTATAACTAGGTCAATAATTGTTTGTAACATTTTTTAAAACTAGGTTAATGGTTAATGATTGTTTATATGGTGATTACTATTAACTGTATCTGTATTAGCAACTGTAGTCAACAGAGTTGATAAAGCATGATGAATAAAGCTAGTTACAGCTGACAAGTCCACCTTGCAGGTGCTCCAACCCCTCAATCCAGCACCAGTTGGGATGCCTATTGGGATTCCTTTGTTTGAAATGCTACAACTAAATCATGGGATTATAACAGAATAAACCATCTACATCAATTTACTCATATGTTCTTATGCTGGTATCATGTCAACATAAACATCTAATGTATAGATTGATATGCTATGCCATTGATAGCTATTATGTGACTTGTTGGCATGCTATTTGAAGTAAATCAACCTAAACACCCACATATTGATAGACCTGTGAAGTATTGTAGTGCATATATTTTTCTATAAAATCGAAACTGGTGTTGATTTCGCAGCGAGTATCATTATTGCTTCTGGTATGATTCTTATATATTATAAATCCATTACCATTATGTTTTCCTTTTTTGGTGCTTGAAGTAATGATTGATATGGGAATGGGTCAATCAATAGCCTATTACTGTATTACTCGTACCATATTTGGGAGAACCAGCTATTGTAGGGTACCTTCCGGGTGCCAGGGTTTCGACCCACAACCATCATATTTCTTCCATCTCAGGTGGATGTTCCCTCGAGGCAAAATTCCTGCGGACTTGGCAGAGGACTTGGTCTAGCGGAGCGTCAAATAATGGAGGTTTAGTGGGCTTTCATAGGGGAAAAAAACCCTTTGGTCAACTAGCATAGCGAACTGCAAAATGACCTTTTTTAAGAGGTAAATCAAACTGGACATGGCCATTTTCCACATCTATGTTAGTTTACCGGAGGGTTTGTTATGTTATATACTCGGACAATCATAGCAGTTAGGTCGTAATCTCAGATCCACTTGCGATCATCACCGATGGAAAAAACATGAACTTCAGGAACCATTGGACCATGGCATATAAGGAAACCAGATGAAACCCAGTGAAACTTCAATCATAGGCTGCTGCTGGCCCCGTAAAGGACGAACCAGATTCGTCCACCTGGGGGACTCCTTGGGCCTTCTTTCCCTTCGGTGCCAACTGCCCCTCCACACACTTCAGCGCCTGGGCTACCCCAATAGCTGGAGGGTTTATGGAAAATCCCAAGAAAAAATGGATGATTTGGGGGTACTCCCATTTATGGACACCCTCGTAACGTATATGTATATTATATATATATATATAGAGATAGGTAGATAGATAGATAGATAGATAGAGATAGATTAGATTAGATTAGATTAGACTAGATAGATAGATTAGATAGATTAGATAGATAGATAGATCGATAGATCGATAGATAGATAGATCGATAGATAGATAGATAGATAGATCGATAGATCGATAGATCGATAGATCGATAGATCGATCGATCGATCGATAGATAGATAGATAGATAGGTAGATAGATAGATAGATAGTTATATTGCTATGTATAGTATATTTATATTGAAACAATCCGATGCTTACATATGGTCTCTATAATGCATGTACATATGATATCTTCATTTGTTGGTCGGTCTTGGCATGCACCGTTTTTTCGGGAGGCTAAAGCCTTGATATGGGATTCATCCAGCAACGGGCGATGTTTCAACCATTCAATGTATTCAATCGGAAAATACCTGTTTAGCAGTGGGATTCACAATATGATTTAAGCACATTTGGGATCATTTGGGACCATTTAGGCGTTGAAGGGATAACATTCCCCCAACTGTCGTGCCCAGATGACCACGTGCTGGTCATCAACCTGGACTTCTGTGGCGATTGGGCCGGCTCGGTCTTCCCCGGAGGCGAAAAGGCATGCGAGGCTTTCGTGACCGATCCCGCCAACATTGACAAGCTGCAGGCAGCATGAACCAGCCACTTTTTCATTGGCACACTATTGAAATACTGGTTGGTGGTTTCAAACATTTTTTATTTTCAATAATATATGGGATAAATAATCCTTCCCATTGAAATATCTTGTAATCTCCATCTAAATATGGTTTCTAAATGTGTCTATAATAAGCCACAAATTGCCATTCGAAGGGTACAACACCCATCCAAGGTGGTGCCCCATAGTTGAATCAGTTACCAGTTTGTTTATATTTAAAAAAACTTGGGTTTGTTGCATATATCATCATATAATATAATGTATCATCATACACTATAATATGGTATCATATACCACCATACAATACAATGTAATATCATGTGTCATCATGCAATATAATATAATGTCATATAATTTCATATAATACGATATTATATCATTTGATGCGATACCGTATAATATCATATATCAGAGTATATCATCATATATAACCATATCATCTAACATCTCATATATATCATCGTATAATATCATATAATTAATATCATATAAGTGGCGGATTGGGGTCCATTTTTTCAGGCGGCAACCTTGGCAGGAGGCGTATTGGTCCATCAACTACGTCAAGGTCTTCGCCCCGGAGTCAAGCAAATCGATCACCAAATCTTCCAAGGAGAAGGTTTTGCAGAAGGGTGAGAAAATGAAGGAAGTCAAGAAGCTGGGATTATAATAGCTTCTAATGGGATTATAATAGCTTCTAATTTTGGGATTACTAGTCAATAAATGGGATTATAGGCTATAATTAGTTATCATCAAAGGAAGTTGGGAAGCAATACTTCCGAGTTACGGACAAATAGAATTGTGAGACTTTACATCACATACCAGTACAACACATAACAATACATCAACGAAGGGTGATGTGAGACTTTAAATCACCTAACAGTACATCACATAACAATACATCGCATCAAAGAAGATGACGAAGGGTGGTGACAATGGATGGTGACTAAGGGAAGTGGTGACTTAGGGAAGTGGTGACGAGGGGAAGTGGTGACGAGGGGAAGTGGTGACGAAGGGAAGTGGTGACGACGGGAAGTGGTGACTAAGGGAAGTGGTGACTAAGGGAAGTGATGACCTAGGGAAGCGGTGACGAAGGGAAGTGGTGACGAAGGGAAGTGGTGACGAGGGGAAGTGGTGACGAAGGGAAGTGGTGACGACGGGAAGTGGTGACTAAGGGAAGTCCTACTACTACTACTACCTACTACTACCTACTACTACCTACTACTATCTACTACTACCTACTACTACCTACTACTACCTACTACTAACTACTACCTACTGCTACCTACTACTACCTACTACTACCTACTACTACCTACTACTACCTACTACTACCTACTACTACCTACTACTACCTACTACTACCTACTACTACCTACTACTACCTACTACTACCTACTACTACCTACTACTACCTACCTACTACCTACCTACTACCTACCTACTACCTACCTACTACCTACCTACTACCTACCTACTACCTACCTACTACCTACCTACTACCTACCTACTACTACCTACTACTACCTACTACTACCTACTACTACCTACTACTACCTACTACTACCTACTACTACCTACTACTACCTACTACTACCTACTACTACCTACTACTACCCACTACTACCTACTACTACCTACTACTACCTACTACTACCTACTACTACCTACTACTACCTACTACTACCTACTACTCCCTACTACTACCTACTACTACCTACTACTACCTACTACTACCTACTACTACCTACTACTACCTACTACTACCTACTACTACCTACTACTACCTCCTACTACCTCCTACTACCTCCTACTACCTCCTACTACCTCCTACTACCTCCTACTACCTCCTACTACCTCCTACTACCTCCTACTACCTCCTACTACCTACTACCTACTACCTACTACCTACTACCTACTACCTACTACCTACTACCTACTACCTACTACTACTACCTACTACTACTACTACTACTACTACCTACTACTACTACTACTGCTACTGCTACTGCTACTGCTACTACTACTCCTACTACTCCTTCTACTCCTTCTACTCCTACTACTCCTACTACCTAGTACCTAGTACCTACTACCTACTGCCTACTAGTACCTACTACCTACTACCTACTGCCTACTAGTACCTACTACCTACTACCTACTACCTAGTACCTACTGCCTACTAGTACCTACTACCTACTACCTACTACCTAGTACCTACTACCTACTGCCTACTAGTACCTACTAGTACCTACTACTACCTACTACTAACTAACTAACTAACTAACTAACTAACTAACTAACTAACTAACTAACTAACTAACTAACTAACTAACTAACTAACTAACTAACTAACTAACGAACTAACCAGCTAACTAACTAACTAACTAACTAACTAACTAACTAACTAACTAACTAACTAACTAACTAACTAACTAACTAACTAACTACTACCTACTACTACCTACTACTACCTACTACTACTTCTACTACTACTTCTACTACTACTTCTACTACTACCTACTACTACTACTACTACTACTACTACTACTACTACTACCTACTACCTACTACCTACTACCTACTACCTACTACCTACTACCTACTACCTACTACTACTACTACTACTACCACCACCACCTACTACTACCACTACCTACTACTACCACACCTACTACTACTACTACTACTACTAGTACTACTACTACCACTACCTACTACTACCACTACCACCACCACCACCACTACTACTACTACTACTGCTACTGCTACTGCTACCACTACTACTACTACTACTACCACTACCACTACCTACTACTACCTACTACTACCTACTACTACCTACTACTACCTACTACTACCTACTACTACCTACTACTACCTACTACTACCTACTACTACCTACTACTACCTACTACTACCTACTACTACCTACTACTACCTACTACTACCTGCTACTACCTGCTACTACCTACTACTACCTACTACTACCTGCTACTACCTGCTACTACCTACTACTACCTACTACTACCTACTACTACCTAATACTACCTACTACCTACTACTACCTACTACTACCTACTACCACCTACTACCTACTACTACCTACTCCTACCTACTACTACTTACTACTACTTACTACTACTTACTACTACTTACTACTACTTACTACTACTTACTACCACTTACTACTACTTACTACTACTTACTACTACTTACTACTACTTACTACTACTTACTACTACTTACTACGTACTACTTACTACTTGCTACTAACTACTTACTTACTACTACTGCTTTCTACTACTTTCTACTACTTACTACTACTTGCTACTACTTAGTACTACTTAGTACTACTTAGTACTACTTAGTACTACTTACTACTACTTACTACTACTTACTACTACTTACTACTACTACTACTACTGCTACTACTACTACTACTGCTGCTACTACTGCTACTGCTACTACTACTACTACTTTTTACTTCTACTTTTACTTTGACTACTACCACTACTACTACTACAACAACAACAACTACTACTACTACTATTATTATTACTACTACTACTGCCATTGCTACTGCCACTGCTACTACTGCCACTACTGCTACTACTGCTATTACTGCTACTACTGCTACTACTGCTACTACGGCTACTACTGCTGCTATCGCTAACTACTGCTACTACTACTACTTCTACTACTGCTACTGTTACTTCTACAAGCGCAATATCATTTCTACTTTAGCTGCATTTAGCCTTAGCGCTACCCCCTGTAAACCTATATTGCACAATGATGGTAAAATTGCTACGAAGCTGTGGTTAGCGATGTGACCTTTCCAGATTATGTTGATGGCCATTTCATGAGCAAGGAGCTTTGACAGCCGCATATAAATTGTGCATGACAAATCATTGGGCTACATAGCTATAATTTCACCGGAAGTGCAAGTTAGATGCGCAGTTCCGAGGAAGGAAAAGTTGGCACGCAGGGAGAAGATCATCAACGGCCCGGATGCGTCAACCAAATCGTCCGGGTCGGGAAACCCACAGCCTGTGCAGAAATCTTCCAAGGAGAAGGTATTGCAGAAGGGTGAGAAAATGAAGAAACTCAAGAAACTGGGATGTGCAAACGGGTAAAAAGTGAATTGATTCCTTTTTTTTCTATAGCTATCACATGTTATTGATTGTTTTTGTATGTTGTCATGTTTTATCATTGTAGCGGTGGCTCCCCTGGGTTGTTTTTCAGGGTTCCATTTAAAGGAACAATTTTGCAGTGCTGGGGGTTCCTCGCGTCTTGATCAATTTGCCTTCAACAATGCTCATTGATCCACACGTCCGACGCGTTTTTTTGATGATGGAAAATGCGATGCTTAAGCCTCCGGGCATCAAATTGTATTTCATCTACCTGGATTCCTGTGATATCCTTTGTTCTGTATAGATAGATTGATATGAGGACTTGGATCTGCATGCCACCTAGTAACTGGTTGTACTAATTCATTTTTGGTTGGTATTTGCTCCACCATGCTCCACCATATGATCCCATATGTGTATTTACGTATGTATATTATATATATATTATTTTATTTTTATATATGCGTGATAAAATCACTGAGCTACATAGTTATAATTTCAGCGGACATGCAAGTTGAATGCGCAGCTCCGAGGAAGGAAAGGCTGGCACGCAGGGAGAAGATCATCAACAACCGAATCAACCAGCGGAATGAAAACAAAAATGAGATGAACAAATATGTCAAGGCTAAGGCTTGACCCGGGGCTCCCGGCTGATCCAGCTGGCTTTGCTAACGGATGGGCAACGCAACACGACATTCCCATTGGATCATCCTTACCCAACAGGAGATGTGACCTTTTTTTTTAAAGGTTAGCCTCGGTTCAGAACAAGAGCCATCCACTCTGCATCATGGTGTCATAGCGGGCCACTTCTTTCAAACTATTCAGTTATTCCTCAATTGCGTATATTCTTCGGAGGTTCAATGTTTCAAATTGTCTACGTCGCTAAATTATCAATTGTCGTAAGCCCGATCATGAAGCTCCAATTTCGGGTTCATACCACTGTTTACCACATCATACCATACACATGTTGTTTTGCTTTGACCGATAGCCAGCTCCGGATCCGATCAGTTGGGGACTCCTGACCACAAACGTGTAGAGCAAAACCAATGGTGGCACAAAGTCAGTCAACACCGGAGTGGTTCAGAAATCCCGCAGTACCATTGCAACGAGAGCATGTGAGTTTCTATGTGCTGAAGTTCGATCCAAGAATCCTTTGCAGATCAAAACAGATCAAGTGCGAAGAATGACCAAGACCTACCACTTTGGCATAGACAATGGGACAACGATAGAAAATGTATGGTAGATTGTCTTGCTAGTTTCTGAGCCATGAGCAGTTGGACCGGTAGCAACAAAAAGCTGCCCACCCTGCATAGACTCGAGCTTCTGATGGGTTTCCAGACTCGGCGATCTTAGACTCGCTGCACAGCACGCGTGGAAAGTCTCAGTCATGGGGCGTGGTGAGTAACCTGGGATTCAGGGCCCAGGTCGCTGCAGCATGATCCCACACTAGTGTTTAGTTTTTTGATTCACTGTTCGCATTCGCGGTGTAGATCCTTAGGTTTAGATCCGCTATCCTTCAAATCTCAAAAAATCCTCAAAAAGCCCAGAAGTTCATGTCTGATTGTGGTATCACCAGGAAGCAGTAATGAAGCAAAAGAAATTGCAGGCATGAACGGAATTTTCCTATCAAAGCAATGCAATTTTTTCAGGATGAGCCGTTGATCGAAACAATGGCAACCAATCTAATGACAAGTGACCCCTGTCATTTGAAACTGACGATTGAGGGTTCTGAACGTAGCAGCAGGCATGACCTCGGCTCAATTGACACTGACCTTAAGCCCATGCAACAATAGACACCGGCAACAGCAATGCCAAGTAATGACAACTTTCGCACCTGTATATGCAAGCACGTCATCCCTTTAGACACTTGTTGGCCCATTGTGAGACATTTTGGGACATTTCGAGCAATTTTGAACAATTTTGAGCAAATTTGAGCAATTTTGAGGAACTCTGAGCAAGTTTGATCTACTTTGAGCAATTTTGAGCAGTTTTGCGCAATTTTTTCGGGCCAGCTTGGGTCATTTCGGGCAATTTTGAGCATTTTAGTCGGGCAAGTTTGGGTCATGTCGAGCAATTCTGAACAATTTTTGGAAGCACGATATGGCATTGTTGACCTTGGACAGTGTTCAAAATGTCTCAGTTGAGGCTGCTTTCAGACTTTTTTCTTTGGCTAAAAAAGATAGCTGATGTAAACCCCACGGATCTAGACCCTAAAACGAGATCAGTGAATGGTGTTTTTTGGAGGCAAATTTTAAATATTTTAAGTTTACCTTTCCTAGAGTTGGCCAGGGTTGGCTGAATCTCTAGTTTCTGGTTTCCTGAGGTTACTTACTCGCTCTTTCTTTGCTTGGGCTTGTGGGGTGGCCGATAGCATTACCAAATTGTGAGACAAGGGGGTGGAACTGGGGGATACCCCAGTTGCATCCAGTTACCATGTCCTTCCACGATTCTTGGATACAGAATCCAACCAAATTCTCCAACACTGGGTTTGTTGGAAATGACCCCTTTGCGGGTTCCATCCAAAATTCAAAGACGGCCGCCTTTGATCAAGCACAAATGAGTACTGGCCCCGATCATTGTTCAACACCTCCCGAAAAGCCAACAGGCAACCCCCAGAAGAATGAATCCTATTGAAGCAACTGCTCACTAGATTGATTGACCATCAGGATTTTCGGTATTGGAACGAGAAAACATGTCCATTGTGGATGAATGGACACCTAAAAATAGACCGTCGAAAATTGCGAGCAGTGAAATTGGTTGTGGACTTCCAGTGCCGATATTCAATTGGAATGTGGATATGGATCAAGGCGTAAATACACACACAGGTGTATGTATATATATATATACACACGGTAAGTATCAGCTTTTGGGGGGTGACATGGTTAGGGATTTGACTACAAGAACAAACATGGCGGGAATATATGATATAAAATATCAAGAAATATAAAGAAATATAAACAATTTTATCATATTATACCAACCCATAAGATTCATAATATTTAGGTTACCTCCGCTTGCAGGCGCCAATGATGCAGCCTGCTCCCTATTGGTATGGCCTGGAGCGCAGATGACCAAACTTTTGGGCCAACCTTCCATGGCTACCTTATGGTCCTTTACTTTACTTCTAAGAGCTTGGTGCTATAGCTATATACATTTAGTCAACAGATAATGAATAACTCATGATCTCATGACAGCAACACATGATAATATTAAAAAAATGACGTATTCCTATCAGGGTATCTAAGATTGACTCATGGGCCGCCACAGCTGGGGCGAAGCCATCATCTCATGAAGTGCCGCGGGGCGCTTCGTTTGACACGAGAGCCCTTGAAACCCCGAATTGGCTGTGGTTGATGGTGGAAACTAGATACTATAGATGGTTTCATCATGTTTCATCATGTTTTTCATGTTTTTTTTCATGTTTCATCCATGGTTTCACTTTTTTTGACCCAGATTTCCCGTTTGGGCCACACGGGTCCAGTCGCGTTTCACTGTGACCCGTTGAGCATGTCTCCGCCCTGAGGTGCAGACCCCATGTCATCACCTCAGCAGACGAAAAAATGTCCAGTTCCAAGGAACTTAGCTAGAATGAACATACATGCATATATACATACATATGCATATACATATACATATACATATACATATACACATACATATACACATACATATACATATACATATGCATATGCATATACATGTACGTATAGACATACAAACAGATACAAACATATACAAACATATGCAAACATATACATAAATATGCCTGCATATACCTACATATACCTACATAGGTACATAGATACATATATACATAGATACATAAATAGGTAGAAAGATAAATAGATAGACAGGTAGACAGATAGATAGACAGACAGATAGATAGATAGATCGATCGATCGATTACATGGATTAGATAGATAGATAGGTAGATAGATAGATAGATAGATAGATGCATGCATGCATGGATGCACACATATATTTTGATTTAATTATATATATATATGTTTTTATTTTTTTTATATATGTATGATTTTTGTATCCATTATTAATAACATGTTGTTTTTGTTTTTATGGTCATTGCAATTTTTATCTTCATTGTTAATACCACTATTGGGGTTATGATTGATTTTATGGTTATTACTATTATTACTACTATTATTGTTGTGTATATATGCATTTGTGGAAACATTATAATCATCAGTGTGTCTAGTTTGTTATTATGATGATGATTGTTTTTGCAGTGATTATATTATAGTCATACCACTCAAAAACTCGTGTATGATATCTGATATCTCCAGTATCTCCATTTTTTAGTATATTTGAACGATCATTTGCCACACTCAACAAAATATGTTTGCCACACGCTGTTGTTTTGGGGGCTGGGAGAGGGTCTTGCCCTGTCCGAACTGGTCCCCTTCTTCTGCCAGGGCTGCCATGGGATATCCGTCCGGTGTCTCAGAAAGAGGGCGGCTTTTTCGGCAGCACTCGGTTTTTCTGAGAGCAGTTTTTGACGCTGGGTTGAATTGCGTACGTGGTGCTAGATGAATATCCGAAGAAAAAAATGTGCATTTTGGTGCCAATTACCAAGATTGTTTCCACAGCCATATGGGCCATATGTATGAAATATGAAATATGTGTCATATATGTTCCTGTGTCAATCAATAAATCCCCATTGGCTAATTATATCTAATTATGACATGTGGGAAACCAACCAGTCATAAATCATGAGGAGTTTCTTTGAAAATTCCTCCCCTTTGGCCAACTGAAATTGCCAGTTTCTAAGAAACTCCCAGAAAATCAGATGGATCATCACCTAAAAAAACGGCCAACATACAGGAACCACCGTAAAATCAGCAACCCCATGGGGGAGCGAAAGCGAGACCGAGAGATCCTCCACTGAATACGCCCGGAGGACCCCATACCCATCCAAGCCCCAAATTTAAATCCAAACATCATATATGGCCCGGCCCGGCCACGGCCACGAAAAAAGGCAATCCTCTTGTATCATCATATCATATTATATCCATATTTAAATTATATCCGTATTTTTCTTGGTTTCTTCTACATTCTGCACATATGTTTTTCCCCTTGAAGGGTTGCATTTTAAGCGCAGCAGGGCGGGTTTCTTCGAGTACAGCATGGCGAACCCCTATGGCTACGACTTGGGTGCCATCTACAATGCTATGTCGGGCCCCTCGGTAACCCCTCTGGTTATTGTGCTTAGCGAGCTGAAAAATCACCATTTTTCATAGGTACATATAGGCAAGTCGAATCAAATAATAGGTAAACCATCCATATTTGGACCATGTTCCAGTTTCCATAGCTACTGATATTTGGGTAAATTATAATGACCTCACGTCGTGATCAAACCCATCAATCATGGGCATTGGATTCAGGGAATCATCCCCAAATGGCCGAAATTTTCGCGAGTTAGTGAAATATGAATTATATAAATATGATAGTTTCCCCAGAGATATCGACTGCTTGGTGGTTTCAAGGATCCAAAATGGATTCAAACATGAGGTTGAACCAGCTGCCGGGTCAATCTGATTGCTTTTTGGTGGTATCAAGCAACTGCATCCACCATCGTGTTAAACACATTACATGTACAATGTAAATACCTCCCATTTTTGTGAACCCTATGGACGAATAGATCCAGCAGAAAACCTTGATTCGTTTGTGTGTATTTAACATTCGGAAAAGATAATTATATATTATACTGGTTCATGATTCATAGTGATTTTTCAAATCAGAATTTAACCAGCTACAAGAACCCATCAGTTGAAAAACCCTGAAATCTCCATGCTTCGTTGCACCTCCCCATTCTGAGGGGTTGATTTCTTCAGCCAGGTACGGTTCACCGAACATGTTCAACGGATTTTCAATGCCCATGGTCCCAGAGGCAAGTGCCAAGGCCAGCGGGATGGAACATAATTAGCCCGGCTATAAACTTTTGTAAGATAGGTAGTCCTCATAAGTCATCTACAAATGAACCATTGTCCATGATGTTCGCTATGTTAAACTACCAGAGGCTAGTAAACAGTACAGCTTTTAGTTGATGGGATTTTGGTGACTTCTATGGATGTATTTTGCATGGTATCTAAGATTGGCCATGGTTAATGAATCCATATTTTGTAGAGGTTGGTTTCACAGGAGTGTTGAAGAGTTCAGCCCAGCATCTATATCATCTATTTACGCATGCCAAGCGCTCCATGTACATGCTATCAACTTTGCGACATTCTGCAAGATTCACATCATGGATGTCCTTTTCCCAAGGCTTGGTTGTTATTCAACCAGTTCTTTTACAACCAATATGTTGGCTGAAAATCCGCCCGGAAAAGACAACTACCTTCTTGGGGAGTGATGAGGTTGGCCCACCTCCACGGGTCGATATGTCACCCGGGCCCCAGGGGGCCACCATTTTTTACTTCACTCAGATTTATGGTAGATAGATGTAGATGGATAGAGACAATAGTTACACGTAGATAGATAGATTTATATATATATATAAGTGCATACAGAACTAAAACAAGAAACAAATCCATTCGTCACCGGCCATGAGGGCTCACCCAGTATGGCTCAACCACGCCGTCAGTTCGCAGGGCATGTCCCGTGGCGACACTTCGGTGGACCCCAATACGATTGCAGCGCTCCAGCAAGCACAGCTCTTCGCGCTACAGTCGCAGGCCTGTCGCAGGAGTCACATGGCGTGGAGAAATCTTCAACCGGGTACCACATGTTGGAACATGAGTATTTTAAAAAAAAATGTGGAAGAAATCTTGCAGCAGTTGGCAAACATTGGTAACATCATTTGATGCCAATGCAATGATAATGAAGGTTTCTTTCATCAACCATCATCAACTATCCATATTATCCCACAGGATGTTATTCCATGAAATGTTCAACAATGTAGTTCATTATCATCCAATAAACCATTTGATGGGATGGAGAGTTCATTAAACCGTTAACCGGTTAACCATCCACATTAATTATCAACTATCATCCCATTAACTGTTACTTGAACATCCCAATAAATTGGATTAACATCCCATCAAACTATCAACTATCAACTATCATCCCAATAAATTGGATTAACAGTTTAAAAAAACAGCTTATCAACCCAGTTCATTGGAGTTCTTCAACCATCCACAGGACCGATGTCTGAAGCCGAAACTCTCCACGGCACGGTTTCTTCAGGTGGCGCAGGCCTCAAAGGAAGAGGCCAAAGGCAAGGCCAAAGGCACGGTTGAGAAATGGGGGGTTTTTCCTGGAAATATGAAGAAATGGTGGTATGGCTGCTATGGAAAATCACATTTTTTTTTGGTAAATATAGGTCAAATCATCCATTTATGGAAATCTATGGACCATGTTCATGCGTTTTCCATAGCCATTTAAGTAAATTAGAACGACTTCACGTCGCGACCGAACCCTGGAATCATGGTGAATGGGGGGAAGAATCCCAATATAGCCGAACTTTTCAGGTTAGTATGGTTAGTGAGTTCTTATAATTTGCCCGGATACATGACATGGATTGACATGGGTATAAAGGGATAATAGCAATCAATTTGATCCCAGAAATGGCCGGACTTCGAACAGCTTGTTGAATGAGTATTATTTAGAAGCACTGGCGCCAAACATGTGGATAGGAACCAATCAACTAAAACTTGTTATATAGATTTATATAGTGTTTTTAGATATTTGGTGGGTTATGGTAGGTGAATTGCTTCCAAATGTGTGTCCGCGCGTGCCATGATCCAGCAGAAGTTTCACCTACTGAGCCGCGTTTTGCCAACATGTTTGTTTTATAGAATTGGGAATAGTGTTGAAGGAAGTACTTGCTGAAATTGACCAAATAATTTGGGGTGTCAAATAAAGAGGGCATGTCATGAAATGTAATGAATGATGTCCCACAAGAGTCAAACAAAATCTACTGTGGCCTGTACTGCACGCTGTTCGCATCGCTGGCCGGTGGTTTTGTTATCTCTCATTCGCATGCTAGACCCCCTTTTGTCAAAATAGATATGGCAGATATGGCTTATGGGAAACCAATGAGAACAGCCATGGTGAAACCCGTTTGGAGATCAGATCTGCACATGGTTGAAATCGGGTGTACTTGGGATGAACGTGATGTTCAGCGCAGGAAAAGGAAAAACCAAGGGCAAGGGTAAAACACAGGAGATCCGAAGCAGCTGTTTTCCTTTTTTTCTCCCATTTAAGATAGGTTAAGATGCTAGTTGCAGCACTAGTTGCATCACTTGCAGCTTGAGAACTGCGAGGAGTCCTGTTTGGGACAGTGGGGCGCTCAATATTCAATATTTGTTTGAATATGCTCTAAGACTCTAAGAATTTGGTGTGCTTAGATTCGCATGGCATTTGTTGTCCGGGGTTTCCACCCCCCATGTACGCGATGTGTGGCCATTGATTGATGCAATATTCCAAGAAATTATGGAATATTGTTCATAATGATAATTAGCTGAACATCTATATAGCATGCATTTGTCGCAAATGTATGCAGATTATTATAATCATCTAAATATGCATACAAACATGCTTGTGCGTATATGTATAATATACAAACATATCTTGAACACATTGAATAAAGCACAAGTGACTATATGCACATACTCTCAACCCATTTGCAACCTACCATTTGTTTATATAAGTCTCCACTTCTTTCTGGTACTGTAAGATTGTTGATTATCCTTATTGGGTTTTACCACATCAAATTGCATGTATTCATGTTTGCCATGGCCGAAAGGTGGATTATAAATTCTAAATTATAAATATATTGGCGGCGGTATTGGGGGGGATGGATATCAAATGTTATCAATCCATTCGTCATATGGATTAGTCAATTCACAAGTCATATTATCATCCATTAGTCCATGGTTCATTGGATTCAATGGATTGGTTTAGGGGAAAATTTACAGGAAAACCCCCTATTTAATGGTAAAAACCCATGGGTTTCCTGTAAATTTTCCCTTAAACCAATCCATTGATGGATTGGTTCTTGGGAAATTTTTTCCCGGAACCCCCCATGATCTTGGTAAAGACACCATGGCTTTCCAGTCCCATAAAAGCATGGTCATCCCATGATGGGATGACGTAGAACACCCATAGAAAACCTATAGCCGCTATTTATGGTAAACGTTCAGAAAAAGCTATAGAAATCACATGGAATCATCATTTTGAATAGGTAAATCAACTATTTTTCTTAAAACATGTGGTATTTTCAATAGCTATGTTAAATTACCAGAGGGTAAATCCATCAATACATATAAAAATATATAAATTATCGTTACATATCTTATGATATGTTCATAAATCTAGGTATATTTGGAATGTGCACTTATCATATATCACCATACACTAGCCTCTATTTCAGTATGAAAAACATAAATAAATAAATATATATATATTGCCATAATTGTCCATTTGTATTTACGTATAACATATCTATCACACATATGTTAATATCACGAAGTATTATGTTAATATTAACAATATCCCTCATGTTTATGCCTGCGGACCGAAAACCGTTCCCGTAAAACGCACGTTTTTGAGTATCGCGATTGTGGGGTGGGGTGGGGTGGGGTGGGGTGGGGGGGCATGTTAACGTTCCTGTACTTCGTACATGATATATGGCCATGCTGCTAAGATCTCTGGGATTATTTACTACGTTACATGTTGCTACGCTGCTGAGATCTCTGGTATCGTTTACTACGTTACATACATGTTGCTACGCTGCTGAGATCTCTGGGATCGTGTACTACGTTACATACATGTTGCTACGCTGCTGAGATCTCTGGTATCGTTTACTACGTTACATACATGTTGCTACGCTGCTGAGATCTCTGGGATCGTTTACTACGTTACATACATGTTGCTACGCTGCTGAGATCTCTGGTATCGTTTACTACGTTACATGTTGCTACGTTGCTGAGATCTCTGGGATCGTTTACTACGTTACATGTTGCTACGCTGCTGAGATCTCTGGGATCGTTTACTACGTTACATGTTGCTACGCTGCTGAGATCTCTGGGTTCGTTTACTACGTTACATGTCGCTACGCTGCTGAGATCTCTGGGATCGTTTACTACGTTACATACATGTTGCTACGCTGCTGAGATCTCTGAGATCTCTGAGAGCTTGGCAATGGAGATGCATTCACAAGAATGCTGACTGCCAGCTGTTTACTACGCATGCGTTGCAGCGATGACGCTGAAAAGCGAAAAAACGCGCCCCAAGTTTTTCCAGGATTTCCAATCATCAAATTAACACGGCACTGTGGTAAAATCACATTTTTTTTTTTTTAAATGTGCGTTTTATGGGAACGGTTTCCGGTCCGGCGGGATGTTTATGCATTTCTATAAGTAGTATAACCCATCCATTTATCACCATTCCATACCCAACCTTGGATTGGCAGTTTAATCCTTGATTGTTTTGCTATAAATGGAACATAACCATAAACAGCAAAGATGATTTGTCCGTGGACGACCGAAAGATTATTTATGAATCTCCTTAAGATCTTACAAATTCACCATTAGAATCCCATGACTATCCCATAAAAAATCACTTTAAAATCCAATGAAATCATATGCATGAAATCAGTCTGAAATCCCATACAATTATATACTTTACAATCCCATGAAATCATATGAGATCACTATAGAATCCCATGAAATCACTCTAAAATCCCATGAAATCAATTTGAAATCCCATGAAATCTATCTATTCACCCCAACAAAAACTTGAACATCTTCCGCAGGAGAAGTCTGCGCCTTTGCTCCACGAGGCGCCGCCGCCAGACAAGGCATCCCTGAGCCCAGGGAGATCTGGGGAACATGGAGGAACATAGATGAAAAGATGGATTTGTTGCTAGCAATTTAATGGGATTTAATGGGATTTTAATCCATGGGATTTAATGGGATTTTTAAAAAACCATTGAGTATTGGATATTTGAATTTTACATGATTTTTACGAAAACCACAAGGATTGAACTTGGAAACAATGGGGAAAAGGGAGGAAACTGGATGATTTGTCATCAACAATATGGAGATGATATGGAGATAAGATGGACGTATGTATAATGGGATAGAGCTAGCCGGCTGGAAATCAAACATGTCGTGCCACTGGCAAACTGGCAAATCCCTGAACTAAATGGGCATCTATATATACGGGAAAATCATCGAACTAAATGGTATATGTTCCATATCTGCGTTAGCTCACTGGAGGGTATATTGAACACAAATGAGGGACTAGTGAGGGACACACATATAGATAAATCCTGGGATTTTGGTTGTTTCCCGATAGTTTGTGGAGGTCTTATGCTTTTATGAACCCGCACAGAATGGGGATGATATATCATGGAATATAGTATGCAATAATTGTGACAGTCATGGTTTATACTGACAGTGGAGGGAGGGGGTTGAAACTATTGCATCCACGGGACCAAGGAAGGAGAGAGTGGGACACGATGGAGTCTTCTGTTATCAACATTATGAGATGGGTTGTGTCAAGTGGGACACTTAAAACTGTTTATATTATAGTTCTTAACGTTATACAGTTATACATCCATTGGGGTGTGTCTGGAAATGGTGTTTACCTCCAAACATGTCATTTGAGTGAGTAAAATGATGATTAACCATTGGATCGTGGCCTACCCTATTTACAGACAAACAGAGAGATTGATATGCAGGCGTCTCTCACGTGATTGGGAGCAAATAATAATAGTTGACATATGATTATATAATTATTCAATTTATACCTTGGGTTCATGTTCCTCCTATATAACTCGACCGTCCAAAAGAAGGCTTGACTCAGCTTGACTGGTAGTTCACCGTCCCAAAGTGCAGGTAGTGATAATCTTGAACGTACCAACCACAATCAAATATTCATCAACCATAGTAGGGGTTTGCACAATTTCATAAACCCCGAACTTGTGAACCGTAGGTATGACTTTGGATCCAACTAAATTTAGGTATAGGCATATCGGCATATCCAACTTATGGCTTTCATGCGCGAAGTGGGCATTATTTTTTTACTTACAATAATATTAGAGAGGGACGTAAAGCCGAGAGGTATACATATCCCACGTATAGGTTTGATTCCGGAGATACTGATGCTTGGATAGGTTCGGAAGCAAAGTTTAAGCACATCTTTAAAATGCACGGCACCTTTTTGGTAGGGGGCCAGCTTAATGAAATTGGTTACGGTTATTCCAACAGCTCACTGGATTTCATGGCTTTCCAGGGGGCATGACAAGCTCATACTTCCATACCTATTGCCACTGTCAAGAGCGCTACGAACTGCTGGATGAAACACGGATACTTCCTGCCGGAAAAAGAAACCACCTTTAAGATTTAAGATGGAAACCAAACAAGTTTTTGCTTAGATCCCGCTTTTGTGTTTAGATCAAATATGTATAGATCCCATTTTTAAGGCCACATGTTAGCCTAAATCGGGTGTGTAAGTCCCAACTTGTGTCGCCCAACTTGTGCCGCTCTCCAGGAGTTTGTCGGGTCCCTGAAATCGCTCAGTGGGAAGAATGGTGCCCCAGCAGAAATCTCGTGGCCATGGGAGTTGATGCTTGCGAAAAATATCGCAAGACCTGAAAAGCATAGAAATGGCTGAACATGATGAAGGGTAATAAAAGGTGTGCATTTTTATGGGCCCAGTGGCACCCCAGTTTTTGCCAGACACCAATTTGATCCAATTTGATCTAAAGGTATCAGGTGATCAGTTGGTTTTACTGTGCCTTTCATGGATGTGTTGTTTTTCTTCACTGGGCAGTATATAGACTAATAGCAGAGTCACCCCCATCAAATACCAATAGGAAAACAACGTGTAATAAATATTAATAAATGGTATACCAAACCAGCCTCTCTACTTTTTCTAAACGGACAGTAATGATTAGGACAATTTCATCAGTTCTTCATCGCGAACCCATCCATCAACCAAGTGCATGAGCATCCAAGGGTTGACAAGAAAAAAACAGATACAGCAGAGAAAAAAAAACAACATCAAACATATCAGCGATCTATGTTCTATCATTTCTCCAATGAAACCCTAACAGTGTCCTGTTCATTTTCGGGAAATTTTCAGTCTCAATGGGGATCGGCGGCTCGTGAGGATATGGTTTTATCGCATGTGCCGAGATTCAGGACGTGACTTGTGTCTGCTTTATCAGCGCTTAGGAAGCAGCGACAGCTGATATGCTGTGGCTGTGCCCCCATAGCTATTGAAAATGGCCATTTATAGTGGATTTACCCATTGAAAGTCGTGTTTTTCCATAGTTTTCTGTATGGTCTCACTGGGTGTTCCTTTTCATTTGACGCCTGTGAGAGTTGAAAAATCACAAGAGTGAGGTTTTTTCTGCACAACCAGTGGCCCATGGAAAATTCAGAAAGAAGTTTGCAGTTCCAAAATGTGACAAATCTATACAAATCTGAAACAATGCCAAATGTATCCAAATGTAATGAATATGATCCTCCATCCTCCCAAACCTTGAACTCAGTTGACCAGTATGGAATGATGGACTTATATCACATGACTGCAAAGCTGAAAGGCCCGTCAAATTGCAAAACCAATATATACATATATATGTATATATATATATATCTATATATATATATACATGTGTATATATATATATATACATGTGTGTATATATATATGTATATATATAATTATGTATATATATATATGTATATTATATACATATATATATATATCTATGAACATGTATATATATATTATTGAATCCATATCAAACCAGTGTGTTCTTTGATTTTACATTGGCTTATATCACCATGTTTCCTCTTCCAGGAGCTCTTCCATCGTGACGTCTGGGTGGACAGCGCGCTGCTTCCAGAAGGGGCCTGGTCACCCTGGGGGAGATGTTGGTGGCTTAAGCATCCAACCACGGAGGATCCCAACATCAAACATGGGTTACCACGGTTTACCTTTGAGACGGGAAACATGGGGGGAAACTCATGGTTTTTGAATGTTTTTGATTCTGATGTTCTTGGGTCTTCCAATTTGGGTAAAGGTGGATTTGATGAACATGGACTGTTTTCAAGATGGGTCAGGAGTTCTTTTCGAGAAACCGCGGGGTTTTCCCGTGATTGGTGGGGGAAACCATGAGGTTTTCCCGTCATTTGTGGGGTTTCCGTGTGGATTTTGCCTTAAACCTTCCGCAATTGGATGAAGGGAACAAAAGCAGGAAAACAAACATTGGCGCAAAAAAAGGTATCCCACTGTATCCCTTTGTACCATCTTCTTTTTATTTATCCAGTGATTTGACCATGAGGAAAAAAAAAGATATAAGCATTACCATGAACAGATTGGGCAAATCAACATGAAGCAGATTGGCGGAGGAATGGGTTCCAAGAGTTTGGTATAATCAGTATACCCAATTTATGGCTCGTTTTATATATGGAGGTTTCCTACAATGGGGGGTTCCCGAATAGCTGGATGGTTTATAAGGGAACATCCTACTAAAATGGATGATTTGGGGGTACCCCCATTTTAGGAAACCCCCATATATATAATAGGGAAAGTGATGATGAAACATGGTTCTGGTGGCACGCTATGTTCTCACAGACATTCCCAGAACTTGACGAGCTACCAATTGAATGCAGCAAACGGTGTATTTCTGGTCTGCAAACTAGAGTAGATTGCCCAGATGACTGGGAACCTGCCAAATTTAATTTTGAATTGAAATATGCCCACCCCCTGCAGTAACTTGTGGTTGTTTAATGTTGTTGAGGTTGCCGCGTTGGAATACTGCACGTGACCCAAACAAAAATGGGTTGAATTAGGGTTGCATTAAAAAAGTGAAAGATTGGATGCCGCTATGACTGGATCCATGTGGGAAAATCTCAGAACCTCGAGTCAGTACTGGAAAATTCCTAGGCTTGAAACCAATAGAAGGTTACGATTGAGATTTATATAGATCACCATGTATACCATCCCAGCCTTGGGGTAACAGTTGTCCTATACTTGGATTATAGATTGTTTACCAGTAGTACCGCACAAGGCGGTGGCGGAAGTTTCAAAAATAGGAAACCTATAGGAGAGGTTGGTTGTTGTGACTCAGGGATGGCAGAGCGAAGCCACTGATGGACTGAAAGGTGCTTGAGGTCTCCTCTTTTCCTCTCTCTCTCTCTCTTTTTCTCTCTGTTTCTCTATCTTTCTATGATTATCTACCTACCTACCTACTGATCTATCTGTCTATCTATCTATTTATCTCTCTGTCTATCTATCCCCCTATGTATTTATCTAGCTGTCTATTTTTCATTATTTTTCTAGCTCTTTGTCTATCTATCTATCGATCTATCTATCTATCTATCTATCCATCCATCCATCTATCTATCTATCTTTTTATTTAGCTGTCTCTCTATCAGTTTGTCTGTCTGTCTGTTTGTCTGTCTGTCTGTCTGTCTATCTATCTATCTATCTATCTATCTATCTATCTATCTATCTATCTATCTATCCACCTATCCATCTATCCATCTATCCATCCATCTATATCCCAATGATAGTCTAACAGTGTTGATACTTGGACTTATGTTCCAATATGTTTGGGACTTCAGTGATGAATGGAAACATATCTCATTATCTATTTGATATGTAATGTAATGATTCATGATACTATGGACTTATATTCAATGATATGTAATCCCAAGTATCAATTGGAATATCCCCATGATTGGATTAATTACTACCCCCATTAAATCCCATTAAATCCCTCATAGCTGGTATGGTTACCATTCCCAGGTGGTTTATGACACTGTTTTACCCACATTAATCCCATTACACTCTGGTAAACATACAAAAAACTATGGAAAATTACAATCTTTAGTGGGTACCCTCTGGTAATTTAACATAGCTTTGGAAAATCACCATTTCCATAGGTAAATCCTCTATAAATGGGCCATTTTCCATAGTAAACCATGGTAAACTGTTAGTTTACTGGTGGGTAAATCAACGATTTCTATGGCCATGGCCATGGCCTTGCTGAGGTGGACCCGGACGAAAGGACCCAACTGAAGTTCAATGTGACCTTGAGCCCGGAGCTGAAAGGACGAACTGCGAAAATGCTGGGTTTTACGAACTCAACAAATAGGGATTTCATGGGATTAAAGTGATTTTAATAGTACTTCATAGGGACTCAAAATTTAGCTATTGTTTGGGGGGACTCACCTTGTACTTTGGGCCAAGCAGTTTTGGAAACTGTCAGTCCAGAGGGTAGAGATACGACTGTTGCACCGGGAGTTGGACCATGTGTCAATGCTTGTTGATGAGCTGCATCCACGAGTTCTTGCACATCTTGAAAACACAGATTCCCCCAGTTGGTTGAAGGCTTAGTTTAAGCAAAGAATGAAGACCAACCCAAGTTGTGAATCTAGAAACATGATACTTGCACGGCAACAGAAAACAAGAACATAGCATGCAACTATGGTTGGTATTTGTAGAATGTTGGGTACATGTCTAATACTCATAATTTCCCTCAAACGTTTGCAGAGTTATCAGAGTTTTTTCGGTACGTTTGAAAATTGGACATACCCCCAAGACCCCCCAAGTTATTATAATAAGTAGTAGGGAAAATGGTGATGAAAATCCATCAAAGAATCAAAATTGTTTAGTTTCTCATTTTTTTCAGGTACCAAACCCAGTCACCATATTGTTGCTTACATATCCCATTCAGTCCCACTATATATATATATAGGTGTGCATTAATAAATAATCAAATAAAACAATATATCATAGATATACATATATATATATAATTATATATGTATATATATATATGTATATATATATATGTATATATATATATATATATGTGTGTGTGTGTGTATCCATTACACCAATTTAATCCCGTTTTTTTTTTCATGTTATATATCTATTGTACCAGATCTCAGCCCCAGCCTTCAACCCCTGGCAAGGTGCCAAAGGTCATCCACAGGCCAAGGACGTCATCCCGGCTGACCTTAGGTCTTGGGGTACAGAATGGATAACTGATGGATCAAGAACAATGAGGTAATAACAATGCACTTCATATTATCCATTAAGCCAATGACACATGTTTGATTTTTTTAGCAATAATGATGATAATAATGGCAACACATAGTAACCCATAGTAATATAAGAATCAATAGATAATAATCATGTGTAATCATTCATAGTACTGTACTTCGGGATGCTTACTTGAGGTTACTAAAGAAAAATGGCTATGGTGCGGTGTTTTCGGCTATAACCCCCCATGAGTTGGGAGATGGCCCCCCCTTAACAGTTGTAGAATTTTTCATGCCCTTCTCATTAGAAAACTCGACTCGGCAACCATGATAGAAAATCCCATTAACACTAACACCTCTGTTTATACTATATTTTATACTATCGTATTACCATGTTTGATTGCCAGAGGGTTTTTTACCGACAGTCGCAATGTTCAACTGCAAATAAGAAAAGACGTCTATCAACAGGTGGCTTCGAAGCGGTCACCCCATGTCACCACTGAAAAGCTCGTGAAATGAGGAACATCCCCAGCCAGGTCAAGCTGGCTTGAAAGCGCTGTCAGCGACATACCTGGCATAGCTACCCCAATGATTTGACCTATTGGAGGCCCCCAACTGAATCAAGTAAGTGATGTGGCAAAATTTTGAGAAGTTCGGTGAAGTTCGGCACTTGTTTGCTTCAGATTACTTGTATCTTCTGCCTCCCTAACCAAAGTTCTTAACCCCATGGGTGTGATGTACAGAGACGGATCGGCGAGTTTCGTGCCGATGGTTACGTGGCATGGGATGGCTTCAGAATTTGGAACGGCCGTTTTGGTCGTGCCAAAACGGCACCCGCTGTTTGAAGATTTTGATGATCCTGTTTGATGTTGTTTGCTGCCTGCAAGCTTCCACTCGCCCGTGTCGCTCAATCAGCCACAGAAAGCATGGCCGGCGATGTTTCAACCGCCCTTGTGGGGTTGGCGTCGCCAAACTGGTTAAAAAAAAACTTGGGGGCTTCGGGATGCTTCGGGCGTTTCCGTTTCCATCCCTCATTTTGCTTGGTTTGTTCTGTCAAACTATGACTGGTTTGGTGAACATGTCATCCCTCCCGGCCAGACGTGCAGCACTGGTTGATACTGGTTGCAGCTCGGCCAGAAAAATCATGAAATCTCGGGCTGGAGGCCCATGGCATCCTATGGCTATGGAACCATTGGGGGAACCATTGACAGACTTTTTGGAAATGGGAAGATGATGGAAGATGGATCATTACATTCAATGCGGTCACCATGACCATCATGATCACGGAACTCCTGGGAAACTCTAGTTGAATGGCCCGTAGCCGTAGCTGTTTAGCAAGCCCTGCCCTGGCGCCCACGAGAAATGCCACGATTGGGGTGCCAACCTACTCGAAAAATCCCATCTCAAATGATGACTTGTAGCTCTTTAAAGAGCGCTTCTAGCCCCAACCCATCCCAACCCCCTGCTTCTTGACTTGTCTTTGATGTTGAAACCTTCCAACATAATGCAACGGACAGGCTCACAACCTCTCACAACCTTCCATAAACCAACGCTAATTAGTCAGAATACTATAAACTATGACATACTGGTATATACTAGAGAGACTGGTATATACTGGTAACATTACTGGTGACATGTGACAATAAACTCTTATCATTTGCAGAGATCAAGCCAACCGACCTTTTACAAGTCCACCCATGCTGGTAGCCCAGCAACGCAAGGTTGAGGGATATCACCCAGTTAATTACTACTGTAATCCAGTAAACTCATATGGGGGTTTCCTGAAATGGGGTTGCCCCAATAGCTGGATTGTTAAAAAAGTGGAAAATCCTAAACAAAAATGGATGATTTGGGGGTACCCCCATTTCAGGAAACCTCCACATATATAGCTATGGAAGCCACGGCTGATTTTTAGTTTGATATCTACAGCGATGTTAGTTTGCCTGCGGGCACCCAACCCCCCAGGCCCATCTAAGTACAGTACCATAGAATTGAAGTCGTTCGGACACATCTCCCGAGCTTCCTCGCTGATGGTGGAGCAAAAAGCGGGCCGTGCGCAAAGTCAAGGTACAGCATCCCAGTGGATTGGGATGTTGATTACCCTCTGGTAAACTAACATAGCAATGGGAAATCGCCATTTCTAATGGGAAAATCCACTATAAATGGTCATTTTCAATAGCTATGTTAGTTTACCAGAGGGTATTGATTGGGATGTTGATACCCTCGACCTCAGAGGCACAGTCTGCAAAAGCCAACCCAGGAATGTGGGCTATAGTAACCCCGAAAAAGATAGGATAGAACAGTAATTTACGCCACTGTTTTCATGCGGGATGTCACTTTTCACTTGTCAACCTGTCTCTTTTGGGGCTGCTATGAGCCATATTCAAAATGTCCAACCTGCGCGATGTCAGAAGCCAGGTATGCATGGCCGGAGGCGCCCTCACGGCTCTTTGCTACGCCTGCTGCCCCTTTCTCTCAGATGCTACGGCTTGGAGAATTGATGCTGGTTCAACCATGGCTCCATGTTGTGCTTTCCGACCATTTCTGCATATGTATGCACAATATATATATATATATATGTGTGTGTATACACTTATGTATATGTATGAACATGCATATATGTATATATATATATATGTGTGTGTGTTATGTAATAGTATATGTGCTTATATATGTATATTTGTTTTCCAAGACGGCTAAAAGAAAAACGCATCCAGACTCAACAGAAGACTCAATTCCGGACTCAACTTTACACGTTTTTAAGTTTGTCCATTTTTCAGCAAGTTTTCCAAGTGTTTCCTTCAAAAACACATTATGCAGTCAATTTGTTTTTTCTTGCTTTGTTTCTGAGTCTTCCGATCTATGTGATGTGTATATATATATAGTTTCTGTTCGTGTAGTATATGTAATGGATATGGTGAATACAAAGTATATAATCCATTATTCATTTATCATACCATCATATATTTACCATTTAAATCATTTACCATAAGTTAGTTTAAGTATAGTAAATCCTGTAATGTGGTTAAAACAATTATAAACCACCCGTTTGGGAATGGTTTATACCACCTATTTATGGTGAATTTGGGGTTGGATTGTTATTGGTTTAACCACATTATATATATACAATACCCTCTGGCAATTTAACAAGGTGGTCCGACAAAATTTTACAATTTATAGATCGTTCCATGATTATTCCATACTATCAATGGATTGGTTTTGTTGGGAAAAATTACTGGTTTAAGCCCCATGATCTTCATGGGAAAATCTATGGTTTCCGGTTAGGATTTTCCCGTGAAAACCAATCCATGTATGGTATATATACTAACATTGGGGGTATATTGATGGTAAATGTTACCATATATAGCATACATGGATCCTATGGGTTATTATTCCATATTAGCTTCTGAATGACACCAAGGAAGTCTTGAGCCCTCGAGAAGCGCTGGCGCTGAGTTGGTGATCCCAGGGCTGTTCTGAAAATGGTAGGATTTTATAACTTTTAACCATCAACATCCATCAAGCAATAAGGGATTTCATGGCATTTATAATGGGTTTTAATAGGGATTTAATAGGGATTTAATGGGATTCAATGGGGATTAAAAATCGGGATTTAATGGGATTTACCATCCCAAAAAACTGATATAACTATGCCCATTTAGTTTGATGATTTACCTATTACAAATGCTGAGCTCCTTAGTTTGCCAGAGGGTATCCATAACAGAGTCATGTCCATGTGGATATTCTGGGTAGCCAACAAGAATGAGGGACAAACATTAGTGATAAGACCTGTCATTTTGCTTTGCCTGGCATTTGGGGATGCTCGTTCTAGGTGGGATATGATGGGATATGATAGGCTTTGTAGTGGGAATTTCTACGGGCAATGTATTTGGTATGATTTTGATAATGTTGTATATCATAAACTATTTGGTGGTGAATGGAGGGGGCGGTTCGGAGATAGTATATGGGGAGTTTCCATGAGTTTCCCATACCACATGATAGCACATGAATATTCATTTGAAGGAAGAATGTCTTGGCAGATGTCCCATCCAGAATTGGTTGCGGGCAAGTTTATTGTTTAGACATGTTTGGAACAGAACCGCCTGCAGTATATTATATAGCTGAAGAATTCCCTCCGGGAATCAAAGGTGGCAGAGGGAAATCTCCCGTAAATGAATATGTTCATGGGAAATTCATCGAACCCAATTGTGGGTTTTCCATGGCCACATTTGATGACCGGATATCAATTAATCTCCCAGTAATATCCCAACTAAAATCACACTATAGATAGAATGAGAAAAGTGAAATAAATCCATTATATCACACAACACATTCCATTATTATCCACTTTTTTCTCCACCCATAGTAAATCCCAACCATAGACGTTTCAGGTTTTTTCATGTTTTTCCCCCCCTCAACCAAGTCATTCCATGACACTTGGCTGCGAAGGTGTCACCGTTTTACTGGCCATTGCAGCGCTGACACTTGGCATTTTGTTACCCATGAAATGACCAACTGGGGGAATTTGGGGGAATGGCCGGCCCAGTCGAAACGTTAAAAATGTTTGCGAACTGGAAGCCATGGCCCAGTCGAAATAGTGAGTTTTCCCATGAAAAATGCCACTGGGTGGATTTTCCAGTTCGTTATGTAAACGCTTACCAGAGGGTAAGCATCCTTCAAGCAGCTACTTTAAGGATTTAAGGGTGCCGTTTGGGTACCAGGGTTTGGAGCACCCATTCTATTTCATCATAAGTGGAAGAAAAGGCCAGGCGTCGGAGCAAGGAAGGGACCACCAAATTTTCGAAAGTGACCCAGGCTGGCTGATGATGTGGAATATGTGGATTGTTTCGATCGTTTCCACATGTTTCCACCATTTTCTACCGATGAGAATGCCAAGTGACTCATGTGAAATTCCCGGGTCAACTTGTCACCAGTTCCGAATGCATCCAATCTGAGGCTGTTCCGGTTGGCCAGTGGGCAGAACATCCAGGTGCCGTTGGACCCGTTGGGCCATGGAGATTTGCAGATTTGGGCCATCAATGTCCAGGAGTGACATGTGACCTGGCATGGTACTGTATATATCTGTATATGATTATATGATATGGGAGTTGTGGCTATACCATATTTAGTGAGAAAAAAATACCAGACTAAGCACCAGGTGCAAAAAAATGTCAGGTGTCCCTATTAATGATCCTTCTGTTTCGAGGTTGCGGCATGACCTGATGGTCAGTTCCTCGCAAGGTGATGCTGAGGTTGAGGTTTTTGCAAGGAACATGGTCAAACTATGTGAAAATACCCTTTGGCAACGTGGCAATGAAACACTTCACCATTTCCAAAACTGGCTGATTTTCGTCTCAAAGCCTCAAACTGGCCACCGCTGAGCCTTAAATTCATATTTCACCAACAAATTCGCAGGTAATCAATGATTTATAGATTGATCTCTTTGGAGGGATACCGGTATGCATATATATATATATGATATGCATACACACACATTTAGATAAAATATGGAAAAATTGGATTAGAATAGATGAAATCAGATCAGATCAGATTAGATAGGACGATTTGATATTAAATATTAGATGTTAGATCAGATATATGATATTAGATATCAGATATTGATATTAGATATTAGACTTATTAGACATTAGATATTTGATATTAGATATTAGGATTAGTTTCATGTCTTCATTTTCTCTCTGGGCTGCCCGCTCCGATCAGGTCGAGTTGACCCGTTGGTCCAAGGAAGACTGGCGAGAGTCCATCTGCTTGGTAACACAGGTGGGGAGACCGTCACGATTTCTGAACGTTGGTAACGAAAGGCTTCACCAAAAAATGGGGGTGATGGTACAGAAATCAGTTGTTGAATGTTGTTGCAATGAGAATCGTGGTATAGTGCGGGGTTGCTTGAAGAAATGAGTTGTTTAAGCAACAAGAACGGTGGTATAGTGGGGATAATATGGGATAGAAATGGATATAATGGGGATATACATGGATTTTTATGGTAACGATCTCACTTGGGACGCCACTGTTTCTATTATGATGTTTAGATATGTTTAGTATGGGTAACTACTGTATCCCAAAATAGCCTCTTTTCAAAGGTTTTGTGAATTGACAACAAATTTGTTCAGGTCTATTGGGTCTTTGATGATTGGTGGTCGCATCCAGGAAACCGCTGGTTTTCACCATCAAGATATGGAGGTTTCCTGCGCACTGGGATCGCATGGAAGCAGCGCCAGGTGGGGATCGAATACACCGGTGACTGCAATCTGCACGACGACAGGTTGCCGTTTGATTATGGCAAATGGCCTCCGGTGGCTGGGCTGAAATGGATGGAAATGGTGCGGATGGGTGTCGAATGTGGGTGTAAAACTATGTCATAAAGATTCATAAAGCAGCCATGACTGGGAATGGTTATGGTTTATAGCACCTATGTTTATATCTATTTAAATAGGTGAACAAATCGGGGATGGTTTATGATTGGTTTAGCCACGGCACAGCCACGGCACATGACGCCATCTCCA
This sequence comes from Cladocopium goreaui, assembly GCA_947184155.2. Lineage (NCBI taxonomy): Eukaryota > Dinophyceae > Suessiales > Symbiodiniaceae > Cladocopium > Cladocopium goreaui. The sequence goes on along the minus strand of CAMXCT020000689.1, from coordinate 110,115 downwards.
TAGGATGATGAAGGTGAAGTCGCGTCGCGTCGCCGGCTAGCCGTACGGCCAAGGTGAAAAAAAGCAACGCTGAGCCTTGGCAGATAGCAGCCACTGGCTTGGCAGCAGCCACTGGCCACCTGAAATGAGCAAAGCGACGGATCATGGAGATCATGGAGATCATGGCAACATATGGCAACCTTGCATCAAGCATGGTTTCCACGGAACATGATTACCCCATACATCACCATAATTCACCATAGGATTGTATAGATTTTTAATGGGACCCATTATCTGCATCGCTGTTGGTGAATCCCACTGGTTTAGGCACTCGAAGTGTGGAAGAAAAGATGTCCTGCTAGGTCAAAATCAACAGAAGTTAGCCTTTTGGCAGGTTTGCTGGGGATACACTTGCCAAAATGTAGCCATAAAATCAGAAGATGTGCCTTGCCAGATCGTGCAAAGAGGCTCAACCCCCCGCAAAAAAAACTCTGGCAACTTCCAACTTTCCAACTTTGTTCCACCATTTCGACGCCACATGTCTGCAGTTTCTTCTTGTAAAAACATATTTAAAAAATACATGTTTTTTGTTCACCTCCAGTTGCTCCACATCCTTAGGAGGCGCCAGACTATGACTACGCAGAGTGCCCTAAGGCCGATCTCCGATCCTATCAAAAGTATACGGTGCTTTCACCAGTTGTGAGGTGGGGATTTTTCACATCAAAAACGACCATCGATTTCATTCTTAATTTCTGATTGTAGGGTTCCGTTCGAAAATCAGTGGTACGGATCCGGGTACCATAGTGGATCCGGTACGGAACCGGAGGAATACGAAATGGTGACATCATGCCATGATTCTCCCATGGCATGATTGACCAAAAAGCTATGAAAGTCATCTGTTGTGAGGCGTATTTGAATGTATTTGAGGCTAGTTTGATGGCACTTCAGCAGGAACACTAGTTATCTAATGTTATCTATTCCTGTTGCTGACATCGAATGACATTTTCCTGATGCTTGGCTGAGACTTTTGCATGAGAAGCCATGAAGATGGCTGATGTCACTGATGTCCAATCCCGATTTGACATGTTTTCCTGTATGGACCCCACGAAAAGCCAGGCACAAATAAAAAGTGTTGACATTCATCCGTCAGATCCCACTCATGGTGAGTCCCCGATCCCTGGAGATTTTGTGGATATGTTTTTCCGCGGGTCAAACAACACGCAGCATGTTCTAGGTCCAAAAATAATCAAGCAGATAAGTAGAATGCCATCTCCCCTGGTTCTCTTGGAGTTGGTTCCTCTGCCTAGGCGCTGACATGCTCTGTTGCTTGCCTGGAACTGGCGGTTTCAGAAGTCCTTGGATCATCCAGAGTGGAGGAATTAATATGTTGGTGTTGGATTTCGCAGCATTCCAGGGATTGTCCACCTCGCCGACTCTTGATCAGCGAAATCAGGAATGCACATGGTCAGCTTTCAAAAAGGGTGTGTCTTGAGGATCCATCGGATGGTGCTGGTGAAGAAATGTGAAGAATGCGGAGGATGGTAATGATGGTAATTAATCGAAGTTTTTTAATATGCGGGCAAGTATTTCAGAACAGGCTGACATGATCCACACATGGAATAATATGGAATCATGTGTTCACATTACTGTGTTTGGCTGGGAATGGCGTAACATTTGGTGCTCGTAGAGCTTGAGTCATTTTCTGTTGACAGCTTCGGATGTTCAGGAAACCCTCAAGAAACCAGCCAAGCTCAATGACTCTTGAGTGAGTCAGAACAACTTGAAGCTTAGATGGCAGGAGACTATTCTTCGGGTAGTGTCACACGCCCCCCAGGAACTGTATAACTATAAATGTGTAGCTCGCCCCCCAAATGTGGGTCGATGGTAGGTGAACATCCCAAAGAATGTGTTAAATTTTGGCATGCACCAGGGCACAAAGTGTTTGACCCACACATCCATTCCCTAAACATGTTCCATAAGTTTTCCAGAATTGAATTATGGGAACATGTTCAAGCAAACCCTGGAATTAACAGTAAAAACAATGGTTTCCTGTGGAAAAACCCTTCGAATCCATTGAAAGTTGGGGGAGCCATGATCCATGCTGTGCTGTCGTTTACGGCACCTGATCCTGGCTGCTGGCTGTTTGATTTGCGCTCAGCTCGGAGTCCAATTTCTTTGGGCATGGAGAGTGGAAGCAAAAGGAGCAGACCCAGGGAACACCAGGCCGGGCAGAATAAATGGACCATTTGTTTATAATTACGCTCTAGTTATTTAACATGGCCATCGAAAATGGCCCATTTATAGATGGTTTACCTATTAACAATTGTGATTTTCTATGGCTATGTTAAATAACCAGATGGTATATGTGTATACGTGCCATGCGGTAATTTGACATATGGACAATTGCTCATTTAGTTCCATGATTTATCGCTTTAAAACATGATGCTTTTTCATAGCTACCTCACATTTCTAGAGGGCATTTCGTTTCTTTGACCCCTAGTTTTTTCTTATTATATATTTATATTTTCCTTGGGAAGGCCGCCCTTAGGATTTCCAGACCTTCCCCAAACAACCACAACCAGGACCCTCCTTGGCAACGCCACGCGCCCCATGGAACCCATCGGAGCCGTCGCGTCAGCATCCGCTGCTTCGGTGCTGCTCCTGGGTCCGGGGCCCACGGGTCCCATGGAGCCCAGCTCCGAGAGCTCAGAGTTGCTGCGGAACGTGGCCTTGGCACTGCAAGGCTTGGGCTTCCAGGTGCGTGTGCTGGGCCCAACTGATGGGCCGCTGCAGGAGTTGAGGAAGGTGGGCCTTGAGGCCGCTTGGAAATTGATGTCCCATGTGCTTTTCATTTGTTTTGGGGGTGGGGGGAGGAAGATCACCGGAAGCAAGGTTATTAGTTTGTTTTTGGTATGTTTTGGTGATGTTTGGAGACATCAGCACAGCTGTAAGGCGCAGGTTTGCCAAGGTCTCCAGAACCTGGCACTGGGAAAGGAACAGCTGAGAGGGGATGACAGCTTGCAGAGCCTGATTTCGCTGAAGTGCCATGTTGATAGGACCCAAATGTTCATGGTCTTCGGTGACGTTTGGGCCTGGGCTATCGCCAACCACCGAAAGGATGACGCCGGCAAGTTGTTGTGGTTCTTGTTTCCACTGGATCGCTGTAAGGGTCTGCAGCCTGATGCTGTGACCCAGCGTGCTCTTGCCTTGGCGGATCATGTGGTTTTCCTTACTGCTGAAGAACGCTCGGCTTGGCAACAACCCAGTTCATCCAAATTCCATCTCTTCCGACCATTTCTGGATGTTACTTGGACTTGAATGAAGTTCTGTCCACATCCAGCACCCGATGATCCGATGGCCACTAGCACTAATTAATGACACTACACATGTGGAATGTATATAAATGGATTTAATACTTGTTCATGCAAACAAGACCAATAGATTGCAATCCATCTTATCTGCACTCTTATATAATGCTGTATATAATAACTAAATATTAAATATTCTTGTGACCCAACGGGTCCAGAATTGGAAGTTAGTGTTGGTTTCCCAGATCAAACCTGCGCTTAATCCACCTTTCGCATCCTTTTGCAAGGTTGATAGACTCCATGGTGACAACGTGTCCGGAAAATTCACAGTGACCTTGGAGACTTGCTGTGATGTTCTGCCAGACTACGGACAGATTCAAAGCGCTCTTTCTGAAAGATTTGGCGTCAACTGGTTGTTGGTCGTCCTTGCGACCTGCGGGATCTCACTGGGCAAGTTCCCCAGGCAACATGTCCTGTTGATCAACGACAAGGACCTGTTTTATCAACACATGCGTGGCGCCAATCTGTATGTACAAGTCTCAGATAGTCTCAGTGCAAAGACCCGTGCTCCGTTGAATGGCGAAGTGGTAAACAAAACCAATAGCTCCCGTTTCCGATTGTCACAAGAAATGTCTACACCAAGTGACCTGCAAAACACATGGGCATTGCATCATCAGGAAAGGATTCACGTCGCCACTTCCATTGTGAAATGAACGTAAGAGATTCTGACAGGATTTTAGAGCGGCTTTTTTTTTTGTCGTCTCCGGTGACTTGAGAGACGCATCAAGTTTTTGGAAAGGCAACCAACCATGTAGGAAACATATGGAAATATATAGTGTATTCACTATGCAGCCACTCAAGCCATAGTACAAAGGCTGGCTTCACTTACACGCCCCGTTTCAAGACCAGTATCCCGGGTATTTCCCACGAGAGCCGTATCAATTGTGTGAGCCCTACCCTCCCTTTGTATTCCACAATTGGCTGAAACGGGTTTTGGAGATTGCAGCCCGTTCTGTTGGGATTTTCAGCTTTTTGCTTCGGAGTTGTGTGTGTACAATCATCACCACAAAAGAATACAGCAGATATCGAAAGATTACACTTTTGGCCAGAGCATCAAAAGAGCAGCAGGCTAGTTCTTGCATGCTATACTGGTAGCAACCTTCAAATAGATAGGACGGTCAGAAACCTGGAAATTATTTTGGAAAATGCAGGAATCATCATTTTTGTCACATCCTGGGAACACGACATTCCATCTCAGATCCTGAGGTCAGCTTGGTCCCCTCCGGACCTTCCCTGAGCATCGCCTACGCTTCCTCCCTTGGCATCCCAAGCTTGGCCACCTCCCATGATCAGCTGCTGAGAAATGGCGGGGATGGCTACTTGCTGCCGCCACAAATGTTGCCCCAATTCTTGGCCAAGATCACGACCTCGGAGCTTCGAAATGTGGGAGAAATGGGCTTTGCTTTAGAAAGGCTTTCTTTCTTTCCTTTTTTTGAAGTTGAAGTGAATGCACCATTTCTATCTGTTTATAACAAAAAAAACACTAAAACAAGCGCTGGGATTTGGGATGTGCCATGTGTTTTCGGTCGTATAAATCAGCAAACTCCCAGGCTTTTCCGCGCGAGAATCCAGTCACCTCCGTTTCAGTCTGGCTGCGGGACAGACGAGGTTGGGCTTCTTGATGGATTCGCTGGAGGAGAAAACGCCGCGTGGGACGCGTATCGCACTGTTTCTGCAGATGCATAATGCTAGTTTGTGGTGGTCCTTGTGACTCGCTGGTTAATGTGCATGCTTTCAGTCGTACATTTGTTCTATTTTGTTCTTCTTTTACACTTCTCAGATCTTTTCAGCGTATATAATTATAATAATTCAATTATAGGGATTGACCACGCTACCAAGAAAGGTGCCACGGCCCATCGCAATTCTTCTGACGACCCTGCTTTTCGTTGCTTTGGGACCGTTTTTGTGACTTCCAAGGGAAAAAGCTTTCACTTGCAGAGGGATTGCCAGCACATTGTTGGCAAAAAATTGCCTACATTCTACTGCTGCAAAAGTTGCATGAAACAGTTTCCTTCCACCTCCGAAAAGGATGAATGACGATGAATTACAGGGCGAAAACCCTACAAAATGGCCCTGGGAAAAAGGCAGTTGACGCTGAGGCTTGACGAGATAGATGCTTTACAAAATGGCTCTGGGCTTTTTAAACTTTTTATAAGACCATGATTGCACTGGTTTGATCATTTTTTGACAAAATTGTCAAAAAGGGTTGTGGATCAAAATCATCATAATCATCCAATGCAGTTGACAGGCAGTACCATTTTGTAGAGCCAGGGTTTATGGACATACCATTTTGGAGAATGGGCGCCACAACATGCCGCAACCATTTTGTAGAGCAAAAGGCTAGATCTCTACAACATGGTCCACTGCAACCCCACCCATGGAATGGCAAGGGGGGTGATTGATGGTGGTAGAGTGTTCCTAGAGGTTCGGGAAATAACCTCCATCCATCAGTCATTCTGTTCCATCACCACTAGTAATCCCCAAGATGCACAAAACCTAAATTTGCAACTTTTTTGAAGAGAATTTTGCAATAGGTTGCACAAATTTCGCTTCAATTTGCATCTTGGGGGTTGCTACTTCCAGCATTTCTATTTTCTCGCTTGTTTTTCTACAAGTCATGAACTCTAAGTTGGTAACTAGGGTTTAGAGTAGTCATAGATTGCCAGCGTACCCCCCCAAAGCCCCCCCCCCAAAAAAAAATCATTATTTTAGCCAAAAAGGAAATAAGACAGGAATAAGCTTAATTTCGTGCAAAACAACGGCAACCTTATTCCAGCCTTAATTCAGATTTGCAATAACGAGACAGACCCCGTGGTTTGCCCAGACTGCAACATTGAGGGTTCCCTATCGTCGAACATGAGAAGAGAAATTGCAGAAAATACTGCGTATACGCAGTGTCTTCTGCTTTCGGATTCAGAGTTTTAGGGTTTATGGCTTTAGGGTTTTAGGGTTTAGGGTTCGTCGTCTGGTAAATACCAAAACACTAGCCCTGCACAGGTGTTTGAGCATGTCAAAGGAATTTGAACTCCATTCTAACCTTGCGGGCAAACCATAGGGTCTTGCCGTAACAATTATATAAAACATTAATTATATATATATACACATAGACATACATATCAATGTACATATCATGAGATGTATCATGATATATCTATGTTTCATAGTAACCACACAGGCCTTCAGGCCCTGAAACCCAGAGGTCCTCCTGCATCGAAAACGTCCTGTTGGCCGCGGCACCCGGCCGCAGCGTGGACCTCTTCGTCATCACCACGTCCCAGGCCAACGCGGCGACGCTGCGGAGCCTTGCGGAGGGCCTGAGGAAATTTGCAGCGCTGAGATATGTGGTGGTGGCCTTGGGAGCCAACAAAGGTGCTGTGCTGGGCTGGGAATCTTTGAAAATGTCATGGTGTAAAATGTGTAAAACATCATGAAATGATGTGATTATAGATGTAGAATGGTGTGGAGATTTATATTTGATATTTATAGATAGATATGTTTTTGTCAAACATGTTTTTTTTAAATGAATCGTACTTTATGTGGTTCTATCAAATATTCATCGATTCATTGTTGGGTGGTTCAATTTCCCTTAAAATCCATCCATTGCACCAAATTTGAAGATCATGTTCCCATGATATTCCAATTATGTACCCATACTCATGTGTCCTATGATCTCTGTGTTAAATCGCTATATATCAGCCATTTTGACCGATGAAATCCGGGCAACAAAAATGGTGGCTGAAAGTCATTCGAGGTGCAGACATCGGCCTCTTCCTTCAGCAGTTGCTCCTCAACGTGGATTTGCAATTGGAGGTTGGTCCAAAAAACCACCGATTTAATTGAAGTTTAATGAAACCATGTCATAAATGACCCGGATTGATGGTTTATACCACCCATAAAAATTGTGATTTTGAAAATGGGTTACTATTTCTTGACTCTAATTATGTTTAGTATGAATCATCCAACCCTAGAAGTGCCCAATATTTCAGCCATAGCCATATGCAAAACTAACCCACTTCTTCTGGACTCATGCTTGACCCTTTGATAGTTTTTCTCATAGCTGCGAAAAATCACAACTTTTAAGAACGGTAAATCATCGATCTAAATGGGCCATTTTCCGTAGCTATATCTTAAAAATCCGGAGGGTGTATTTTTTGAAATGAACGGGAACTAAAGAACAGAAGTTAAAACTGAACAGAAACCATCTCAGCGGAGGTGGATCTCGTCTTCAAACTGCACAGCAAGCGGAAGGAGCTCTGGCGCAGTCTGCTCGTGGACTCCTTGTGCGGCAGCGTAGAGGAGGTGAAGAGAAACGTGGAGGCCATGGAGAGGAGCCCCAACATCGGCAGCTGGGATCCCGGTGAAGATGAACCAAGGGTTATGAAAAGACCTAAGTTGAAACATCCTGAAACATTTGGGTTATGAAAGAACTTAACTGAGTCACTGAGTCGCTTTTTTGGGGGGGGAGTTGGCTTTGGCATTTTTTGGGGGTGAAGTTGTACAAGAAGTGGATGGGAGGTGGGTTGAATGATTTGGGGCCGTGGAGAATGGGCTATATATGATGGTGCATGCCACCCAAATATTGCAATGTCAATTGGGAAAGTGACCGCAAGCCAGTGGATTTAAGATTATTTAGGGACATTCTACTTCCAGACAAACCCAAATACTGGCAGGGGCAAGATCAAAACCCAGACGCAGAAAAGCATGTAGTGTTGTGTATTAGCTCGGTGATGATCCTGGATACCCTCTGGTAAACTAACATAACTATAGAAAATCACCATTTTCAATGTGTAAATCAACTATAAATGGGTTATTTTCCATAGCTATGTTAGTTTACCAGAGGGTAGTTTAAGCGGCCCAGAGAACCAACGGTCCCAACGGTGCTACAGCGAAAACTCATGGGACTGAGGCATCATCGGACCCTCCAAGTTGACCTGGGGCCCGGATTCGCAGTCCTTCATTGAACTGAAACTGAAAAAGAAAGGCTTCAATGAAGTGGCCTTGCGAGGGATGAACACCACCTGGGCCGTGCTTGACACGGGTTCCAAGTTCCCAAGCAGGAGCCGAGCAGGGTAGCAGATTAGCCGCTCTTCGTGTGACCAAGTTGTGATATAAATAAATAAGTAAATAAATAACTATATATATATGGGATATCCCAGACAGTGGGAGTTACTAACTAGGCTTACTAAGCAATTACTACGTAGATGCACAGCCAAGTGGAGAGAACATCATTCATTTCTTTTTTGGGCCTCTTAAGTCATCTTTAAAAAAATCGCTGACAGTCTAGCACAGCCATGTTATACCGCCATTGCAGTTTCATTCTCCCACTTCAAGCGATTTTGCAACCCACGTCGTAATGTCTAACAGAGCCCTATCTCAGCCATACATTAGGCAACTGCATATTTTTTGTTCTCCTGCTGCCCGTCATCTGAGCCAGTTAACAACCCCAGTTAACAACCTCCCACAAAAAAGCAGGAAACGCCAACTATAAACTCAAACCCGTGATAAATTCCTACTTAGCCAACATCACTCAACATCACTTCACATCACATCACTCAACACTAAACACCATGACTCATGACGCCCAAAAAACAGGAAGTATTGGATCATTTGCGCCGGCAGCTTCTTCTGGCTCCGGGCCTCCTTCATCTCCTCCTGGCGTTCCACGATCCTCCCCGCCATCCCCCGACTCCTGGCCCTCTCCGGGAACTATTCCACGGGCTGCGACAAGGCGAAGCCTGGCGCCATGGAGGGAAAGTTCCGGCTCGTGAAAGATGAGGTTGATAAGTATGTTATATAAGTAGCATAATGTGGTCAAGAATTGTTAATAGTTGGTGGGCAATAATTGGGTTAAGAATGGTTAATGACTAGTTGATAATGCTTAAGAAGTTACAATCATGGAATATCATGGAATATCATGGACCATGGGATACTTGGTGCAGATATTTAATGGGGATACCCGCCGGCAAAAACAAAAGTGGCGAACTAAATGGAGGTTTCCTTCCGTGGGAAAATTGTCTAAATGCGGCATTTTCCATTGCTTGTTTGATTGCCGGAGGGTGAATTTCAACTAATATATAAACTACAGATACATGATGATAAATGATAAGTTTCTAAGTCATAATGTATAATTTGGATTACTCTATTATATTTTTGTGATGTCCAATTGATATGATAAAATCCGCGTTTCTGTTTAACATCTAGTTTCAAGACTTCATCGGTGCCGTTGGCATTTAAAATTTTAGTTTCCACTAATGGTTGATTAAAGTTCCACAAGGGAATGGGGCTTGGGCACAGACTCGTTGGTAGTTTCAACTATACTTTAAGTTACTGATTTCTACCTAATTTGAGTTGGTTAGTTGATTTATTATGTTGGCTTTGATTAGTTGATTTGACTTATTTGGACCATCTACCGGGCCAGTCATGGGTGGAAAGTTTTTGTTGCAGAATTGGGTGTTCATTGGCCCCAAAAGAAGGTTTGAGAGAGGCGTTGGGTGATCCCTCAGTTGCCAGTTTCATAGTGATTGTGCCCTTTGGTAATCAAACATGGCAATTGAACATCCTTTGTCTACTTGAAGCCCTATTCTAGTGCGAAAATCATCGAACTAAATGCTGGGTTTTGCAGCAAGCCAGTAGGATTATTGCCAGAGGGTAAATCCTCGAAGTTCGGATTGTTTCTCACAGTTTCCCATTCCTCCGACTTTCGTTCTCACATTTTTCCACATAGGCGTTGAACCATCCCTAAGTTGCTATCGTTTCATAGTCATACAGGCAAAAACCCTCCCAACAATCCTATGTTGTTTTTTGTTGTTTTTAGTTTTCCATCTTTTGCACTTTTTGCAGGTTATGATATGTTATGATCACCTTAGAAAGCCACTAAATTCCATTCAACAGCCATGAGATCAGCATTCTTTTCTCTCATAGAATTGGATGATGGGAAAATTTACAGGAAACCATAGATTTTCCCATTAAATATGGGGTTTTCCTGTAAATTTTCCCAACAAAACCAATCCAGTGATTCTCACATCGTGGACCAGTCGTTGACCAAGGAATGTGACCAGCTGTTTGTTGGCCGTTGGCCTCGAAAGGGTGCTACCCACCTTGATCAAAGCATCAGGGGGCCGCGTGGTGGAAGCCGCAACGCTAAGAAGTCCCAAATGACACGGATCAAATCCCGCGGATGACAAAAGATGGACATGTACAAAACGATATGTTTGTTGAATGTTGAATGTTGGATTATTACTTTCTTTGGTTGTGATTATTGGTTGATAGCAACCCCGCCCCCCCACCATAATGGGAATGGCATTTATTACTATATACTATATAGTTGCATTCTCAGGGGAACTTTAATGCAACGCTATATGTTCCATTGGGGTTTGGAATGTTTTCGGAAAAGGAGGGATCAATGGATTCTTTCATAGCAACTTTCCAAACATGAGGAAACCCATTACAATGTACAGGATGTTTTAGCTTTAGAAAATTTGAGGGGGAAAAAGATTGAACATACCACTATTTCATTAGGGTTGTGTTTTCTATTTATGTCAAGGGGCCACTGTATTTTTTTAAAATCTATATCCCTTCATCTAAATCTTGTAAAGAAGATGCGGGCAGAAAACAATTGGGTTTAACTTGGTTTAAGCAGTGAAAGATAGTTTGGGATTCACAGCGATACCTGTGGAAACTGGCTGGTGAAAAGTGAAACATGGACACGCCACCCAAATCGTCATATTGTTGGGCCAATTCTGATCCAAAGGCTTTCGATCCATCCAAAATTGCCAGCTTTGGATGTTGGTTTTTGCAGTTCTAGTGATGCTACCCTCTGGTAAACTAACAGTTTGCTATTGAAAATGGACATAGAAATAGTGGATTTACCCATTAAAAATTGTGATTTTCTATAGTTTTTTGTATGTTTACAACATAGCTATTGAAAATTGCCATTTATAGTGGATTTACCCATAGAAAAATGGTGATTTTCCATAGTTATGTAAACGTTTACCAGAGGCTATCTCCACAGAAAGGTGCAACATATCGGGCCCCATTCATCAGGGCCCCCTGACAGGTAACTGGGAGGATCTGAAATATCAATGAAACACATTGAAAACCCGTATTTTTCACATTCGCCATTAGCAAATATTATAGAACCATTATATAAGCATTATTAACCATTATGTAACCAATACATAAGCATTATTAACAATTATTAATTATTATATAACCATGATTAACCATTATTAACCATTAAATAACCACTAGTAACCATTATATAGCCATTATTAACCATTATTAGCCATTATATGACCGTTATTAACCATTATTAACAATTTTTAACCATTATATAACCAGTATTAACAATTTTTAACCATTATTTAACAATTATTAACAATTATTAACCATTATTAACCATTATATAACAATTATTTACCATTATATAATCATTATGACTAATTTTTAACTATATATAACCATTGTATAACCATAATTAACAATTATTAACCATTATATAACCATTATTATCCATTATTAACCATTATTAACCATTATTCACCATTATATAACCATTATTAACCATTATATAACCACTATTATCCATTATATAACCATTATATAACCATAATTAACAATTATTAACCATTATATAACCAGTATTAAGCATTATTAACAATTATCTAACCATTATTAATCATTATTAACAATTTTTAACAATTATATAACCATTATTAACCATTATACAACCACTTTTTTATCATTATTCATCATTGTTGGGGAAACAATCATAAATCCAGCTCGTCTTTGGGGTAGTTTACATGGACCCATTTTATTGAGAGGGCTGGTTGAATGGCCAACCTTGGGTAATCAAACAGGGCTTGCGGGAAAATCACCCATTTGGTTCCATGATTCTTTCAATAAACACGTTCATCTCTTGGGGATTTCCCAGCCATGTTTGATTACCAAAGAGTTCCCATTAAATATCCCGTTACTAGCCATTAACCAGTGTGAACCATTGTTAACCATTGTTAACCATTGTTAACCATTGTTAACCATTGTTAACCATTGTTAACCATTGTTAACAAGGTAACAATTATTAACAATCATTCACCATGATTAGCAAGGGGAGAGAGAGAGAGATAGATAGATAGATATATATATACTGTATATATATATATATACATTTTAATTACAATTATTAACCATTAAGTATGACAGTATTACAGCCATCATTAGCCATGATGCACCAATGGGAATTCCAGGATCCTAAAATGGAGGTACTGTACCAAATAAAGCCATATTGTGGGGGTTCCCCTTACATAGCCCTTACAAACTTGTAGGCCTTGTATATGGTAGGTACCTGACGTGGCCATTGAATTATTATTCTATGCTTTGATTAATCGTTATGATGGTTCATTAACCATTATTAGCATCTATAAACCACTATGGACAGTTATTCACCATTACATTAAGCATTATTAAACATCGTTATTCTATATGCAACCAACTTTGGTGTCCCGCACCCGAGGCGGAGAGCCCCGCAGTTCCCGAGCTTGCGGTGCTCACAGCACCGCCCCGGCAGGGGATCAACATGCCGAGGCTTCGCGTGATTTTTTTTTCATCATAAATTACTATGCAATCCCAACCGGAAGGGGTTGCAGTTTGTTTTGGGGGGGTTGTGGATTCGAACATTGCTTCTATAGTTCATGTATTTTCTTGCGCAATGGGATGTTGATCCTCCAATGACAAGATTTTGTATGGGTTGAAACTCCCCAAAGGTACCCCAGCATGGCGTGTCAAGTGGCCCCATTGTCCTTTCAGGGGGATGGATTTCAAGAGTCAAGAATCCAATGAAGTGACAAATGCCGGGTATATGTGTTATAGGTGCAGTGAACATCGGTCCAAAAATTCTACGCAGGTATAGTGAAATGGCCAGGCAAAGCAGAAGCATCGTTGGATATCACCCCACGGGCCCGCGGGCACCGGGAACATCAGTCGCTCAACCAAGGGATACAACCTACAGGATTGCTAGGTGCTATGAGTTTACCATAGTTAAGCCATCCCCAAAATAAATTGAAGGAACCGTTTCCATTTTTTGACTCTTCCGCATCTTCATGTTCCACTAAGAGTTCGACCTGCAGTCAGGCGGACTGCTGAATATCTACAATGGAACCCTGACAATTTCCGTCTTGAATCCCGTTAAATTGGAGATTTCACATCTATAGTACACCCCGAAAGAATTGATTAAAAAAAAAAATAGACAAGGTGAAATGATTGCATAGTTGGATTGTCCACTTTTCTGTATCTTTTTGGAGTGCGAAATCTACCAGTTCTACCTGGGCATGCCAACCATCGTTGCAGGTACAACCTAGTGGCGTGTCACAATAGTTGCTTGGACGCAGTCGTGGGTCGTTCTGGATGCTGGCTGGATCTGATGGTGGAAACTAATAAGGTGTTCTAAGTCATCATAGTCATCGGGGTACTCCCAGTTATCATCCAAGTCACGGATGACCATGACTTAGTATTGAATCAACCATGGTGACTTGCGGACCCTCAATTCGAGAAATCTTTATTTGAACTGGAACTGGAATAGTTTTTTCTTTGTGGTAACAGTGATTCGTTATATTCTTTTCGCGGCATGTTGTTCAGCCATTACATCCTCCATGCACATGGATCATCAAGGATTTCATGATACACCAATGAAATGCTCATGTCAAATCGATGTCAATTGTGGGTAACAATGGTTTGGACATCACACTACAACTGAATATGACGGAATCACATGTTTTGAACCTAGCAAAGTCAATTTTCCATGATTTTCCCAAGTCTTTGTATTGCGATCAGGCGCCTTCCCCAAACATGTTCCCATTCACCTGTCGAAATATCCTGATCCTGGCATTCGGATTGTCCACAGTTTCCTCTCGATTTTCCCAGAAATCATGATATACCTTGCGTCAGGAACCAAAAAAAAACAGGATAGATAGAATAGGTAAAGTTGGGAAAATCTCCGGAGTTGTTTTATTTTTTTTTAATCACCAAACCACTCAAGATCAGCCCGGAAAACCACCGACCTTGGTGACGTCGTTGAGGTTTTTTGCCCTGGGCCAGTGTCGAAGTCGTCCCAGGTCTGACCCGGGAAGCTGATGCCATAGGCCATAGGTTTCATGTGGAATCTGAAAACTGGTTGGTGGTTTGGAACAGCCCTGGCTCAGTGAATTTTTGCTGACCCTTGGGAAGGACAGAGGTTTTCGAGCATCTAGTACTGGTTGGTGGTTTGGAACATGTTTTATGTTTCCATATATTGGGAATAACCATCCCAATTGACTTTCATATTTTTCAGAGGGGTAGGTCAACCACCAACCAGAGTATCATCTAGCTATGAATATCAGCATGGCTTGAATCTTTGACCAGATATTCAATCAAGTCGTCGTCGAACTCAGCCTGCCAACCGTTGCTTTGAGGCAAACATACGGATCGTTTTTTCAACTTGTGATACGTTCAGACATTTATTTTTGTTGCTTGTACCCCCTGGTAAACCAACAGAACTATTGAAAAACATATCCATTTTGATTTTGATGGGTAAATCTTCTATAAATGGGCCATGTTCCAGAGTATGAGGTCTCAATAGGTTGAGCCATGGATGGATGGATGGATGGATGGATATACCCACTTTGCACGTCCACCGCAGCTAAGGCAGTCACACTAGCCATGGTGCAGCGGGGCCAGGGAGCCTGAATTCTTCAGATTGTTTCTCGGGAGACGATGTTGGTGCCTCTTTTTCTTTTAACAGCAGCATGACATATTTATAATTTAAAACATGTGTTCTTTTCCGAATGTGCAGTGTGTTTTTTCCACCAGTTTCTTCCATGTTCTTTTTTTTTCCCTCAGGATATCCCCATGAGACCATGATCATATGGTTCATAAACCATCCAATTTTTACAATGGTTTCCTTGCTGAAAACATGGTTCAAACTTTGAAGCCGTGAGTTTCACCTGGCCGCGGGCAAACTACTCTCTGGTTATTTCACATACCCTCTGGTAAACTAACATAGCTATGGAAAATCACAATTTTTCATGGGAAAATTCACTATAAATGGTGATTTTCCATAGTTATGTTAAATTCCCAGAGGGTAACATAGCTGTGGAAAATCAGTAATTTATAGCTAAACCATGACAACGAATCTATAAATGGGCTGTTTTCCAGAGCTATTAATAAATCCCCAGAGGGTAAGTACAACTGTGTTACAACTGTGGCCATAAAAAGTGCGGCATTGGAGAAGGAGGTTAGGCCCCAAAAAAATCCGTGACGACCGTGACGGGACTGGAGAACGAGGTTTTGCACCAAATAACTTCTGCGGCTCACACACATAAAATATATGTATATAACTATATATGTGTGTGTGGAACATCTGGATAGATGTAAAACTTCCTTCTTCTTTTTTCTTCCCTCTTCTCCCTTTTTAAATAATGCAGGGGGACACAGCATTTCACTGGGACTGTGTCCAACGAAGCTACCAGTGAAATGGGATATCCAGCTTGGCCAGCTGGACGTGCCTGCATTTTTTCGTTGCAGTTTTGACTGACATGGCACGCGGCCAAGCCTAGAACCGCACAGCTGTATTTTCACTTCACGGTTGTCGCAATCTGGTACTTAATTTCTGTTATCAACATGGCGATCCTTATTTTTTGGATCTGCACGTTACAGGATTCAGTTCCTGCCGGATCATACAATGATCCATTCTTATCTAGTGTGATTCCTATGGTGACTCCGACATGGTGCCATAGGGCCAATTGAGGCAACCCTGTTTGGGGTGAGTGTCGACTGACTTGAATTCCGAATTTACACATTTTAATCTGGTAATTCGTCTAAGTAAAGTGCAACAGTTGGCCTTACCGTTGTGCACCTTTTCACAAAGTCTCGCCGATCCGGCTGTCCCAGGGTTCCTCGCCAACGCAGTTCTTCAACTTTGCAGCCGTGCCGAACATCCAGAAACCTCCTTTTTTCGCAGCAGCTTTTACAGTCACATTACAAGAGACAGAACGCAGGCAGGTACACGATCTTTAGGTGTGGTCTTCTTTCTTTTGATGGTTCTCTGGTGAGGTGAAACATATTGTGCACCTAATTCGCTGGAACTTGAAAGCCATTTATGCCAATTGGGGCAAGACTTGACCACGGTCCCGGCAAGGGAATAACGCACGACATCTAGGTAGTTAGGAACTGAATCCTATCTTTAATTATATAATTGTTTTGGTTTTCTTGTCTGTCATCAACTAGTCCCCCATTTGTTCCCTAATTTTCCCCGCGTGCCTCTCCGTAATGTGTCGTGGGGTTTAGGTGTGTGCGCTGTTTTGGTCAGGTCCGTTTCGCCGTGTAGGTTGGTTCCGGAGGTCCGTCTGTTCCCCTCCCCCCCCTGCGCTGTTTTTGGCCGTTTGCTCGTCGTGTGCCCGCTTTTTTCTTCCTCTTGCCTTTCAGGGTTTTCCCGGCTTTGCCGGGTGTGTGTGTGTGTGTACCATCTGAACAGATGTAAAACTTCTTATTGGTTTTCACTAATTTGCAGGGGGGTGCAGAGCACAGTGGAGACTGCACCCAACGAAGCTATCCACTCGTGCTGGAAGCAGAGTCTGATCAACTCTGTGTACCTGCAAAATTTGGTTTCAACTGTTGATCAAGCTGTTACACTGCGTTGTTTCGAATCTACACGGTTGCCACAATCTGTATTGCATGCATCAGAACCTTCCTCAGATTTTCGCCGAAACCATTTCGCCGACAGTATTATGTTTTTTGACTTATTTTCGCCGAGATCCTGTCGCCGACGAACTATGGGTTATTTTGGGAAACAATCGCCGAAACATTATTTTGGATTTCAACATGCTGGTCAAAACTCTATGGAATCTGGTTATGACTACGTTTGACAATTTCGGATGCCCTACATCGTTTTCGAGAAGTACCTCATGTGGCTCTTTTAGTCATCAAATAATCTAGGCTGGTTTGCATGTTTCAGGATTCAGTTCCTGCCGGATCATATAATGATCCATTCTTGTCTAGTGTGATTTCCATGGTGGCTCCGACATGGTGCCATGGAGCCAATTGAGGCAACCCTTTTCAGGGTGAGTGACGACTGTCTTGACTGCCGAATTAACACATTTTAAGTTGATAATTCATCTAAGTAAACTGCAACAGTTGGCCTTACGGTTTGTCAGCCATTTTGAGTTCTCCTGCTGCTCCGGATGTCCCAGGGATTACTCGCAGATGCGTTTCTTCAACTGTGAAGCCGTGCCGAACTCCAGAAACTTCCTTTTCGCAGCTGCTTTTGACGGTCCATGACAACAGCATTTGATACAGGAATCAGGCAGGCACACGACTTTCAGGTGTGGTATTCCTTCCTTTTGGTTCTCTGGTGAGGTGAAACATTTTGTGCATCTAATTCGTTGGAACTTGAAAGCTGTTTTATGCCATTGCGGCACGACTTGACCACGGTCCCGGTGCAGGGAATAATCGCACGACATTTTAGGCAGTTAGGGACTGAATCCTGTATGTGATTGTTTACTTTTGTTTTGATCTACTGAAGCGATGCATCCGTGGAACACTCCGCCAACGTCATGGCCTGCTCCACCGCAGCCTTCGAACCCACCTTCGACGTGGCAGCAATCAACGCCGAATGCACATCTATTTGGACATCCCTCGGCTTTGCATCCTACATGGTCATCCTCAGCTTCGCTCATGCCGTCTACATCAACACCAACATCGTTGCCGTTCACCTCATTGACTTCGGCTCCTCATGCAGTACCAGGCCCACAGCTAGTACCCACCATGTCTTCGCCTTTGGCTCCTGAACCAACTATGGTGCACACCGCTCCGTCGACTTTTCCATCTCCTATGGCACCCACCGCTCCACCCACGTGGCCTTCCCCTCCGGCTCCATCCCCTACATCGACTACACCACCTACATCGACTTTGACACCGACACCTTTGCCCAGTTCTCCATACCCACCTCACCACATTCAACCTCCATTACAGATGGACGCATCGACTGTCCCTCCAAATGAGCCTTCACCACGGCCCCCAGCAGTCAAGGCAGCTCCCAGGCATCGCTCTGACAAAAGACCGGATCGACCGCGCAGGCCAGCTCCGAAAACCCCTCCTCACGCTACACCACCGGCACCTACGACGGCACCGACTTCATCCGTGTCACCTGAACTTGCATCCCTGGGTTCCACTGCACAACAACTGGCTGAATCTGTTCGACTTATTCAAGCTCAGCAACTATTGATCATGGATTCTCAACGAGCACAAGAACAACGTCAACTCCTTCTTCAACAAGATGAACCTCCACCGAATCCTACACCACCGGCACCGCCACCTACAACTACAACACCATTGATCGCCACGCCTCCACCTGCACCGAAAGCCAGACCTACCGAACCTGACGTTCCGGACCTGCCCCAGCCATTGCTCCTCCTCACCAACTACCAGTTCCATCATCCCCAACACGCCGACCAAGATCTAGGACTCCACGACCACGTTCCCATCGACCTTCTGTACATTCTCATCGCCATCGCTATTCTTCTTCACGTGCAGAGCGACCTCGTTCTCCTCTCCCTCGTCATCGATCATTCACGAAACCCGACAAGGGCCGCAGAACCCCATCTTCATAAAGACGACGCTCACCACCACGACGCCGCTCTCCCGTGGTTCCTCGACGTCATCGATCTCGCCCACGTTCACGTTCCGCGACGCCCCGCCACCGATTCAGAGGCCGTGAAGTCGTACTTCGACCAGCTGCGAACCCATCGAATTCGAACTACATTTTCACTCCCGATGCTGATGACACCTGGGGTACATGGAACGACAGTCACTACACCGACAACTACCATCACCACAATACTCGACCCAATTCTTCTACCGATCCACCACCACCGGAACCACCAACCAACCCACCAACCCACACTTCAGCACCACTCGGCGCTGTGTTTTTCCGACTTCCTGACGGCGACAGTGAAAACTCTGAGGTTGCCGAAACGATTTCGATCACCAAGTTCGACACGAATGACATCGACCTCAGTGAAATGGTTGAGGCAGCCAATGACCCCCTTAGGGTCCGCTGCCTGACGGAGCTTGGACCCGACCATGTTGTTTCTCTACGCCAATCATTGACTCCGGCTATCTCGCAGCTCTTCAACCAATTCGTCGACGCGATGTTCGAACAGCTGGCTCAACCATACCGTACCGTCAACAACCATCGTATTTATATCAAAGCAAGCCAAGCCACCGTCAGGAACATTGCCAGGGCCTTTGCACAATTCAACTTGCTGGACATCGACCTTGCGAGGCAACCACAGGCCTTCTACATCGAGCCAGAGAACCTGCTGACCATCACGGTACCCACAGGATTGCCAAAGAAACCAATCTACCGTGGCGAACACATGGGCACCTACCTGATCTACCACAAAACGAGTTGGGAAACAGTTGCCAAAATTCTGGCGGAAGACTGCATTCGCCCGGCAACTTGGACAAAAAACGAAGCTGGCATACCAACTCAATACCCATGTTACGGGTTCTTCGGAATGTTCTCTGAGATCGCAGACATCGACACCCTTTCCGGCTATGCTGTCAAGATCTGTACCTCTCAGCTCTACAAAATTGGCAAGGAACAAAACCCATCATGCCTGTTGGCCATTTGCCGCTCACCAAAATGCATTCGTGCCCTTGCTGGAGGAAATGACCAAATTCAACGCTTGTGCAACCTTACGGGCATAGCCAAGGGCAAAGACAATGCAACAGCTATGAACTCAAGCGCGGCATTCATATGCTATGTTGCCTTCACTCACTTCGTTTTCCCGAGCTTGATCACACACCAGACAACGGAGACCAATGCACCTTCGGAACCTTCTGATGATTCTGCACGTCCAGTACGACCTGACCCTTCTGCCGACGCCCCAGAACCTTCGGAACCGCCCCCAGACGACTCTCGCGACACACCGAGCCACCGCGAGACCGCTGCCTCTGGCTCTCGGGACTATGCTCGCCGATCTTGGCACGACGATGCTTCTTGGGACAATTCAACCTACAGCCGCCGAGATCGCCGCCCATCATACCATGAAGACCACTCTCGCGACCAGCACCATGAAGGCAGACCTCGTTCTCGACACTCGACCTACCACTTCAGATCTCGTTGGTGAACTTCTTACCCTTGAGGAGCACCGGAACAAGTATCGACTATTCTACGTCATCGATACAGTGAGCCTAGTGGCCCTGCCCGATCATTTTGGAGTAACAATGCTTCTTTCGACATTCGGTATTGACGCCACTTCTTTCTCAAAAGGTTTGTGAATCGCTGCATGCTTCTGTTTTTGATTCTTTGGTTCGATTCGTTTTCACTTTACGTTTCACACACTGGGACCACGTATTATGTCTCACCCTATTTCAATTACACATTACCCTTGTCTCACCTCGACATTTTCCGCAGCTTTCATTCGGCAGTTCGAGCGCATTTTGACCTATTATCTCGTGACCCTTTCTACATCATGGCGTTTCAGGACCTGATCTTTCAATACAGCGCGGATATGAATGGAATTTCTTCTTTTCAGCCGGATCGCTCTCGCACACCTTCTCGTCATCAACATGGATGGCACCAAGCAGTACCTGCGTTTCGCGGCCCAATGCACTATGCAATGACGACCCATCGACCTTTTTGGAACCCATTCGGAATCCCGCCTTCACCACCTACATCTTCATCGTTCCCAACACGCCCACCATGGACTTCACCTACGACACCTTTTTCGCCTACACCGCCTCCGTGCTCACAGACACCCCCCAACAATGCCAATTTTGCACCTCAACGCCATTCTTTCACACCGAGATCGCCGAGACCTATGTCATTTTCGGGAGCAAGTTTCACGGTCAACGAAGGATATACATGCAGACCAATTGAAATTTCACCAGTGGAGAACCGGAAACCTGATGTTGACTTCCACGACTTCAACAAGATCAATGGTTTGGACTTTCCCTTCAGAATTCGACAAAGCAGATTCTCAAGCTACAAGGACATTGAAGGTATGGATTCTTTACAAGTTTCACTCTGGAAGTTCTTGTACCAGGGCTTGCACAATACCTGGCTTCGTCGGGTTGCATACGGAAGAGAAACCTTCGTTCTTCCTTTTGACAACATAGGCTCTACAGTATTTGTGGCCGAATTGGTATCACAACTACGCACCCGCAATGTGGATTTGGACCAACTTGCTACATTTCGAGCTCGTTCAGCAGGCCAATTTCTCAACCAGAAGGAAGCCACCCAAAACATGGCCAAAGACGTTGCTCAACTTCTTCAATCTTGGCTTTCGACTCAACCTTCTGCTGACGTGGCAAGCCAACAACGCATTCTTGAACTAGAGGCAGAATTGGCCAAGGTCAAATCGGCCGCTACTACCTCACCAGGTACGGCACCTCAGGGCTCTACTCCGGCCACGACACCGATTGGACGCGCACTTCAAGGACAACCTGCCGCTTCTACGACCTTTGACCCCTCGACTCTGCTTATCTCTTCGGGCTCCGTGAACACTTGGCTCGTTGACAATCAACTCACATCATTGTCGGACACTCAATACATCAAGTGGTTGAAAGCCCTGAAGCTACCACAGCCCAAACAGGACATCCTGGAGAAGAACTTGGAAAAGGTCAATGAATGGTGGCAAAACCAACCCGATGATGCTTCAAAAACCATTCAACGCGCAAGCGTGGCCATGGGTATCGACCCCTGCAAGCACAAGGGGGCCTTTACGGATGAAGTCGTCCTCAAGGTCATGACGGTGGCGTTATTGATGCAATTCTGACTAGCAGCCTATTTGAAATTCTCTGGCTCAAAAGTAGCCAACATTATGCGAACTTTGGCCGTGGCTCATTCTTGTATTCTGGTTCTTGCACTATTGACTTCTTTCTCGTTGTTCCCTTCTGTTGATGTCTTTTTTGCTTTTCGGATGCTTCAAACGGTATTGATGGGCCAATATGTGTTATTACATTCACGGGCCAATTCGAAACTTCAAGCCTTGCTCAAAGGCACTTCGATGCAGAGTATTTTCTTTTGCAGATCCTGGGATGACTTGTCAGTCACCCTTCAATGTTTCAAGCACCCTCAGGCGGTGTATATTCGTTTCAGCCACATTGCTAATTTTCAACCAAGTTTTATGTTGGTTTTACGTCTTCGTTTGTTTTGGACCGCGAACACTCTCGCTATCGGAAATTCTTGCAAGTGCAACAACATAAATTCGTGCTGGCCGAAGTTGCCTTACGGTTTTGGTGCAGATTTGACAATTTCTGGATGTGGTCTGTTTTTTCGATCTACACCAATAAATTCAACTTTTGGGCCTTGGAACAGGCCTTAATTCAATTGTGGCAACCTCGATTGAATACTTCGTTCATTTACCAGTTTTTCAATTGCCGAAAGGGCCTTATAGCACGTACCAAATTTTTCGCCTCCCGACAATTTGGAGCTTTTTTCTTGTGGCGGAAACTTCGCTGGCGATTTACACCCCATCATGTTCGACACGCTCTTCACAGTTCTCTCTTTCATCGGCGAGTACAACTCTGGGAGATTATTCAAGATCTGGGAAGTAACTTCGTCAGACGCTTCCACATGGAGAAGAAACTCCGATTCAACGAAATTGGGGTCCAAGGCTGCTATTTTATTCGACGTCTTGCCAACAACCTAGTAGAACCCCAAAGGTCGTACGCCATCAATGCCATCGACCGAGCTTTGACCTTCTGGAAAGCCAAACGAGTCAGAAAACCGGTTTCTCTTCGTGCACCTTGGTTACTATGCCCCAACTGGACTCGGGATCTTCGGCGGCTGCTCACCTTTCACGTTCATCACACTCGACATTACAACACCACATTGCAGACCCCTTTCACGGCGATTGTCTTCACAAAATTTTTCTCGGTGATGGATAGCATGTGCAATCACAAAGAAGCCGCTACAAGATGGGCTGACGGCGAAACCCCAAAGTGTGCCTGCGATGTTCTACGCCCTCATGCCCTTCGTGTTTTTCAATTCGATCACCACTTGGTCCTGGACGGCGACAACCTACATTTCGAGGATGGCCCACACACATTCATTGCGACTGGTTCGCTTCAAAACAAAATCTTTTCACCTTTCAAGGAAATTCAGACATCGCTTCGCCTGGCTTTGCGGACGTGGACTACCCGGAACTCACTCCCTTTCTTACAAAAGTTTCATATTGATGAGCTTTGGCATCGTTCTATTCAATTTCACTACCACACCCTCAACAACCACATCACTCACAAAGACATCGGCCGCTTCAAACGTCTCTTTTCAGAAGCCATCTTTCACAACGAGGACAAGCGAGCTACATTTCTACGGATCTACTGCCCCGTACTCTACTTCCAGTGCCTCACCACCACCTTCGCCGACCCGTTGGTATTTCGCAAGTTGGAGCAGAGCCCGAGTAACATCATCGAGAAGACCATCGCCGAGATCAACCGCCAATTTGGCAAAACATACCCATGGGCACTTGGGGCTGGACGAGACCTACCGAATGCCTACGTTCTTCCCAAACGAAAGAAACAGTTCAAAGCCGGGCGACCCATTGTCAGCTTCTTCACGGCACCTTTTCGACCAATGATGAATTGCATTGCCAAGCTGATCTACAACCTTCTACCCCAAGCGTTTTCCCACAACCTGGCACGGGGCGATGTATTTGATCTCATCAAGCTTCTCAAGGATACCGATTTTGACTCGCTTCCCACTTCACGAATACACAACCAAGATCTTGCGGGTTTTTTCACAAGCATTGACACTGACCGCTTCATCGCTAGCTGGCGCCTAACCTTGCAGTTTCTCTCGACTCTCATGAACACCGACCCGGACGAGATCATCTCTGTTAAGGCAACTTCGGGCAACACCACCGGCGACGTAGTCAAAGGCCGCACGTGTCGTACACTCAATGTGACCAGGAAGATCTTCATTCGGGACATCGAACGCATCATTCTTATGTCTTTGAAGATGACTCAATTCTTCATTGGCACTACGGTTTTTGAACAAATTCGGGGTTCCCCTATGGGCTCTCCACTGAGTTCAGCACTGTGCATGATGGTCGTCGCACTTTCGGAAGAAATCTGGTACCGAACCTACCGCACCACACTCAGCACCATGGATCTTACAGCTCGCCTTCTTCGCTATGTGGACAACAGACTGTGCTTGTCGGACCCCAGCTGGGACTACGAAATCTGCTTCGCCAATTTTCTTCACCCGGAGTTCTACGGCAATTCAATCATTCTGGAAACGGAACCGGACCAGGAGTTCTTGGGCTTTTGCATCGAGTTCGAGCCTTTTGCCCTTCGTTACAGCCCTTCACGCGACTTCAACCAGGTCATGGCGCCATTCTTCGCATCACCGTTGGCGGTACAACTTTCGGGTTTTGTTTCACGCTTATTTCTGGTCGCCAAATGCACGCATTCTGCACACGAACGGACACGAGGTTTTGCCGCATTGCACCGTTTGTACAGAGCCGCAGGTTTTACCGAGTTCGATCTTGTCGTTGCCTCAAAGCCGATTCGTCAATATTTACACGTTTTCTCATTGTGGTAAAATTCTGAACCGTTCTGCTGCTGGCACTTACGTTTCACTATTCACATCTTGCAGACCGTTTCACCTATTTGGACTACATGTGAATTTATAGGATTTTGAAGTAGTGCTTTTTCAGCCGGCTTATTCTCACACTCGGTTTCCTTTACTTGGCTCATATTCGACGCATCGTCATGGCTTCTTCGCCTTCTACGACGTCAATTTCGATTCAAGAACCGGTGTTTCTTCAATTTCTTCATGATGTTCACCATGCTTACCTTCTACTACATCGAGCAATGGCGCTACTACCACCCACGCTTATTTCCAACATTGAACCTACTCCTCTTTTCAGCACAGACGTATGGAATCAACCTGATGGGCTACGACCACATTACTCGGATCAGACCAACGCCTTCATTGACAATGCCCTCATCCCATCACCGGATATGGTGGAAGAAGAGGCACTTATGGATGAACTGGTGGAAACCCATCTCCCTGAGCCACATCACCATGTTGCCGCCCCGTCACCTGATGTACTACCTGCACCCTCGAAGTTGTCTACGCGAACACCATCACCGCCGACTCGCAAACAGAAAGCTAAATTCGCTTCAAAGGCGCCTGCCAAGCGTCGTCGCCGACGTGATCAATCCCGATCCCGCTTCTCGAGCCCACTGTCACTCTGGACTTTCGAAGACAAAGAGAAACTGCGCACATTGAAAGCTGACGAGAAGTCTCGATTTTCATGGAAGGTGATCGCGACCAAGATGGGCAAGTCCCAGGAAGATGTTCGTTCTATGTGGAATAAGATCAAGGACAAACTTGGCTGACCAACGACGTATGCGCACAAAAAGGTAGTTTGGTCCCTGCGTACAGCGGACTATTGGCGACATCATTTCGAGATCCCCCTTGTACACGGACACCATTCTTTTCACAATGTGCCCATTGAGACGACATCTTCTACAGATGAACCCAGCCTAACCACCCGGCTTCATGAATTAGCTAAAGATCTTTCTGACACCTTGAAGGCTACTACGGCATCTGGGGAACTCAATCAGACTTGGGCGATGGTTGAACGCATGAGCTTTCACGATGCTATCGAAGTTCTTCTACAAGCTTCGAACTTCTCTTCTGACTGAAGTGATCGCCCGTTTGTACATTAGGTTATTACAGGTTCACTTTCACTGGTGTATTGCCGATTCCGCCAGCGAAGTTCTTTCAAAAATCCAACCTCGCTACATGCGAGGTGTGTGTGTGTACCATCTGAACAGATGTAAAACTTCTTATTGGTTTTCACTAATTTGCAGGGGGGTGCAGAGCACAGTGGAGACTGCACCCAACGAAGCTATCCACTCGTGTTGGAAGCAGAGTCTGATCAACTCTGTGTACCTGCAAAATTTGGTTTCAACTGTTGATCAAGCTGTTACACTGCGTTGTTTCGAATCTACACGGTTGCCACAATCTGTATTGCATGCATCAGAACCTTCCTCAGATTTTCGCCGAAACCATTTCGCCGACAGTATTATGTTTTTTGACTTATTTTCGCCGAGATCCTGTCGCCGACGAACTATGGGTTATTTTGGGAAACAATCGCCGAAACATTATTTTGGATTTCAACATGCTGGTCAAAACTCTATGGAATCTGGTTATGACTACGTTTGACAATTCGGATGCCCTACATCGTTTTCGAGAAGTACCTCATGTGGCTCTTTTATTCATCAAATAATCTAGGCTGGTTTGCATGTTTCAGGATTCAGTTCCTGCCGGATCATATAATGATCCATTCTTGTCTAGTGTGTGTGTAACATCTGGATAGATGCAAAATTTCCTTCTTCTTTTTTCTTCCCTCTTCTCCCTTTTTAAATAATGCAGGGGGACACAGCATTTCACTGTGACTGTGTCCAACGAAGCTACCAGTGAAATGGGATATCCAGCTTGGCCAGCTGGACGTACCTGCATTTTTTCGTTGCAATTTTGACTGACATGGCACGCGGCCAAGCCTAGAACCGCACAGCTGTATTTTCACTTCACGGTTGTCGCAATCTGGTACTTAATTTCTGTTATCAACATAGCGATCCTTATTTTTTGGATCTGCACGTTACAGGATTCAGTTCCTGCCCGATCATATAATGATCCATTCTTATCTAGTGTGTGGGGGGTATACTTGGTAATTATACATACTGTACCATATTTATAATATATAAAGGGATCATGTGTTGACACGAGAGATGCCAAATCCCTGGCCACCAGCTGTGAGGTTTAAGAGCTGTAGCAGCTGTGGTTGGGAGAACTCAGATTGCTGTGGCTGTTGAAGTTGGCTTTTGATTCATAAAACGTCTCTTTTTCAAGCAGCAATTACGTCACGTTGATTTTTTTTTCGGAGAATGATGCCATATTACCCATAGGATCCATGGTGCTGCCATATATGGTAACATGGATCCCATCAATATACCCCCAATGTTAGCATATATACCAGCACCATGGATTCTATGGGTTATGCCTATTAAATCCTGCTAATGCTTAAGATCTTTGCTTAGCAAACTTTCAATGGGATCTTGGCATCCTGCGGATCGCTGGAGGATTTTTCGGAGCCTCCAGTAAACTAACATCAGCTATTGATAATGGCCCATAGAAATGCTTGATTTATAGTTGATTTACCTATTCATAGTGGTGATTTTCCATAGTCATGTTAATTTACCAGAGGGTAAAGGATCAACAGCTCAATCGTTTACCTGGCTATGGTCATATGTTTTGGTTGGTGGAATCTTTGTGTGATGATGCGTGGTTTCCCTTTGTAACGCAACCTGCTTGGTGATTGTTTTATAAGAAATTGGATTTCCAAGCCAGCCATGTTTGATTACCCGAAGGATCCGGAGGATGTATTATATTGTGTATATATATATATACATACACATAGTGCAACGCTTCAATCCCCATTCTTGAGGGTGAGATACGGGTTTGCCTGAATACCCAAGGTTTGAATACACCTTTGTGATGAACAAAATAATCCCCAAAATGGCATTCCTGGGTAGGTTTTTGCTCTCACCCTTTGTCAATTGAACATAGCTATGGAAAGTCACCATTTTTTGAAAGCACTAAATCATCGAACTAGATGGGCCACAATTTCCAGTTCGCAATGTTAATTAGATTGCCAGAGTGTCATCCCCATTCATATCATGTTAATATCCTCATGTTTGTTGCTCAAATCACCATGGATGCAAGGCTTCAGACTTGGTTATAGGCCAGGGCTTGGACAAGGTGGATTTTTGCCAAGAAACGTTGGGGAAAGCCATGGATTTCATGATGATTTAAGATGATTTAAGGGTAGTTACCATGAAGAAATGGTGATTTTATGGCAGATGAATGGGGATATGTCAATATAGCAAACAAACTACAATTAATCATTATATATAATTAATCCCCTCCCCCTAACACCAAACATCCCCCAGACACCATGTATTGGGGGATTTACACATATTTGTGACCATAGAATGGGGGTGAATATTATCAAAGGGGATGGGATGATTGACGAATTGATGGTTTATATCCAATGTTGATATCCATTTTATCGACCTGAAAATCGATGATTTATGACATAGAATGACATAGGTATTGTTTTAAAAAGAAATGTGGAATAATGAATACACATTTCTTGCATATCTGGGATTACCAACCATGATGGCAACTAATATCATGGTGATAAAACGGACATATAATGATACTATGGGATATATATATATATAACCCAACTTTTAGAATCGTTTGGATTCGTTTGGAGAATGATATAGCATATTTTTTCGGTATGCAAGAAGAATCCGGGCTAAGAAATGTTTTTTTTTGCTACGATTAGTGTTTCAAAACTATGGTTACTTGCCACCTGCAACCGCGGGAACCCACTTACATGCGATTGCGATTGGTCCTGCTGGGAAGTCTCCCAACGAGTTTGCTAAGACTTTTCGGAACACGAGTTTGCCTGAAAATTGGAAATATCCTCACATGGTCAAAGAACAATTTGGAATTAATGATTAATTAGATATATTATTTTTATATATATATATTTATTCCCAGCCCATTTTGGACAAACCACGTAATGTATCTGTGTAACACGACTTATAATACTTATAATGCTCGGCAGATGATTCATCATGATAGTTGACAGCAGGTTTCACAAAGAAAGCCTGGATGAATCGCAGGGGGCACCAAGGGGTGGATGGCCGCTAATTACCCACAGAAGTCCGCAAATTAGATAAAACCAATGTTTTGTTTAGTCAAACACGTTTTACCCACCCTAAAATCTAACAGTGAAACCAAAGCCTGGAACATTCATAATTCCACCCCCCAGTATCAAATGACCCCAACAAGAAGAACGGATCAAAGATTTGCGAGTTTTTCCCAGAGTTTGTGGGTGGTATCCCCAAACATGATACATGGGTATGAGTCAGAACCTATGGTGCCAGATTTGCGCTATTTTGAGGCTCACCGGGTCACCAGGGTTTTGATTCATAGCCAGATAGACCCTCTGGTAATTTGACATAGCTATGGAAAATATGTAATTGATTCTTTTGATAATCTTTAAGGTAAATCATATATAGATATCAAATTGTCCGTAGTTACCGTAGTTATGTTAAACTACCAGAAGGTCATTCCCATTCATATCCCCATGTTAGTTGCTGTCCCAGTGAACTCACCATAAGATCCCAGGACAATTCCTGCGGAGCTTGGGGCCTGTAAGGAGCCATGGTGAAACTTCCTTGCTCAAGAATCCATGTGCGGGTTTACATTGAATTATATACTGTACATTGTTTTACCTGCATGAATTGGTGGTGTTAGGATTTTTTAGCATGTTTGCCTTGAAAGATTATTCATTTCATGCATTTGAGAACGGTACTTATATGTAATTGTGTGATACACGAATGACGTGATAATCAGGATGTATATTAGATGAAAATGACTATGATGTAGATCGGGCGAGCATGAGTGCGACCCAAATCTTTGCGGCACACGTTGTTTGTCCTGCAGCGTTGTCATCACCATTGCAACCATCATCACCATGAACCAGGATCACCATCATCATGTATCATTTGAACAACCATCATAATCTCATCATTTCTTGCTGTTTTCAAAATCCGCAGATTCACCAGATTCACATCCCCCAGAAACACCATAATTTCCATCATCCTCTATTGCTGAATGCCGAGGCAACTTTTTTTGTCCAATCTTTCAGTCGGAGGCTGGTTATTTTTGTTTGTTGCAGATATCGTTTGGTTTTGTTGGGAAAACCTAGCCTAGCTAAATCCATTGTTTTTCCGTCAAGTAATGGGGTTCTTTCCGTGTACTAATCCAATGATGTGATGGACAGCTTATCATCAGCAACTCTTGATGACAGGTGCTTGTAGCGCAGGTGATGCATTTTGTCCTCTACAAAAGCTGTTGTTGGGGGGGTCCAAGTGCTGGATTAAACCTTCAGCAATTTGACATGGCAACGAAAATTCCAAGTGGGAAAATGTGGCAGAATAATCTACTTCCATGGCCAGATGAAAAATTACTGGATGGTCAACCGTCCATTTTCCATATGGGATTTCGATCCTAAATAACTACTGTGTTGGCGGCTGAAGACCACCAACTGGATAACATGTTTCCAGTTGGATTCTAAGGTTTTCAGGTATGGCTGACAATCCAAACTGAACACTACTCACTAAAGAAAATCTTCAGGAAGATCTAAAGAAAGGCAATATATGGCAATATGTTTTCACGTAAAAAATCAAGTGACCTTCACCTTGGTTAGTTTGCAACATCCTCATTTTATCTACAACACAAACAACTTACCTATATAATATATTATATATATAATACAAATACTTGATTATTTGAATCGGTTTTGGGCACCTGAAAGATCATTGAAACAAAAATCCGATATTTCGTAACATATGGGATATATATATATATACACTGACCGTCAGAGTATATAATATCACATAATATTATATGTATATATATATATATGTCAACTGTTTGTTTCTGAAAGACCCAGTTTGTGATTCCTGGAGCCATTGAATCCCCAAGCATTCCACGTCCGCAGCCGCTTTTTGTCCTCATTGCTCAAGCCCGACTTATTCGCGGCGTCGCGAGCATCGCACGCGATCCAAACGGCAATGATGTCCGTCGCACACAGTTCGATCAACGACAGGGAGACCTGGTCTGGTTGAGATTGTTCGTGTGAGATTTGAATATCCCAACAAATAAGGCCCCAAATGAACCACATGCATCCAAATGCTATCCATGGATAGTAGATAGTATATTTATATTAAATTTGGTTGGTGCTTTATTTGCAATAGACTTATATGTCAAATCAAACCCTACCTGGGATGATGTTCCTATTTTCCTATTTTCAGATGGATAACCCACCAATGAAATCGGATGAGTCCAACGGATCCTGGGTTTCATTATGAATGGGATTATTCATAGATGTAAAGTGTGAAGGTTTATAGTTAACTGATGCTTGGATCTTGGCACATTGATGCACATGGTCAGTTTTGTGAGTTGGCACCAAAGCTATCCGATATGTTGGATCCATCAGGGTAATGGTAGTGCTTCGGGCACCTCAGCAACCTTCGGTTTCCTCCTTTGCAACCAGCACTACCAACACTGCCAAGGATGCGAAGCGATTGGCTGCACACAAGCAGACGCGCCTGTGCAAGTTTTTTGCCATGGGCGCGTGCACCAAAGGCACGGCTTGCCCCTTTGCGCATGGCACGAGCCATTTGCGTGCCTTGATCCAAAACTCAGAGAAATTTATCATGGCTGTAGTGCAGGATGGCATGCCATCTGGACTGTGAAAACGCATTCTGCCATCAAATATCACATTTGATCACCATGAAGATTCATTAGGAACGATCACAGCCAAACGACACAGTTTGGGATATCGCTGGCTTACCCAGGACATGAGAACCATAGAAGCAGTCACAACCCCCCCCGGAAGAAGCAGCTTTGAATTGGACCCCAAATGTTCTGTGGGTTGAAGCCAAAATATAGTGATATATTTACAATATGGTATTCGGGGACGCTAATTTCCTATTCGAAATTCACCTTTTTACAGTATGCCAGTCTATTTTCGGTGTACAGGTAAATTCAACTGAAAAATAGGCTCTAAGAATCCATTCCGAGCAAAATACCAGACCCAAGGCCAAGGTTTTGGGCTATTGTTTGTAGTAGACCACAGCATTTGAACACCATTTAACGCGAGCAACCCCCTGCATTCATTGAGATACTGTAACAATATTTGCACTACAGCAAGCCATGTTTTTCCCCATCAAACATGGTACCGGCGCTGATAGCGGACCCGGTGTTTTTAATGATTTTGATTCAACCATTCTTCATTGATTTGATTAAAATTGTGGCGCCGTGACGATTTTGTTGTTTTGCCTTCAATTAGAAATGGTGTTTTCGTCCCACGTTACGCAAGGAATTTATTCATTGATTATTGAATTCTATTGGGCTAAATAATTTGCAAATGTGGATTTGGAAAACGGAACGAAAGACAGCGTTTTGTCCTCTTCCTTTTCTCTCTTCATGGGTTCAGCGTCTGCGTTTGTTAACCTTAGCTGCCAGTTTGGCGAGACTTCCTTTCAAGTCTGCCGTGTGGCTCCAACGATAGGCGAAGGACCACACATACTGTTGGATTCTTTGAGAACCTTTTTGGTAACCTTGTCTTTGCTATGGACGGAGAAGGGCACGAAGCGCTTCAGTTGCATCGTGATAAACCATCATTTGTCAGGTGTGTTTCAATCCAATGAACAAACACAATTTATGAGATAAGTGATGTACGATCCAGACATGATAGCAGCCTCTACTCTTGGGAACCCATGGTGTTGCGGTAGAAATTTCATGGGTCTGATGTCCTGTAAGCAAATTGATGCGAAACGCTCAACTCTCAAATGTCAACATTACACGTCTTACTTTACTCACCTGAAAATAGAAAGACAAGAGACAGTTACAGCGAAGCATCAAAAGCGTGTGACAAGTGACCAGAGATATGTTACAGCGAAGCATCAAAAGCGTGTGGCAAGTGACCAGAGACATGTTGCAGCGTCGTATCATGAGCGTGTGGCAAGTGACCAGAGAAATGTTTCCGTGTAGCATCAAAAACGTGTGACAAGTGACCAGAGACATGTTACAGCGTAGCATCAAGAGCGTGTGACAAGTGACCAGAGACATGTTACAGCGTACCCCTTGCCCCCCCCCACCCCCCTCCCCCACCCCACCCGGTTCCCCAAGAAAATCACATTAGCCTTCGCGCACAACTTCTAACTGACGTGCACAACTTCTCACTGACGTGCGCAACTTTAACTGACGGGCACAACTTCTAACTGACGTGCACAACTTCTAACTGACGGGCACAACTTCTAACTGACGGGCACAACTTCAAACTGACGGGCACAACTTTTAACTGACGGGCACAACTTCAAACTGACGTGCACAACTTCTAACTGATGGGCACAACTCCAAACTGACGTGCGCAACTTCTAACTGACGGCACAACTTCAAACTGACGTGCACAACTTCTAACTGACGGGCACAACTTCTAACTGACGGCACAACTTCAAACTGACGTGCACAACTTCTAACTGACAGGCACAACTTCAAACTGACGGGCACAACTTTTAACTGACGGGCACAACTTCAAACTGACGTGCACAACTTCTAACTGATGGGCACAACTCCAAACTGACGTGCGCAACTTCTAACTGACGGCACAACTTCAAACTGACGTGCACAACTTCTAACTGACGGGCACAACTTCTAACTGACGGCACAACTTCAAACTGACGTGCACAACTTCTAACTGACAGGCACAACTTCTAACCGACAGCAAGAAAACAACAAAACCTGCGGGTCAGTTAACAGCGCCGGTAGCCTAAACATGAGGGCTCGATCTTCCAGGAACAAAGAGACCGAAAAGAAAGACACCGTGGTTCTTCCCAGCAAGAAAGTAGTGGAGGGTTCCTGTGAAATGGGTGTGTGGTGTTCATTGGCTATACCATGCTATACTCCAATTTTATCATATTGGAATATATATTTGATATGTTTTTTTTGACATATATATTCATATATATATATATCATATTTATATTATATATATAT
This sequence comes from Cladocopium goreaui, assembly GCA_947184155.2. Taxonomy (NCBI): domain Eukaryota; class Dinophyceae; order Suessiales; family Symbiodiniaceae; genus Cladocopium; species Cladocopium goreaui. The sequence continues at coordinate 76,071 of CAMXCT020000689.1, read as the reverse complement.
TATATATATTATATATATATATATTATATATATTTATATTATATATTATATATATTATATATATTATATATATATTTTTTTTTTCATCTCTCTCTTTCTACCTATATCTATTAAATTCATGGCACATGAAGTTCGGACTTGCGGCGGGGTTCCCAGCACGGAGGTGAGCAACCGGACTTCTCAAAGACACGACTCTGCCCTGACGCTTGACGCGGGCATCGCGGGCGCAAGGATCATGAAGTTGGGTGTTTTAACCCCATTAACATCCATCATTTTAGTTATATCTACCATAAACCATAGTTTTCAGATATATGTGATATAGTCTTAAAATCATATTTTACCTTAAGAACCCTTAAGGTTCATGGGTAATAATGCTATAGACGTATGTATATATGACAAAAATGATGATTTACTGATGTTATTAATGAATACTGTAATCATATTTATTAATGATGATTTTCCGTAGCTATGTTAAATAAACCAGAGAGTGTGACCCTTGTCATTTTTATTGAAAACTTACAGCACACTTCACACTTCCAAGCGTATATGTGTCCAAATGGAATTTGGTCGATTGGCTGGGGCCAGAAGAAACCCAAACAGTGTTGCTCGGCCAAGGTAGTTTTCAAGTCGCTGCCGTCAACTTGTTACGCGCTCTTTAAACACGTGTCAGCTTATACGGGGTTTGCACAACATCACATCGCTCAATCAAGCGTTCACTTTGAGGATTGTTTCCGCTTTGCTTCGCGGGGTTTCATGTTGGCTGTTTTCATCACCGATCAGACACGGAGAAAAAACCCACCTATATAGATTGTTGCAGCTCCACTGATGCAAGAACCTTGAAGAAATGGTTTTTTGCCCCAAAATGCATCAACAAAACAAGTGGCATTGTCCAAACTTCGGAATATCACGGGATATCCTGAACGAAATAGACAAGTTCATAGGGAAAGTTCAGGTTCTGTCTGAAATAGGTCTGTCTCAAAATTGGAAACACCTTTTCACCAGTGGTTTCCGTTTACGAAATGCGACAACTCTCAGTTATTCATGGGTGTCATTTCATGTTATTAAATACTCTGACCCACCAATATGCAGCTTACGCATGAATTTTCGGGGCGATGTTGAGCATGTTCTTTCTTAATATTTCTAACCACCCCAAATCCGTTTTTTTTTCCGTGACGATTTTCCAATCCGTTCCTTTTTATAAAGCTACGGCCCTACCGCCACTTTCGCCACATCATTTTCCCAAGGACTTCATGGAGCTGGGCCATTGCGCCCAAGGAGACCATTGTATCTTGGAACAAGGAGGATCTTGGTCGCTTTCTGAAGCCCACAAAAAAAGGAGAAAAACCATCAAAGTGGGAATGACTTGCAAAATCTTAGCAAACAGTGTGATAGTCACCAAAAATATAGTGGTATAATGGGACTGGGAAATAGTGGAGAATTTATCCTCTGGTAATTTTTCAGATAGCTATGGAAAAATCACCCCATTTAAGCGTCCCTTTTTTATCCTTTTTTGGCTTGGCTGCGGTACTGCGGTCTACCACCCCTGTTGCTTGAAGATGAGTGTGGCATAGTTTGGAACATTTGTTATTTTCCATAATACAATATATGGGATGATCCATCCCATTGACTAATATTTTTCAAGATGATTAAAACCACCAACCAGATGAGTGTGGGATAGGTTGGGGATTATACTAAGCCTAAGCCAATCTTAACGATGATCAGAATACATGAATCCTGGACCGGGACAAGTTGTTGCGGGTCGAGTTGCGGGTCGAAACCCCCAGCCAGAAGCGAGGAATAACCATATATATATATACATAACATGCATTTTTCTGAATGCTTCTTTTGGGTTGTTAAGCAGTCAGTAGCTATGATGCGCATCCAAGTGACCTGAAGATAAAGAATGATGTGTTTTGATACACCGAGCAGGTTTCTGATGTTTTGTAACGATCATGATCATTCAGCCATGTTCATCATAATGGTCAAGAATGGACAATTGAAAGCTTCAGATCACCAATTTGTACAATGTGTACGGTCGAAAGAGGTACCCTTCGAAAAGTTAACATGTACTGTACTTGTAGATTGTAGCTATGGTATAGATGGCCCATTTAGTTCGATGATGTACCTTTTGAAAATTGCGGTTGTCCATAGTAAACTGTTCAAGTACAAGAGGGTACCGCAATTCTCAGATCGCCAGGGCCATTTTTTCGGGTGCAGGAGCTTTGCCAAGAAATCGGGGGGAATGATGGGGTCTCTCCTTGCCAAAGATGGATAGAAGGTGCTGGAATCCAGAAAATTGGTGGGAAACGATGGTGGGTTGATCTACTCATTTCATCATCCACGGCTTGGTTACTATGATGGAAGCCAGGGATGGAGCCCCTTAATTAGGTTGCAGAGTTTTTTTTTGTCATTTAAGATGGTGAAATTTACGACACACATGGATAAAGATACTGTAGATTTACTGTATATTGGATCCCCAGATTTACCTAAAACATGTTAAGTGATTGGACCTGAACTGTAGGGAGTTTGATCGCCAAAATTCTACTAGATTGGATGGCAAAAACTCAACACAACCAACATTTGTGGGTGCTTGGACCTTGTCCAACCGACCCCGCCTTGATACTTGAGCTATACTTTCACGCAGTGGTTGGGAGGGAACCAAGGAGCTAAGGGTATTCATACTCCCCGTTCAATTGGGAGCCAAGGAGCTACTTAGAGTTTCCCCACAACATGATAGTTTATCATCCAACTTTTGTTGAGGAATCCCCAGCGATGTGGCGGTTCAATCAAACATCTCCATTTTGAATCATGTTGATCCATTTTAATCCATTTGGTTGGTTTGAAAGATGCATAGATTTCGTTGTTCAAGATGGAATTTAATTCTAACCTCAGTTCCCGGATAAACAGCAGATTGCTCTTCATTGCCTGGGGTCCCTGTCATTTGGGGTTAAATTGATATACTGTGCCCTCTGGTAATTTAACGTAGCTATGGACAATCACCAGGTTTAATAGGTAAATCATCATAATCATGATAAATCATCATGAATCATCATAAATCATCATAAATCATCATGAATCATCATAAATCATCATAAATGGCCCATTCATAAATCATTATTTTTCACATAGCTAAAAATCAATTGATGGGCCATGTTCGCTATGGTAACAGTCATCACCAGTCCGGCGACTGGCGGATTGGGTTCCAGGGGATCCCCTGAGGCAACTTCGCGCACGGCAAGCACGAACTTCGCCCGGGATCCTCCGCGAAGAGTCGGCAAAGCAATGGTCGTAGCAAAGGTAAGGTGCACTCTGCGCAGGAGCGGGTTGGTGCCATGCGGGAATGAAGTGAATGAAGTCAAAAAAGAACCATGAACCAAGATCAGTCGTAGAATTCATCTAGTGACTAGGTGAATTCTACGGTTTATATTGGTTTGTGGTTAATGAAACCTCGAGGGTAACGGGCACCGCCTGGTGGGTGGGAAAAGTAACCACCAAACATAGATAACATAGGGGGTCCCTAAAAGACGCTCCGAAAAAAACAAAGTCTGGAAAGGTAAGCTGGATGGAATTCATATGAATTTATAGCGTATACTCATATACACGTAACTTTACATGTGTACTTATGTATTTAGTCTTATTTTGTGTGTGTGGTTATTATTTCTGGTCCCGAAGTGGATAGAAAAGATCTATTTTATAGCAGGTTGATATGTTTGTCCTAAGCAGGGTGTTCAATCTTTTGTCCCCAATACATATGCTTTGAGCAATGAGTAGACCGAAAGGTTTGGATGCTTGGTTGATGTTTGATATTTGTACAGTGGCAATGCTCATGGATTTCTCCCTCATATAAGCCCAGAAGTTGAGTGCTTTGCGAATTTGAGGCAATCCACATGGCTGTGGATGATAGAAAAAAAGGAACACAGGAGAATGGAGTGCATGCTGAGGCCATTATTTGGGTCTCAGTGTTCGAGTTAGAGCTGTCGAGAGGTCAATGATGGTTGCCATTTCCCCTGCCCGTTAGCCTTATTTTTGCCCACCACCGACAGATGGATGGCGCTGCTTCAATCATGCTTCACATCATGTTTCTTGTATGTTTTTGTTGGGTTACCATATACATATATATATATATATACATATATATATATACATATATATACATATATATATACATATATATACATATATATATATACATATATATATATATATATATACGTTTGTGTATCATTAATTTGGTTGGAGGATCATCCCACGGATCGTAAGTGGTTAATGACCAGACTTCCAGAGAAAGCCAAGGAGTCCAAGGAGTCTCGCGAATCTCGCGTGTGGGGACTTCAGTCTGGCTATGAACAGGCAGCCTTAAAGCTCATCCTGAAATCTGCGCTGGCAGGCCTGAAAACTGTAAAAATATCCAATGGTGGAGGGAGCTGTTCGGAGCTAGAGGCATCCATAATATATTCCCCATGGGAATCCCCATTAATCCCCATTAGAATAATTCGATTCATGAAAATGGGGAGCCAGTTGGAGCTAAGAGTTCCGAAACCATATGATAGAATTCTCGAACATTCCATTGGCAAAAAAGACACCCTGCTATGACGTTGTGACCTTGATTTGTTTTTTGTTTGTTTCGTTTCTTGAAACCTATATGGTAGTGTAAAGCAGCCTATCATAAACCACCTGTATATGATCCTATATGGATCGGCGAGGATCACAAAGCGGCGTCGACAAGACGGGGAACGGCAATACATGCGCAGCCCAGTGGGTGGGGTGGACAGAGGGCAAGGCAGACTGTTCCTTGGCCCAAGGGATTCCAAGGGTCATGAGTTGCTGTGAGTAGCTGATGACTGGAAAACCTTGGATATAAAAACTCTCTGAAGATATCCATATATATATATAATTATATATATACGTGTATAATATTATATATATAATATTATAAATATATATATACACTAATGTTTCTATGCAAAGGATAACGTCCTCACGTCGTGGGGTCACTGGAATGATGGTCAGTAAGGGGTTTGCCCGTACCAAAATGATCGTTTGGTTCAGGCTATTTAAAAACTATTGTATCCTTCAGCAATTTAGCCAGAATAGTGACTTAGTGGTAAACCCAGGATATGTTGTGGCTATGTTTTTTTTTGGGGTATGATTAAGGGATCTGACAGAGGAATATTGAATGATATATGATATAACCAACAAAATTATAGTACTTATTTTCATGATAGTACTAATTGTTGGTTAATCACCAATTCATGGGTTATATCACCAACCAAATTGGTAATTCTTAGTACGGGCCTGTCCCTTCAGTGCCATGGTGAAATGTATTGAATCTACGACTCCGGGGATGGGCTCAATTCTCCTTGATTTTTGAATGATTTCAATGTCGCATGGCTAAAGAAAATGGCCCAATCTGAGATGATTTATGGGTGATATATATATATATGCCTATTAGAAATGCCAAGATGCCCCATCCAAGTTGGCGAAAATACACTTCGATTTTTGTCCCAGATAAAGGACCTTCCGATAATCAACATGGTCATGGGACAACTTGAGGACACCGCTGTTTTGTTATTCTTGTAAGTCATTCCTTTGAACATGGTGGATTCTAAATTGCTGTTTATGATTACCAAAGGCTATGTTTCAGTTTAGCGTGATTCCACTCATTTCCAGACCTTGATCTCCCCTGGCGTCACCACAATGACAGCTCGGCCAGGCTTCAATTGATACCATCTGGTAATGAAAAACATCTCGAAAAACACCAGTTTGAAAAACCGTAAATCATGCCTCACTAAATATAGGCCATCTATACAAGTTCGCAAAGCGTTGAATCACCACAGGGTAGATGCAAATTCTTCGAAATTTCATGTGCTTGCCGAATCGGAGAACCTTTCTTCCCAACGCATACATAATCTAATACTGTTCCACTTGGGATTATTTATGCTACCCCTATAAGATCGAATGTCCCCATAATAAGTGCATATAATAGTTGAAATATACCGACCCCTGAGCCCCACTATGTATAGCATAGGTAGTAGGTCCAGTGTAGGTAGTTATGCCTTAGCTATGAGTCCAATACACTCCAAGTAGATATCCCCGATATGTACAGCAGTAGCACCACCTATGTAGAAGCGTTACATAGGTAGAATAGCCTTAGATTAGAGGGTAGTACTAGTCCCATCCTAACAACAACCTGGGTGGTAGTAATTAGTATGTATCCGACGTCGACTGGCTCAAGTGCCTTCGAGAAAAGGTGCTTGTTGTTTGTATGTGCAGGGTTCGGCGGTTTAGATTCGGGTTTCTGTTCCGACCCCCTGTTTGTCTGGTTATCAGCCGTAAGGCTTGTTGTTTCTTTTTGTTGGGGAACCTAAACCGCGGAAACTTGCTTAGGCCCTAACTTATTCGCACTTTTCGCTGACACTCTTGCATGCCCTCAGACGGATCGGGTGAGGTCGCTGCTGATCACAGCGCGACTGAGGAAACGCCAGTGGAAGGAGACGAGGCGGCTGGCGAAGCAGGAAGCGTTGAGCAAACAGCTCCGTCTACTGCTGACCCGGTAGCCGAAGGCTCCCGAAACTGGGCCGATTTTTCTGAGGTATTGGAATCGACCGCGCATTCTGGTGAGGCTACAACTGCTGGTTTCGTTCAGGTGAAAGAGGAAGAGCAGGAGCTTCAAGAGGCACAGTCGTTGGGTGCAGTGCTTTCTACAATTGGTTTGCCGGAAGAGGTCGTTGACGAGCCCGTCGCGACAGGGGATACTGAGGTCGAAACTTCATTGCAGGATCAGTCATTTTTGGAACCGCCATCTGATTTGGGTAACCCAGCAGAAGCAGCTTTCACGGACATTGATCGTGCAAAAGAAGAAGAAGTAGATCCTCAACAAGATTCTTCAACTCTTCCGGAACAGGCCGAGTGCGAAGTTGATACAACAGATTTTGCAGATCCAGTTGGAGAAGCCGAACAACAGGTTGAGACAGCTGATCTTTTAGGCTTAGGTGACGAGGCGGGTCCAGTAGGAGAAGCATCCGTTGCATCCGAACCATCTGCATCCGTGCCTGAGCCTGCGGTCGCTGACACATCCGGTGTCGCGACAGAAGCCAACACCACTTGCCCCGGTGATATAGTCCCACCACCAACTAGTCCCAATCTTGTTGAACCTGGCACCGATCCTATCCAGGTAGGTCATTCCCCTGCAACTTCATCTAATCCCCCAAGGCAAAGGGTTAGATCAAGCCGGGGTGGTGCTCAAACCAGGTGGCAAGAAGCAAAGCGAGCTTGGTGGAACGACTTCGAGGCATACCAAAATTGGCTTTACCATAATTCCGGAGGGGATATCGTAGGTGGCTTTTGGTTAAGAAAAATATCTTACGAACACGCCGACGAAAGCACTCGCTGGTTGATAGCTCTTCATTCAAGACTTGTGGAGGAGTTCCCAACATCACAGTGTTTAGCTTTAGCCTACAATATCCTTATCCCTTACAAAGAGTGGGCTCACATCCACGGGTTGGACAGGCGTAGAGGTATCGTCCACGCACAGCAAGTGATTGATTCTGGTGAATTACCTCCAAAAAGGGTCATTAACCAACGAATCTTAGGGGCGGAGCACCCGCGCGCAGAAGAGTGGGACGTATATTATAGATATATAGGCCCACAGCAGCAACCCCGTCCAAAGGTGGTTAGGCCTGCTGCCGCAACACCCGTTGCTGGCGCGGCAAGTGGGAGCGCAGATCCAACTCCGGTCCTGCAAGGACCCAAAGAGCCTGGGCACCCACCGCCAAATTGGCAACCCTCATTGAGGGCACCAAACCATCCGGTCCAACCGCCGCGTCCAAGGGTTACTGTCTCTGTCCATCCAGTCCCACAAGCCCCAAAGTCAGGTTCTCAAGGGGTCGCTGCCTCTGGGCGCGACGTAGCACCAGTCCCAGTAGCTAGCCCTGCTAAGCCACCAGCTAAAGCTAGGCCCAAAGCTCCTGATTCTAGTGCCACAACCCTTGCAGATAGAGTTCGAAGTTTGCCACCTCCACCTAATAACATCGCCCCTAGTCCGCCCCCTCATAAACAACCACCTTTACCACCATTACCGCCTCCTAATTCACCACCACCTGGTGATAATTTTCCACCCCCACCATCTCATCCACCGCCAACTGCACAGGAGCTCGCTGCCCGCAGTTCCCAACGTGCAGAGGCGCGAGAAGAGGTTGCTCCAGCGGATCCCAACGATCCACCGCAAGAGGAGCAGGAGTGGGTTGCGGAAGAGGCGGAGGAAGAGGAAGTTTTAGAGGAGGACGAAGTGGTTGAAGTTGAGGTTGAGGCCGAAGCTGAACCCGAATTCCCTGACTTCACAACAACAGAGCACGGCCGTGAGGTTTCCACGCGCCGTCGTAGGCCTAAAAGAACTAGGTCCAATCCGCCATTGCCTGTCAATCTAGTCCCAAGGGAAACCCGTGAACGAATTGAACTTAATCAAGAACTTTATAGAGCCCGAGCCATAACCGGTGTTTCTAGAAGACCTCTTGCTTTAAGACCCCAAGTGCACGGTTACCCCGAAATTAGAATTGACTCCGCTGGCACCTGGGCTAGGGTCGCTGATCCTCCGATCGCGTACGCGCCACAGACTTTGCCTTTTATCATCCCTCACGCTGAGGCTCCAGAGCTTGGGGTCAACCCACACGAGCTTCCCGACTCGTTGTGGCGAGATCCTGCACTTAGATCCCATCGGACAGTTCTTGGTTCAAGTAATTTAGACCCCAATAGTGTCTATAACATTGCCACCAACAACCCCGAGACCGAATCTGAGGGCTCTGAAACTGCTGAGACTCGAACCGCCAGGTTTGTATCATCAGGTCAGGCATTTGTCGGCCAGCAAGAACCGTTTGACGCTGGCTTCGTTGAGCGCACCCCTGCCCGTCCAATTGAGTCTCCACCAAAGAGACAACGCCCTAACATAAGAACCTCTCATATCCAACGTGATAAGCCGGCACAGCCCCGAAAAGATCCAGTTTCTGCTGCACCAACACCACCTGCAGCCCCTACAGTGCCATCTTTGACTGTTCCCCCATTAAGCAGTTCTAGTAGTTCAGCTTATCCTCCCTGGAGGCAGTCCTTGCAAAGTGCTGGAAGTGGGGTCGCTGACACAGCCCGTGTCGCGACAGAAACTGCATCAGAGCCAGCCGGCTCTCCCGTTGCGCGATCCAGGTCAAGAGCACCCTCAGCCGAGACTGCGCCTGCAGTTGCTGCCAAAACCAGTAGGGGAAGGGAAGTACCAATCTCAAATAAGATTTCATCTAAGTCTCACAAAAGAGCTAGTTCCGTTCCAGTGCCAAGTCGTGCAAAGGGGGCTGCTGTCCCCGACACGCCTCAAAGGCCAGAACCCCTACCGCCAGCTCCAGAGCCTAAGAAGAATCTGCCGTGGAAACATCCACCTGTGTTAATTGCTGCACCTGTGGCACCTGCTGCACCTGTGGTAATTCCCCCAAGACCTAATAGGCCAGTTCCCCCTAATCCAGCTAATCTTAAGCCCGTAAAACCTCCTCCGCCAGGAATCGAGAGGGCAAGACCTGCTGGCCAATCGTCCCGAGATCTTCCTCCACTTGATCCCGAAGGACAGCAGCAACAGCAAGAAGCACAAAGCTCAGGATCCGGCCTTGCACCCCACATCCGTGGGCGGCCTTTGCCTGAACCAAATCCAGATCGGCCAGAGGGGGTCGCTGGTACTGTACCGCGACATTACCAACAGCAACCCAACTTAGTCTCTAAGGTAGTCCACGTTAGTTCATCCAACGTAGTTGTTTGTATCGACTGGCACGATACCATTGACCAAGCTCTCAACCCCATTGGTGAATTGTCTTCCCATTTAGTTGAAAAGCTTCGTACATTGACTAGGATTGCTGGTAATCAAATTGAGTTCCATATCGTTTCATACGCCGGCCAATCTAAGATTGAAAGCACTAGAGCTGGTGCTGAACACGTGATTGGCCAATTGGTCGCTGAAGGTTTGCCGTTTAGAGAATTGCACCTGGCCCGCTATCCTTGCGGTAGGCAGGGCAAATCATCTATCATCTCCGCACTCCAGGCACATTGTCTCGTGGACGACCGGTCCGACATTATAAACGAGTGCAAGCAACTCGGCATCAAAACCATCCGATCAGAAGGGCGTCCCGATAAGGAGCTCTGCTGGATTGCAGAGGTAGAGGACTGGCTCCGGCACGAGGGCATCAGTTATATCCTGCACGCCCGCCGCCCAGTTCCCCTTAGGGCCAACCAATTCTACCCCAACTTTGGGGGCCAGGACGATCGAACACTTTGGTAGACCCTGGCACAAGTCCAGCGGTTCTACAACATCCGGTACTAAGACTTCTAAATTTATTTATTTTCACATCAGGCACTTAATGAAGTTATAAGTATATTATAAGTTGCTATTATCTTGCTAATATCTTGTTTAAATTGTTGTTTTTTTTTTATTTTTTTGTTTTAAGTTCCACTAATCGTTTAGGTGAACTTGTAACATAATAATGAACATATAAGTAAATATAGTGGAATATTATTCAAAAATAAGTTGAAATAAGGGAAAAGAAGCGAAAATAAGTAAAAATATGTTTTTTGTCAGTTTTCAACATTGATGGACATGGATGTCGATTACCACGGAGCAATTTTGGCAGTATATAAATAATGAAAATATATAATGTTTCCTGTAAGGAGTAGTTCCTGGAAAGTTAGTATCCCTTTTTTCTCTGAAAAGATGACCTCCTGTAATGTATACTTCCTGGGCAGGCAAAAATATGAGCAGTATAATGTTCATGAAAAGCAGTTCTTTCACAAATAAAAAAAATCTCAGTATGATATTTCACCAGAAAAAAAATGTCGCTTCTTGAGCTTTACGTTTCCCAGGGATTCGCATTTGAAGTTGTTGACAGTCAAATTCTTTAAATTTCTCAAACATTACGATATATTCTAATAGAAAATTTCAGATCAACTCAGTTGAAACTATGCAGAAAAATATTATAAAATATAAAAATATTGCAAATATATATATATATATATAAATTAAGTTTGAGACATTCAGAGTAATAAGAAATCTGAGAAACAATACACACCACTCAAAAAAAGATTGTAATAGAAATAAATGGAGAAAAGTAACTTACTGAGAAAATTTATAATGCTTAAACATACAGAAGGTAACAAATTTATTATTTTTAATGTATATACGTCAGAAAATTTTGAAAATGAGAAAATGTAGAAAATGAAGAAAATATTGAAAATGTTGAAAAGTCGGAAAAAACAAAAAAATCAGAAAATTTAGAAAATTTAAAAAATTCAGAAGAGTCAGAAAATTAAAAAAAATCTAGAATTCAGAAAATTCAGAAAAATCAGAAAATTTTGAAATTTAGAAAATTCAGAAATTTCAGAAATTTTAGAAATTCAGAAAATTCAGAAAATTCAGAAATTTCATATATATATATATATATAAATATTAAATTCAGAAAATTCAGAAAATTCAGAAAATTCAGAAAACTCAGAAAACTCAGAAAATTCAGAAAATTCAGAAAACTCAGAAAATTCAGAAAATTTAGAAAAAACAGAAAATTCAGAAAATTTGAAAATTCAGAAAATTCAGACAATTAAAAAAAACAAAAAAAATATGAAAATTCTGAAATTCAGAAAATTCAAAAATTTCAGAAAATCCAGAGAATTTAGGAAATTTAGATAATTCGAAAAAAATCGCAATATTCAGAAATATATATATATATACATAGATATATAAAATTTAGAAAATTTAGAAAGTTCCAAAAAAATAGAACATTCCGAAAATGCAGATAATTTTTAGAAAATTATGAAAATGTGAAAAATATGAAAATCAATGACCAAAATGTATATAAAAATATAAATTTAGAAAAATAGTAAAATATGAACATTTTTATAACATTTTCAATAAAGTTAAAGTTTTAAAACTATAGAAAGTAAGAAAGTGTGTAAATTCATCATATGTAAATATGTTAAATTTAATATAAATTGGAGCATAAAAACAACTCCTGATAAGGATAACTCCTGAAAAGGATTCATTCTGAAAAGAATAATTCCTGAAAAGGATAGTTCCTGAAAAGAGATGATGCCTGAAAAGGAAACTTCCTGTAAAAGATAAATTTAACAGGACAAGGAAGATCTTGCATCGGAACCATGAAAATATCCAAACAAAAAAAGAAAACGCAACATTCTTATATATTTTTTAATTCAAAGATGTTTTACAAAACCCTATGACAGAAACATCTTTCGTCTTTTATCAATTTTAAACAGTAAAAAATAATGAAAAATTAACCTAAATTAAGTGAAAATAAGTGAAAATAAGTAAAAATGACTTCTATGATAAGTTAAGATAACTACTAATATTTTCATTAAGTGCCTGATGTGAAAATAAATAAATTTAGAAGTCTTAGTAGGTGCATCCGAAACGCCGAGGTAGCTGAGCTTGCTCGCTACACTCCGTCGGTCTGTCCCTGTCGTTTGCTGAGTGTCTTTTGTCCCGTAGCATTTGCCTTTTGTTTTTAGTTCAGTGTTGTTTCTGTGGTCAGAGCTAGGGTCATTACCGCTAGCGAAGCCATAGTTCATCCGAACTTCAACACAACTTGAATTAATTTCAATTGCACTTTATTATCTTAATATCCAACTTGCGAAGACATTGTTGGTTGAGGTAGTATTGTGCTGCATTGGTCTTTTGTCCCATCACTGCAAACTTTTGCTTGGAACGCTGAGCAAAGCTCGCGTTGGATCACATCGTTGCAGTTGAGCGCAAAAGTTCAGCCGAGTTTGGGTCAAGATGTCAGGCATTTCTCCCCCTTCTGATCCTAGTTCATCTAACAGTAGGTCAAGGAGTAGTCCTGAAACTTCTAATCCAAATGCAACAAGGGTCCCGGCGGTTGTTACGTCCCTGGTTCCACGAAGAATCCAGTTGCCTTCTTCTAGGGATGCCATGCGTGTTGATGAGTCATCTGATACTAGTGTGGAAGCATCTCAACATAATAGATTTAGGCAAAGGGGTCCCCATGGTCCAAACCCAAGCAATAGTCCTGATGAAGATAATCCTGTAGACCTTAGTGCAACCCAAGCCACTTTCCTTGCGGGTGCTGCTGTAACCCAAGCGCACCATGCCGCCACTATCGCAGACCATGCTAGTAATGTAGCCATCCAATCCCAATTAGAAGCCTTCCAAGCTAGACAAGTCATCGCACAGCAGCAATCCGACTTTGGTCAGGTCGCTGCAGAAATGCGCGACGCTGCAGCACGAGCCATCCTGCACAACCAGGAGGAAGCTCACGCCGCTCTGGCTGAGAGGGACAGGGGTTCGGAGTTGTTTGAGCACAACCTCACACAACATGCCCAACAATTAATTATTGGGGCTAGGCAGCATGCTCAGCAGGAAGTCTTAGAGAGTCAAGCGGTTTTGCAACGGGAAGCCCAACAATTTGTGGAATCTAATGTTAGGCCACTTCAACAACAAATCAATTTGGGTAACCAACAATTGGCCACTCGGGAAGTTGAAATAACCGAAAGGGATACTAGGATTGCTCTCCTTGAGCATGAGCTGGCAGAAGCCAGGCGCCAACACAACTTGGCTGTAGCATCCCCGGTTCCAGTTTCCCCCATTTCAGGTTCTGCCCTCATGGACTTACTTGCGGATTTCCCCCAAGAAAATACTAGTCAAAGGGTAATTCCTGAAGAGCAAACTATGGAAAACTTCGATTTGTTTGAAGGTTATGTTCCAGCTCCAGCTCAAACACCAAATGTTCGTGCTAGGCCTTTTGGTTCCCCACAAAATACTTCAGTTCCCCTGCAAGAGGTCGCAAATCCAATGGTTGTAGAGGCAACTACTTGGGCCACCCCCAGGGTTTCTGTTGGTCAATCATCCCATGAAGTAGCACCAAATGTTGTTCCGTCCATGCCTCAATCTTTTCACCCTCCGGGTGCCACACCCGTGACTGTTATGGCGAACCCCCAACCTGCGGAGTTGGCAGTTGCCAACTTGTCCATGCCAGCAAATGCCATGGTACCTAGCGCTAATGTTGCAAGTGGTTCGAATCCAACAGAATCAGCTTTAGTCCAACAACTTTTAGCTGAAGTGAGTAGATTGACCAATGCATTGCAATCGCAACAACAGCAACTTCAACAGATGCAACAACAACCACAACAGCTTATTGCCCATGCACCCCTGCCGATAGCACCTCCGTGCACGCCCCCAAAGGGCGCTGCTGCTAGCGCACCGGGCTTAGGTCCAACCAATGCTAGTGCTGCGGGCACTCCCTGTGCAAACTCTCGTTTTGGGTCCATAGGTCGTGCACCTCCACCGCAGCAGGTGTTGCCGCCAGGGTTGCCGCCACTTCCGTTGGCGCAACAGGGTTTAGTTGTTGACAATACCACATCTTATCACCATATTGGTTCTGCTAATAGATCAGTTGATTCAGGTAGCTCAGAGTCCTCCTCGGATTCTGGTGAGTTCCACTCAGTGCGTGCCCCATTAGTCCTTACTGAATGTAGGATTTGTGGTGACCTCCATGAAGAGATCGAATGCCCGCATCTTACCATGAACCAACCCTATTTAGCCCCACAGCCACCTGCTGTTAACTACGCGGATGATGAAGAAGATACCATTAGGGTAAAATCCTTAGCTGACATGGTTTTTCCGAATCCACCAGAGAACGCAGGTCAAGCCCGTGGATATATCAATCAGGTGTTGATGTCAATAGGCAAACTCCAAAAGACCCCCGGTAATGAAGTTTACCAATGGGCCCAAGAGTGCCTAACCAATGATGAAACTGTTCTTCAAGCCGATCCTAGGTACCCCCGCACCGATCGAGAGATCGCTTCTAGGCTTATAAAGACCTGTAAGCGCGGTAGGTTTGGTCTTGTTTTTCAGCAAATGGTAGAAGCAGAGCGCGCAGCTAGTGGTGCAATGCCTTGCGGGCGCGCGATGTTGCGTAAAATATTCAAACATTTCCAACTCGAGCGTGACCGCATCGGCATGCTTGGCGAGCGAAATCTGTTGTCCCTTAAGGTCGCTGGTAACACGGTAGCTGACTTAGAAGCCTTTAGGGATAAGTATATTTACGTGATGTCTACCATTCCCTTAGAGGATATGCCGCGACAACAAACGCTGTTTAACCATCTCATCGACGAGCTAGAGCGCAATGCCGTGATCGCCCCAAAAGTTGTTAAAGCTAGAGAAGCCCGACTAGATAGCCACCGTCGCACCACTGACTGGTTATGGTCTAAGGTTGATCTTGCCATCCAACTTGATCAGCAAAAGCGTAATCGCGCTGAGTTTGACAAACAGCTGAAGTTGAAGCCTGCTGCCGGCTATGCCGGTACCCAACATATACCCCCGATGATAAAATCGCTGGTGCCCCTGCACCAACCCCTAATCCCAAAGCTAAGGCCACGCCTAAAAGCCAGGGTTCAGGGGGGGGTAATCCTCAACCAAAGAAAACCCCTAAAAAGGAGGACGTGAAGGCAGCTCCTGCCCCAAAGGCGAAGCCCAAGGCTAAGCCATCCGGCCCAAAGCCGCCTCCGCCCAACCGAAAGGGCAACACGACCCCGCGTGGGGAAGAAGCTAGGAAAGTAGCAAAAATGAGCGCTTCCGAAAAAGCCAAAACCCCTTGCATGTTCTATGCGTACAATGCATGCAAAGCTAAGTCGTGCGCGTTCCTCCACTCAGACACCAACAAGTATAAGGGACCTCCTCCTAGAGCACTTGGTAAAAGTGGTAAAGCCCCTGCCAAAGCTGCTGCTAGTATGGCAACTGTCATAATCCCAGAGGTCGCTGCCGATGGCGCGACTAATAATCCTGACCCCATCAATGCCATGCCAATGAAAGCCTCCAAATCCATCCCTTGGCTTTGGGACACGGCCGCAGGTAGACACTTGATTGGACGCCAAGCCCTCACACCAGCCATGAAGGAGCACTTGCAGCAATCACCCAATCCTGTTGCTTTTGCTACCGGAGGTGGCAGCCAGCCTGGCCAAGAGTCACTAGCCTTTAATGGAAGTAAGATTCTTGAAGGTGAAGAGGTCTATGTCCTTAAAGAATGTCCTCCCGCACAAAGCATTGGTAAGACTGTCATAGATAAGGGTTACATGTTTGTCTGGGATCCTAGAGAGAATGTCCCCTACTTGATAGCTCCTGAAAATATCAACAGGTGTAGGATGAAAGTTCCCCGGAACGCTAGAATCTGTGCATCTAGGGTAGTTGAATATGTTCCCCAGTATGATGAAGAGTTGACCCCACGCCATTTTGTGCCCAGCGAGCACCTTGCTCCTGTCTCAACTGCCGTGCCAGCTCCACCTGTGGAAACTGATGCTCCCGCTGACGATGAAGAAGATCCTAATGACCCCGGCTATGCCCCTAGCTTTGCCGGTAGTGACCTTCCTAGTCCTTCAGATGTAGATGAAATTCTAGATCCCGAGCCTGTTGAGGACGCTGCTGGGCCCTCTAGCGCGTCGGAGCCCAAACACCCAATGGATGATAAGCTTTTGGTAGAGCTAGGTGATGGTGAGCCGCCTAAGGATGAAGTTCTAAAGCAGCAAGCCACTAGCCCTGAGCATTTGCGTACCCATTTTCCCAAAAATCCCTACTGTCCTTTGTGCCATATAGCAAAAGATACCGCCATGAGGGTTTCACATGTCAAAGATGGCAAAGCCGATGATTTTGTTGATCCCCCAAAGCAGCCGCTAGAACAGCTTGCTACAGATGATGTTATCTTAGCTAAAGGGTCCGAACACTTGGGTGTAGGTATAGGGGGAATAAGGTCGCATCATGTCATCCGCGATGCGTACTCCGGTGCGCGAGTTGCATACCCATTGTCCAAACGTACTGCTGACGCGCATGCTCGCAACTTTAGACATTTCTTAGGACTGCGTGGATCAGAGCTCACCACCCGAACGTTCATCAAAATGGACGAGGCCGGCGAGCTTGAGCAGGCGGCACATGCCGTAGGCATGGTTCCAGAAACCTCGTTGCCGAACAGATGGCCCCACAATGCCATCCTCGAGAGAGATGTTCGAGAGGAGAAAGAATGTTGCCGCACTATTCACCTCCAATCTGGTCTTCCCTATGAGTATCACACATATAGCTATCCATATGCTTGCCTTTCAATGTCATTCGACAAGCCTTCAATAGCCGACCCCGACAAAACCCAATGGGAGTCGCTTACTAGGAATAAGTTTGATGGCATGAGGTTATGCTTTGGCCAGTTAGTGTATTACCGTCGGAAGTCACCCACCAAAAGGACTTTGGAGCCCAACATGTCACCTGGTCTGTTTTTGGGTTGGAGGATTGATCCTGGTTTCAGATATAGAAATGTTCTTAGGGTGCTAGATTATCAAGAGTATCGCGCTAGAGGTGGGAATTCAGCCGTTGATGTTCCAGAAGCAGAAATCTTTGTCCCTGAAGGTGATTCTGTTTTTCCAGTAGGTTTTTCACGCCACCAAGCTCTCATCAGGGGGGATAACCCAGATGATCTTAAGTTGCCTTAATATGCCTTAAAGGATGTGCCCTTCCCAAAGGAGGGCGGTATAGCCTCACCCTCTACACCAGGTCTCAAAAGTCGTTCTGTTTATATAACCGTAGACCGTATCCTTAAGTGGAAAGAGACCCCTGGTTGCAAAGGCTGCACTGGCCATTCACGTGCGCACACTGATGAGTGCAGAGCCCGCTTCTCAATGTTAGTTGAAAAAGAAAAAGAAGCTGAAAGGGAAAAGAAAGCTCCACCACTCGAAAGTGAGACAGAAGCGGAAGACAAGGATGATGAAGCACATGGCATCATCTTCCGTGGTGAGGAAATCTCTGATCCTATTCCCTCACACCTCTCCCCAGAGGACAAAGAACTTTTCGATGAAATTTTCGTAAGAGGTGAGGTTCCAGGGTCAGCCGAACCCAGTGCTCCGCCTGAGCATGCCGTTCCTGTTTCTGGTGTAGCTATTCTTCCCCAAGTTGCCAATCGATGTTCCGACCTATGTCAAAAGTCGCTGCCTGTTTTTGGTTGCCCCGCTGTAGGTAAGCCAACTAACCGCGATAATCGTAGGAGCCGGAAAGCTGCCAAGAAAGCTTCCAGACCCAATGCCAAGTCAACCATGTTTGAGTTTGCTTGTTCTGAGGACTCCCAGATGGGTTTTACTCACCAAGAATATGGCATTAATCATGTTAGACTTTGTAAGGATAGGATAGACCTGGGAGATGAGTCACAATGTGAGCAACTAGACTATCAGATAGATGAAGCCGCTAAGGTTGCACCTCCACATATGTGGGCCTCTATCCCTTGCACATCCGGATCCCCTTGGCAGTACATCAATAGGAAGAAGGGTGGTGCCGCATTCATGAGGAAGCTTGCCCACCAGGTCAAAGAGTCCAAACGGTTGTTTAAGAGTTTTTCCAAACGCGCTGAAAGGGTTCTCAATCATGGTGGTACTGTAACGTTTGAATGGCCAAGACCTTGCTCTGGCTGGAAAAGGCCTGACGTTGTAGCATTCTTTGAGAAGCATCCCCAGTTTATGACCGTTGGTTTTGAAGGGTGTACCGTAGGTTTAACCGACAGAAATGGTTATCCCATCAAAAAGCCATGGAAACTCAAGACCACTTCTCCCCGAATTGTAGAGGCGTTTCAAGATATGCGGTGTCGATGCCAGCAACCTCATTCCAGATGTGAGGGAGCTGAGACCACTCGCTCCGCAATGTATCCGCCCCAAATGACTAGTTTAATTGCGCAAGCTTTGTATCCCTCAAAATGTGCTCAGCAGTCCGTTCCTGCTATGCCTTGCCGACCGGCAACTAGCGAGCCTCAACCCCATAGGGAAATTGAGCAGCACCTTAAGCACGTATCCCCATTAGCTGGTTTTGAAGATTTAGCCCTAGCTGTTGAATCAGACCCCACTGCTAATAGGTTGGTTACAGAACTTCTTGATCATGAACAATTGATCGCACAAGCCCCCCACCTGGAGGATCCAAAGGCGCCAACGCCTGAGATCAAAGCAATGGTCACCAAGCTCTTATCCCGTGCAGAGATGCTGTCCAATCCCAAGGCCCTCGAGGCAATCCGCGCCGAAGCCGATGGTTTGGTTAAGGCTGGTACCTGGGATCTTAGCTCGGTCCGCGAAAAGGAAGATGTGCGCAAAGAAGCTAAGGCTTCAGGTGTGTCAGTACACTTTGGTCAACTCATGACCATCGCGTCCATTAAATTCCACGAGCTCGCAGACCACCTTCACAAAATGAAGGGGCGCATCGTGTACAGAGGAGACTGCGCAAAGGACGAGCATGGAGCAGCCGCGGTTTACCAAGAACTCGGCGCGAATCCCACCTCCGTCCAAGGGCTAAACGCTTGCCTGGCGTACGGGTCGCTGCCGGGTAACCGCGCGACAGCTGCAGATGCAGTCAAAGCTTACGTCCAAGCACTGTTATCTTCCAAATGCAAAACCTGGATTGAGCTTCCCCCGGAGCTCCGCCCTAAGTATTGGAAGCAACAGTTTGTTAAGGTCCTCTTAATTAAAGCCTTATACGGTCATCCTGATGCCGGAGGCCTGTGGGAACAACACCTGAAAGTCATCATCAAGAACCTTGGTG
Organism: Cladocopium goreaui; assembly: GCA_947184155.2. NCBI lineage: Eukaryota > Dinophyceae > Suessiales > Symbiodiniaceae > Cladocopium > Cladocopium goreaui. The sequence goes on along the minus strand of CAMXCT020000689.1, from coordinate 56,474 downwards.
GACAAGAAGTTCTAGAATACCCAGGAAACTTTTTCTTCCCAGATACAAAGTTACTTCTGTCAACTTATGTAGACGATTTAACTCTAGCTGGCCCTGCCGACCAGCATGATGCATTCTGGAATAAGTTAACGTCTGTGGTAGACATAGAACCCCCAGAGCCCATCTATAGGATTCTTGGACGCAACCATGTTGTTACCCCACTTCCCAAGACCGAAGGTCATGAAAAATGTGCAGCCTTCCAAGCCCAAAATGGCATGGTTTTTGATATGGCAGACTACGCTCAGCAGACCGTAGATTTGTATAAATCAATAACTGGTGTCACCAAACTCAAGCATGCCGCCACGCCATTTCCACCTGAGGGATCCATCACCATTGAAGATGATGAAACTAAAGGGGAACTAGCTCCAAATGCATGTAAGATTTTGATGAAAGCCCTTTGGTTAGGTAGACTTGCACGTCCCGATATCATCAAGCCTATCAATGATCTGGCCACAAAGGTCCAGTCGTGGTCCAGGGGGGATGATAAGAAGGTCCTAAGATTAATCCAGTACATAGCCTCAACCCCACACTATAGGTTGGTAGGTACCATTCAGGACAAGCCTGAAGACCTAGAGCTCAGACTGTTCGTCGATGCCGACTTCGCCGGCGACAGATCAACTGCACGCTCAACCTCTGGTGGCTTTCTGGTTTTAACTGGCCCTAGTTCCTTCTTCCCACTTGCATGGATTAGCAAGCGCCAAACATCCACTTCTAGATCGACCACGGAAAGCGAAGTTGTTAGTTTAGCCCATTCGCTTTATCAAGAAGGCTTGCCTGCCTTACAGTTATGGGAGCTGTTGCTTGCACGCTCCGTAACCCTTAAGGTCCACGAAGATAACCAAG
>CAMXCT020000689.1:5592-50592 GCA_947184155.2 Cladocopium goreaui | reverse complement strand
TGGAAGTCTATACGGTAAGAGGGAGTGGGCCCCGTAATTAATGCGTTCAGATGGGCTAAAACAAGATCTTACGAAGAGTCTTGTTGCATCATGAATCTTATCATGAAGGTACTTTGAATCCGGCATTCTATGTTTTTTTCCACACATGTAATTCCTCCGTATAATTCCCGTGATAACGTGGACTTGTTTGGATGCTTCAAAGTGGTTGCATTTAGCTAGGGTATAGCGTTTACACCGGTTCATGGTATATTGCCTTCTGGTAATTAAAAGTAATTAGCTATTGAAAATTGGCAATTTATGGATGATTTACCTATAAGTAGAATATAAACAAATATCATTGTCCATATAGATTATCAGAGGGTATATCTATAGTAGGAACTTTGAAACCATCATTCCGATGGTGTTTTCCACATTTGCAACATGTGTTGCAGTTTTACATGTGTATATATATATATATTATTTATTTATTTATTATGCATTTATTTAGCCATTCCTTGGTGAACAGATTTACCAACAGGAAATGGTGATTGTACCAACAGAAGTAGTTTTTTTAACCAACAAGGATTTGTGGCATAGTGGGGGAATGTGGGGGAGAATATGGACTATAATTACGTAATTAATTGGGTTATATTTGGATAAGCTAAAGGACCTGCTTGCGACGACACTGGTGCAAAATGGCTTCATTTCATGAAGCGAATCAAAATTATTAATCATGTGTTCCTTGAGGTATCCACAATCGAAGGTGGCAAACTGGAAAGCTCTGTGTTTTGGGAAATCATCAATGAAATGGGAAATGAGGTGGTGCATTTCCCATCACCCGGTAATGAAATGCAAAGAAACATGGTTTAACTCTGGAATTCCCAGGTTGTTCGGGGATTTCCCATTCAAACCTCCATGGCTTCAGGGAATTTTCCTATAGCCATCTTTGATGACGGGTAACCAAGTGGGATCCTCCCAGTCACCAGTCTTTCATGGCGATCAAAAAGAGACGAAGAACTCCATTTACTTCAGGGATTTTCGTTTGCTCCATTGACATATATAAATAATATACGTACAGTATTAATGAATATAATTATAGAAGTTTTTCCCGTGAAAACACCATTTACAGAGGTGTTTTCCATTTTCATCCACCATTAGAAGATGTTCCCAGAAAGCTCCCATGTTTGGCCCGTGGCAGGAAGGATGCCCAGTCCGCAAAAGTCGTTCAATGCCATCGCTCCTTTGAAGATGCGACGCTCCGATGATGTCCGGTAAATGAACGTAGCTGACGTAGCTATGAAAAAATCACCATGTTGAATAGGTCAAATCATCAATAAATGGGCATTGTTGTTTATAGCCAGCCATGTTAGTTTACCATAGTTTACCGGCAAAACAAAGAGTTATACACTGGGAAAAAGTTGGATATTTATTAAAAATACGGGGATCACATGTGGATCTATGTGGATTTCATGGGAACTGCATGGGATATAACGGGATATATACCTGACAATACTTGAGATTTGCAGGGTGGTAAGCTGGTAAGCTGGGCTAAATCTAGGATCTAGTGCGAATAGAATGGGATAATCATGTTTGAATCTTTGATGTGGGGATATAATGGAGAATGATGGAGCTATCTAATTAAGCAACTGATATGATATCCGGGTATGTCTCAAATTTAAAGGGAAAGGTATTGTAAACCAGTGGATTTTGAGCTGCAAAAATTCAATCAAGCCCGATATTGTCCAAGAATGGGCAGGAAGAGATCCCAGATCCCATTGGTCCCGAGGCAGGAACATTGCCTGAACCTTGCTGTGTTCTTACACGTCCCACAGAAAGGGGTTGGGTCTTTTTTCAGATAAATGAATGAAGCGCGGACGGATGTGCATGATACTTGACATGCACCCGTATATATACATATAAGTATATATACCTGTATACATGTCATCATTATATGTAGGAATATATTATGATATATTATTATTAATAATAATAATAATCACCATCATCATAATAACAATAATAACAGTAATAGGTAATGATATTAATAATAATAATAACAATAATGTATCACCATATATGCTGTCTCCAAACGTTCTGGGCGACCTGCACTACCCCCAAATCCAAAATCTGTTTATCATACTTTTTCTTCACCTTGGCCAGTTTGACCAGGACTCGTCCTTTCTATTTGCTGCGGCCGCTGCCTAAAACGCAAACGACTTGCCATGGCTGGGCAGCACTGGTCGCACCGGGCGTCGCCCAAACGGTTGTACAGGGGTTCGCTTGCCGCGAACCAGTTCTGTGGAGTTGCGGGGGTGCGACTGGGGCATGGTCATTATTCCTCCGGTGCCGGAACGTTTGTGAAAGAGAGATTCCTCAGCAGATACGATAGCATGATTAATGTTGCACTAGCAATAATTATTTAAAAAGAATATAGCCTTTATGATTCAGTTGTGTTTAGCAATTATATAAGCATTATATAATCAATCCCTTCCCACTATTACTAAACGGTCCCCTCCAAAAAATAAACACCTGGAGTAGTTTTTAGTATTAGGGGGTATTTAGTATTAGCGTGCGAAGCTTCCTAATACTAAATTAAATTAAAACATGTTGCCAAAAATTGGATTTCGAAGCTTTCCCCTAATACTAAATTATCTAAATTAAAAACCCTAATATAAAAAACTATTTGTTTCTATTTCAAAATCGACTAGATTTCCTTTTACTGTAAAATCCAATTAGAATATTGCCAAATTTGGATTTCGAAGCTTTCCCCTGATATTATATAATTAAAAACCTTATCGAAGGAAGTTTAGAAGTCAAACTTCCGACAATATGGACAGATGAAAAGCAGAGCAGGGCAGAGGCAGAGAGAAGAGGAAGATTAGAAGAGAGAAGATCAGAAGAGAAAGAGTAAGAGGACAGAAGATACCGATGCGCGAAAAGGTAGGAAAGTCGCGAAACACTGTGTTTTTCCAATGATGTGTGGCTCCGGAGGGTCGAAAAGTAGGCTCGCTAAAGCGGCGGGTGCGGACCCAGCTGGCCACAGGAACGATGAAAAATTGCACGCCGTTGTGGCGCGAAGCACATTTCCAAGTCAAAATGTACAAAACACCTCAGCGTCGGACCACTTTTGGAAGTTATGATGTCGAAAAAGTGCACGCCGTTGTGGCGCGAAGCACATTTCCAAGTCAAAATGTACAAAACACCGCAGCTCCGGACCACTTTTGGAAGTTGTGATGTCGAAAAAGTGCACGCCGTTGTGGCGCGAAGCACATTTCCAAGTCAAAAGTGTTAAAAACTGACGGTCTCGGACCACTTTTGGAGGTTCAGATGTCGAAAGTGTCGAAAAAGTGCACGCCGTTGTGGCGCGAAGCAAATTTGGAAGTCAAAAGTGTAAAAAACTGAGGGTTTTGCGCCTTTTTTGACGTGCTGATGTCGAGAAAGTAGACACTGATTAACTTAACTAACTTGACTAACTTAAGGAACTTCACTAGCTTAACTACCCTAACTTCGACGACAACAGCAACAACAACAACAACAACTACAACAACAACAACTACAACAACTACAACAACTACAACTACAACTACAACTACAACTACACAACAACTACAACTAGAACATACTAGAACTACAACTACAACAACTACAGCTACAACAACAACAACAACAACTACAACTACAACTACAATAGATCGATAGATGGAGAGATAGATAGATAGATAGATCGATAGATAGATAGATAGACAGATAGATAGATACATAGATACATAGATACATAGATACATAGATACATAGATAGCTACTCAGAGAAAGAGAGAGAAAGAGAGGAGACCTCAAGCACCTTTCGGTCCATCAGTGGCTTCGCTCTGCCATCCCTGATTCACAACAGCCAATCTCTCCTATAGGTTTCCTATTTTTGAAACTTCCGCCACCGCCTTGTGCGGTACTACTGGTATAGTGTAAACTACTTCTTTTTTTCCGACCTTAAAAGACGGACCTTAATAAAAAACAAAAACCGGGCTTAACTAGTTTTTATTAGGGGGTGAAACCCTGAAATAGTACCCTTCATTTTCAAGTTGTTTTCGAAAGGGGATCAATTAAAAACCGAATTGGCCAGTGGCCAGTCCGAAATTTCCTGAAATTTAACGCGGACCCTAGTTTTTAGTATTTGGGGTACGTTTAGTAAAAGGAGGTGGGTTCATTAGTCAGTGAAGTATAACCTGCAAGTCCAAGGACTCAAAAAGTACGTCCTCATGAATCTCCGTAGAAAGTGGACCAAAAAACAAGTCCCTGTCTGATACATCATGATGTACCTTTTGAGGTCCCGGACCTCAACAGGAACATTGCTATATAGCATCCTTGATCGTGAGTAATCGTGAGCAGGACCCGAAAAAGTATGGCCCTATGGCCCTAATATACGTAAAGGCCCTAAAAGGTACACATAGCGGCTCAAAAATCGTGAGAAATCGTGAGTGAACATTGCTATAAACCCTCGGTCGTAGAACCCCAGCATTGCTATGCTTTCTCGGCGATGATCCTTTTGCGCCACTTTCGGCAAGGACTCAAAAAGTACGGCCTTAGGACTTTTAGGGATCATATAGGGATGCTCAACCACCCACATCCAGTTACGTTGGTTTCAAAGAAGCTCAAATTCCCCTCAGGGTCGCTGAGTCAACATGGTAAACCAGCAAGGCCTCCCAGTGCAACGACTTGATGATTATAACGATGGTCGGATTATATTATATTGTAACATTTGTAACGGTGATATTAAATAACAACACATTGACATCTACATCAATCGACATCACATCCAATTTGAATCCCTGATTATCGTCGGATTTTTCTCACCGGATGTTTATAGAATTGCAATTCTGTGGCGCTTTTGTGCCCGTGGTGGTTTTCACCACGGCAGCCGGAGACCCCAGACGCTCCTGGGAAAATTTTTATGTAGTGTTTTTGAATGTCGTCAAGACTGAGAAGGCGGCTGACTTCCAATGCAGGTCTCGTCGCGACCCGTTCGCGGAACTCAGTTGCTGCTGTTGCTGGCGGATTTCTGTCAGCCAGTGACGCCGTCAAATCTTAAGTTCTTGACCATAAAAATCCACACCTGACGGTGATGCACAATCCAAAACAGCAGGACCTATACTGGTGATAGCTCCAGCCATTTTAAGCCAAAGACATGACTAAAAACATGTTGGAACCAGGGGCCTTGTCCTCTCAATCCAATCTGACTTGGCTGATTTGGCAGTGGAAAATCCACTTGACACTCTTTTACAGATGATGTTCCTTCTTTTCCCATGTCTGGGGATTTTCCGTCGCCAGCCAGCTTGGATTCGCAAGTTGGAACCACATGTGTTCACCGTCAGCTTACAGCGGGGATTTTCGACTCAGCGCGCCGTAAGTTTGAAGGCGCTGCGAGCATTGCATGACATGTGAATTTCGTGGTACTTTGTCAATTTCAACATGCTTGACCATTCAAGGATGCCTACAGTGCCGGAACATGCCGGAATCTCTGGTGCTCATGTCACAATATTGCATGAAAATGCAGAAGATATGAAATGCATAGTGTCTTAAGCGCGATTTGAAGGTCTATAGCGGCTAGCAGAAGCTTTTGCCGTGAGGCGTTTTGCAAGGTCGCGAATGGTGCATGTTTCTCATATCGGCGGCCTGGCTGGGAGTTGAGCAGTCGCAGGGCGGAATGACTTCAGGATCAGCGGCTTGATCTAGGCATGGCTTCCATGTGTTGGTTGCTGGGTAATTTGATGGCCCCGTTTGATGAAAAAAAACCTGCAACAATTGTTCCCAATTCTTGCGATTCTTGAAACCCCATGGTTTTCCAGTCAATATTGTTCCCTTAATTTGAAGGATGGATGCACGTGTTCTTCCGAGACCTGCGTAGTAGAACTGAGTCTCCCTTGCTTGGTTTGCGCCGTAAATTGATGCAGCACTGCTGCCGCGCTGCCACTCTGCACTGGTCTTGCACGAAAACTTCCATCGTGTTGCAGCCACACCCAAGTGCGGCACGCTGAAAAAAAGCGGGCCGGACTGGTACTTGGAAGAAATCCTGCGCCAGTTGGTGGATATTGGTGGATAGTCGGATAGTTTATCCGATCCCGTTATACTGTAGGATACAGATTAGTGTGGGGAGGCCCCCCCCTTAACAAATTTTGGATACAGAATAGTGTGGAAAAAACAAGGTACCGGGTACGCAATACGGTGAAATAAAAAAAAAAAGATAGATTTAAATTGACTTTCAATTGGTTTCAATTTATTTTGAATTGATTTGAAGTTACTTTGAATTGATTTCAATTTACTTTCAATTGATTTCAATTTATTTTGAATTGATTTGAAGTTACTTTGAATTGATTTCAATTTACTTTCAATTGATTTCAATTTACTTTCAATTGATTTCAATATATTTTCAATTGATTTCAATATATTTTGAATTGATTTCAATTTACTTTCAATTGATTTCAATTTACTTTCAATTGATTTGAAGTTACTTTGAATTGATTTGAAGTTATTTTGAATTGATTTGAAGTTATTTTGAATTGATTTCAATTTACTTTGAATTGATTTCAACTTACTTTGAATTGATTTCAAGTTACTTTCAATTGATTTCAATTTACTTTCAATTGATTTCAATTTAATTTAAATTGATTTCAATTTACTTTGAATTGATTTTAATTTACTTTGAATTGATTTCAATTTATTTTGAATTGATTTCAATTTATTTTGAATTGATTTCAATTTACTTTCAATTGATTTCAATTTACCTTCAGTTGATTTCAATCTACTTTAAATTGATTTCAATTTACTTTGAATTGGTTTCAATTTACTTTCAATTGATGTCAAATTACTTTGAATTGATTTCAATTTACTTTGAATTGATTGCAATTGATTTCAATTTACTTTCAATTGATTTCAATTTACTTTGAATTGGTTTCAATTTACTTTCAATTGATGTCAAATTACTTTGAATTGATTTCAATTTACTTTCAGTTTACTTTCAATTGATTTCAATTTACTGTCAATTTACTTTCAATCAACATCCCATAGAAATCCAATAGTAGTCCCAAAGAAATATCATAGAAATACCATGGAAATCCCATAGGAATCCCACAGAAATCCCATAGAAAGATCATAGAAATAACATGGAATAGCATAGGAACCACAAAGAAATCCCATGAGAATTCCAATAATAATCCCATAGAAATATCATAGAAACATCATGGAAATACCTTGGAAATCCCAAAGGAATCCAATAGAAATTCCATAGGAATCCAATAGAAATACCATAGAAATCCCATAGGAATCCAATGGACACCCCATAAGAATACCATAGAACTCCCATAGCATCCCTTCAGAAATCCCATAGAAATCCTCCAGAAATATCATAGAAACATCATAGAAATCCCACAGGAATTCCATAGAAATCCAATAGTAATACTATAGAAATACCATAAAAGAAAAAAACTTTAGCCAAGGAAAAAGAAAAGGGAATGTTTGAAAAAAAAAATCACCCCAGGAAGCATCTGGACACAATAGTGTACCCCCCAAACAAACCACACTATTGTGTATCAGGGTTGCTCATGGACTACCCCCTTGAAAAAATGTTTGAGTGATGTTTTTTTAATTTGTTTTTAATAAGGTGTCATATATTTTGGGAAATTGGACATTTCTGAGAATTTCAAATGAAAGAAGCTAAGAAAGGAATTAATTAATAGAAAAAACTTTAAGCAAAGGAAAAGGCAAAGGAAATGATTGCAAAAAAAAAAAACACCTCAGGAAAGCAGCTGGACACAATAGTGTACCCTCCAAACAAACCACACTATTGTGTATCAGGGTTGCTCATGGACTACCCCCTTGAAAAATTGTTTGGGTGATGTTTTTTAATTGGGTTTTAATAAGGCATCATATATGTTGGGAAATTGGGGGCTTCTGAGAATTTCAAATGAAAGAAGCTAAGAAAGGAATTAATTAAAAGGAAAAAAACTTTAGCTAGCAAAGGAAAAGGTAAAGGAAATGATTGAAAAAATCAAAAAAAAATCATGACCTCAGGAAAGCAGCTGGACACAATAGTGTACCCTCCAAACAAACCACACTATTGTGTATCAGGGTTGCTCATGGACTAACCCCTTGAAAAATTGTTTGAGTGATGTTTTTTAATTGGGTTTTAATAAGGCATCATATATTTTGGTAAACTGGGCATTTTTGAGAATTTCAAATGAACGAAACTAAGAAAGGAATTAATTAAAAGGAACACACTTTAGCTAGCAAAGGAAAAGATAAAGGAAATGATTGAAAAAAATCAAAAAAATCATGACCTCAGGAAAGCAGCTGGACACAATAGTGTACCCTCCAAACAAACCACACTATTATGTATCAGGGTTGCTCATGGACTACCCCCTTGAAAAATTGTTTGAGTGATGTTTTTTAATTGGGTTTTAATAAGGCATCATATATTTTGGGAAACTGGACATTTCTGAGAATTTCAAATGAAAGAAGCTAAGAAAGGAATTAATTAATAGAAAAAACTTTAAGCAAAGGAAAAGGCAAAGGAAATGATTGAAAAAATCAAAAAATCATGACCTCAGGAAAGCAGCTGGACACAATAGTGTACCCTCCAAACAAACCACACTATTGTGTATCAGGGTTGCTCATGGACTACCCCCTTGAAAAATTGTTTGGGTGATGTTTTTTATTTGGGTTTTAATAAGGCATCATATATGTTGGGAAACTGGGCATTTCTGAGAATTTCAAATGAAAGAAACTAAGAAAGGAATTAAGTAATTAAAAGAAAAAACTTTAGCAAAGGAAAAGGTAAAGGAAATGATTGAAAAAATCAAAAAAAATCATGACCTCAGGAAAGCAGCTGGACGCAATAGTGTACCCTCCAAACAAACCACACTATTGTGTATCAGGGTTGCTCATGGACTAACCCCTTGAAAAATTGTTTGAGTGATGTTTTTTAATTGGGTTTTAATAAGGCATCATATATTTTGGGAAACTGGGCATTTTTGAGAATTTCAAATGAAAGAAACTAAGAAAGTAATTAAGTAATTAAAAGAAAAAACTTTAGCAAAGGAACAGGTAAAGGAAATGATTGAAAAAAATCAAAAAATCATGAGCTCAGGAAAGCAGCTGGACACAATAGTGTACCCTCCAAACAAACCACACTATTGTGTACCTGGATGTAATTTTCTGTGGAAGGCATCTGGAAAATTTCAATGATGGAAAATAAAAAGTAAAAGAAAAAAGCTTTAAAAAATGGAAAAAAATGAAAAATGTTTGAACAAACAGAAACAAGACCAAGACACAATTGTGTATCCTGACACAATTTAAAAACTTGTTAAATTAAAATAATAAAATAAAAAAATAATATAAAAATATTATAATTAAACATAAAAATAAAAAATAATTTAAAATAAAATAAAAAATAGTTAATTTAAAAAATATTATGATTAAAAATAAAAATAAAAATAATTTAAAATAAAATAAAAAATAATTAAATCAAAAATTATTATGATTAAAAATAAAAATAAAAAATAATTTAAAATAAAATAAAAAATAATTAAATTAAAAATAAAAAAATGTAATTAAAAATAAACATAAAAAACAATTAAAAACTAAAAAACAAAAAATGAAAAAACAACTTACACCAAAATCCTGTGGACACAAAACTGTACCCCTCGATCATTTCCAAAGATACAAAATAATTTTGGAGTCTGTGGACACAATTCTGTATCCCCACACTAATCTGTATCCCACATTAATCCCATTATATTTATATAGTGTTTCATAGTTCCCAACAGTGTCCAACAGGTGCAGGATTTCTTCCATCCACAGTATGGCCAGGGTTTGAAAGAAATGATTGCAGTCGTAACCAGAGAATACCACCCCCTAAATGGGACATGGGTCCTTACCCACCTATACTGATCACGAGCCGAAGGAACACCCTTTGGTACTCAATCATGGCATCGGGAAATACCCTTCGGGAATCCAACATCAATTGGAAATCGCCAATCCGATGATTATAGCTGGAGGTTTTAAATGGTCTTAATGGGACATCTTCTATAGATGGCTGATTATCCATTGCCATGCTTGCCAGAGGGCACAATTGACGATGATTGCCCGATCTGATTCTGAGATGAAAGTCCCCAACTTGCACGGGAGCGTGTCCTGAGTGCCCTTGAAATAGAATACCTCCACGGGTTGACACTCATTTGAGGCTATGATTATCCCCATATTGATGGCCATATACATTATTATGTTGCATGGTTTATTTATATATTTAATACATATATATATATATTATATTTATTTAATATATATATATACATATATATATATATATCGCATGATTTTGTATCGTATCTCTAGAAAGCCAAAAAAGTTGGACTCCAAGTTTCATGGCAGCAATGGCCATTTCAGGAACCCATTTATTGGAGGTACCTATTGTATAGTACCTCCATTTTAGGATCCTGAAATTCCCATTGACAGTATGCATGCTGCCAGATGGCTGTAAAGAAACAGGCCGTTGGAGGACAACCGGCTCAAGCTGTTGCGAAGATTTTGACGGGGAAAGAACGCCCTCCAGCGCCATTATCCGTCATGAAGCTGGGCCGCCTTCAGAGCTGGGTCATCAATGGTTGATTTTTTTTTTATGGGTATACACGTTCAACCAGTATAATGTATGGTTGATGATAGATATATGTTACAATAATTTACGAGATATTCATATGGTCAATTGGGGCTATAAAGCAACTTATTGCTGGGTAGACTAGCCTTGGCCATCAAACATGGCGGTTCGCCAAAGGGTACCGGTATCATTGATGTGGTCCCAGAAATCTAAGGATAGACCGGAGATCCATACCTAGCCATGTTTTTCCAAAATACTGGGACATTCACGTTGGGGGATACTTTAATAAAGCTGAAGGTTCGTTCGTTATATGGCAAGCTTCACGCATATGCCAACACTCACGGAGTTTTTTTAAGCAAGCAAATGACATTATATAGTAGATAGGATGACCTCTGAAATTAGTAGCTATACTTGGTAGGTGGGTTGGAGGCCCCCTTATGGAACACATCAAGATTCACATCCAATCTGCCAGCTGGGGTTGTGCTGTTAACCCCTTGCCCGGAACAGAATAGATCGGAAATGCGACCCCGAATAAACGGATCTACCACTAGATAGGGGGTTAAGAGGACTGTTGCGGAGGGGGGATGGGGTCAGTATATACATAATTATACATATATGGTCTAATGATTCAAAATTAATTGGCATCTAAGAAAACACGACAGCCTTGGACATTAAAGAGGTGAAGTGCCCCTCGCCATGGTTGAACATGGCCTTTTTTTTGTGCAGTAGATCACATAGTGATGCTGTAGATTGCACTAGATTTCTTTGATCTAGAGATGTTTAAACACGAATTTCCAGATATTTAGAGCTTCCCAACTCTTCTATCCATGAAATTGGGGTTACTTCACAATTTTCAAGTCGCTTCCCAAAGAGATCCAGTGCGATCTCCGGGTTGGCGCGGTGAAGCCTAGGACCTCTGCAAGGACGACCAGCGACAGCAATGCCGACATGGAAATGAAGCGACTGGCTGCACACAAGAAGACTCTCGGTCCGAAGCCAGTTATAATCCCTGGAAAAAAATCGGCCAATGATATATACACATATAGCCAAACAGAATATGTTTGCAGTAATTCACTTAAACAATGGTTTTCCAAATGCTAATTTACTTTTTTCCCTTTTGACTTATATCCAATAAATCTGATAGTCGATTCATGATTGATCGGCCCTGATGGATTGTCATTCGCTACGTATACTGGATCTATGTCTGGGGACATTTTAAGCCCTAAAATGAAAGGAAACTAAAGATTGAAGTCCTAGGTTTGGGTGGTTAGTTCACATGGACCCGGGACCCATGGTACCGCAATAAGAGAGAAATTCTGTCGCCACGTGCTATAAAAACATGGTGATATGTAGATATAAAGTTAAGATGCAGAGTTTTGTAAAATCTGCCACTTAAAGAGTGGTTAATTACTTTACCCTTTGGTAAACTAACATAGCTATGGAAGCCATGGCCCATTTATAGATGGTTTACCTATTAAAAAATGTGATTTTCTATAGCTATATCAGCCATTACCAGAGGGTACAGTAGATCTTTTTGGGGGTTACTATAGCCAGCAACTAGTTGTGTTGCAGGGGATCGAAGGGCTGGGGCTAGCCGTGTGGCAGAGCTCTGGCCTTGAAGCAAAACCATGGTAGAGATTGGGCGTCGCAAAGGCTGGGAACGTCGCTTAATTCTTTAGTGAAGGACATGAACAAACAATACTAATCATAATTATACATATATATATATATATATTGTATATAAGTATATATATATGTAGGTTTGAATGGCTTTATTTTTTTACAATCCTGTTGTACATTGTAGTGTTTAATCCCGCTATACCTTCTATAATAAATGGCACTAGGGAAAATGATGAACCATTCTGGATTTAGAGGTACCTAGCCATGGCTTTTCAGAGCCAACCATGGCACCCTGTTGGATTCCAGGACCATAATGTGCAAGTTCTTTGAGCTGGGCCAATGCACCCGTGGTGACCGCTGTACCTTCGCTCATGGCTCTGAGCAATTGCGACCCTTGGATGTTATAATTATATATATATATACGGGTGGAAAAATATATGGAATATCAGGGATCATAATGGATTATAAGGGTTATAAAACATTGATCCTATTATGGGTTATTTATGTTCTACGGGTTATATATATATATATATATATGGTGAATGTTTTCCTCTATGGGATTAAACATGGCTTACATATGGATTATAAACTAATCCTAAGTGGGATGCTTCTTTAAGTGGATCCCCACTGGATGGATGGAAAAAAGCCAGTCCGCAGATGCCGATTTCACCAACAAAAACGTGGGATTGGCATGGATCGGCTCGGACATTTTTGGGGTTTCAGAAAACTGGGGATCTCATTCTAAACACAAATGGGACATCCCAGTTTAATCCATTGATAAAATGGGAAACTCCTGGAGATTTAAAAGAAGAATCATGGAGTTTAATCCATTGATAACATGGGAAGAATTGACGCAAAGAACGTCAAAGAACTGAGTTGAAACATGTTCAGGCCACAAAATTCTAATATCAGTGGTTTATAATTAATCCATACCAGTAGTACCGCACAAGGCGGTGGCGGAAGTTTCAAAAATAGGAAACCTATGGGAGAGGTTGGTTGTTGTGAATCAGGGATGGCAGAGCGAAGCCACTGATGGACTGAAAGGTGCTTGAGGTCTCCTCTCTTTCTCTCTTTTTCTCTCTGTTTCTCTATCTTTCTCTGATTATCTACCTACCTACCTACTGATCTATCTGTCTACCTATCTATCTGTCTGTTTGTCTATCTATCTCCCTATCTATCTATCTATCTATCTATCTATCTATCTGTCTAGTGTTCTAGCTATTTGTCTATCTATCCCCCTATCTATCTATCTATCCATCCATCCCTCCATCTATCTATCTATCTATTTATTTATCTCGCTGTCTCTCTATCTATTTGTCTATCTGTCTATCTGTCTATCTGTCCATCTATCTATCTATCTACCTAGCTATCTATCTATCTATCCATCTATCCATCTATCCATCTATCCATCTATCCATCTATCCATCTATCCATCTATCCATCTATCCACCTATCCATCTATCCACCTATCCATATCTATCCATCTATCCGTCTATCTACCTATCTATCTACCTATCTATCTATCCATCTATCTATCTGTCTATCTATCTATCCATCTATCTCTCCATCTATCAATCTATCTATCTAACCATCTATCTATCGATCGATCGATCTGTCTGTCTGTCTGTTTGCCTGCCTGTCTGTCTGTCTGTCTGTCTCCCTATCTATCTGTCTACCTGTGTATCTATCTACCTATCTACCTATCTACCTATCTACCTATCTACCAATCTACCTATCTACCTATCTACCTATCTATCTATCTATCTGTCTGTCTGTCTGTCTATCTACCTGTGTATCTGCAAGCTTGAAAACCAAGCTATTCTGCGAGATGTCTTCATTTTCAAAGTTGACAATGTCAAAAACGAAGCAATTCTGCGAGACTTCCTTAATGTTTGAACATAACAACGTCCAAAACAAAACAATTCTGCGAGACGTCTTCATTTTTTGAACTTGACAACATCCGAAACGAAGCAATTCTGCGAGACTCCTCATTTTTCGAAGTTGAAGACATCAAAAACGGACGAAGTGCTGCACCTGTCACGCAAAATCATCTTAGCAAACCTGCACATCTGATACTCCAAAATGCAACCCCTCTCAGGAAATCAGCGCCCTGACCTCCTAACATCTCTCATGCACATGTCCTTTGTACTGCGCCTGCCACGGAAAATGCATCTTTGCAGATCCTCTTCAAATGTCCCATGCCTGCCATCGTTTTTGGAAATGCTACAAAACCCTCACGTTTTGCTCCCTTTTGAAGAGGTGCACCCTGCCATGCGAAACGACATCTGAACCTCCAAAAGTGGTCCGAACCCCTAGTGTTTTGTACATTTTCACTTCGAAATGCGCTTCGAGCCACAACGGCGTGCACTTTTTTGACATCTCAACTTCCAAAAGTGGTCCGAGAATGGTGTGTTTTTTACATTTTGACTTCGAAATGTGCTTCGCACCACAACGGCGTGCACTTTTTCGACATCTCAACTTCCAAAAGTGCTCCGAGACCCAGGTGTTTTGCACATTTTGACTTGCAAATGTGCTTCGCGCCACAAGGGCGTGCAATTTTTCATCTCTCATTTGGCCAGCTGGCTCCGCACCCGCCGCTTTAGCGAGCCTACTTTTCGACCCTCCGGAGCCCCAAATCATTGGAAAAACACAGTGTTTCGCGACTTTCCTACCTTTTCTCGCATCTGCATCTTCTTTCTTCTTACTCTTTCTCTTCTACTCTTCTTTCTTCTAATCTTTCTCTTCTCTCTGCCTCTTCCCTGCTCTGCCTCTTCCCTGCTCTGCTTTTCATCTGTCCATATTGTCGGAAGTTTGACTTCTAAACTTCCTTCGGTAATCACATATATTGGGACATGTTTTTCCATCATGTTGAGACCATTTCATTGGGATATCATTGGGATATCTGACATCACCCAGGGCGATGACACGGGATGCCCCAGACATCGACCACATCATCCCACTGACGGGGTCATATTACTTCAACAATACTCCGGGGAGTACAAGTCATTAATACACACATGTTTTAAACATCCCAAGGATAAGATCAGGGTAAATTCTAACGACCGAAGCCTGGAAAGATGGTTAGTAAGATCAGTAAGTTTTTACCTCGGTATTACGCAACCCCAAGTTTAGATCGAAGAGTAATCAAAAGATATCAAAAGTAACATAGACCCGGGCAAGCCGGCGGCGGAAGTTTCCCAAACATAAATGACCTATAGTTCAAAGACAACCTGTCCCGACCGTGTCCTTCCCTCGACACTCCACACCTCACACTGCACACTGCACTCTTCGCACTCTTCAAACTTCACACTCCACACTTCACACTCCACACTTCTCACTTCTCACTGCTTCCTTCACACTCCAAACCTCACACTTCACACTTCACACTTCACACTGCACACTTCACACTTCACAGTCCACACTTTCACACTTCACAGTCCACACTTCACACTTCACACTTCACAGTCCACACTTCTCACTTCGCACTTCACACTTCACACTTCACACTCCACATTTCACACTTCTCACTTCTCACTGCTTCCTTCACACTTCCTTCACACTCCAAACTTCACACTTCTCACTTCGCACTTCACACTCCACACTTCACAATCCACACTTCACACTTCTCACTTCTCATTGCTTCCTTCCCACTCCAAACTTCACACTCCAAATTTCACACTTCACACTTCTCACTTCGCACTTCACATTTCACACTTCACTCACACTTCACACTTCACAATCCACACTTTACACTTCTCACTGCTTCCTTCACACTCCAAACCTCACACTTCACACTTCACACTTCACGCTGCGCTCTTCGCACTCCACACTTCACAATCCACACTTCACACTTCTCACTTCACACTTCTCACTTCTCACTGCTTCCTTCACACTCCAAACTTCTCATTTCTCACTTCGCACTTCACACTCCACACTTCACAATCCATACTTCACACTTCTCACTTCTCACTGCTTCCTTCCCACTCCAAACTTCACACTCCAAACTTCACACTTCATACTTCTCACTTCGCACTTCACGCTCCACACTTCACTCACACTTCACACTTCACAGTCCACACTTCACACTTCTCACTGCTTCCTTCACACACTTCTCACTTCGCACTTCACACTCCACACTTCACTCACACTTCACACTTCACAGTCCACACTTCACACTTCTCACTGCTTCCTTCACACTCCAAACCTCACACTTCACACTTCACACTTCACACTCCTCCCTTCACAGTCCACACTTCACACTCTCATTTATCACTGCTTCCTTCCGACTCCATCCAAAAACTTCACACTCCAAACTTACACTTCTCACTTCGCACTCCACACTTCACACTCCACACTTCTCACTTCTCACTGCTTCCTTCCCACTCCAAACTTCACACTCCAAAACTCACACTTCACACTTCTCACTTCGCACTTCGCACTCCACACTCCACTCACACTTCACACTTCACAGTCCACACTTCACACTTCTCACTGCTTCCTTCACACTCCAAACCTCACACTTCACACTTCACACTTCACGCTGCGCTCTTCGCACTCCACACTTCACAGTCCACACTTCACACTTCTCACTTCACACTTCTCACTTCTCACTGCTTCCTTCACACTCCAAAATTCAAAATCCAAACTTCCACACTTCACACTCACACTTCTCACTTAGCACTTCAACTCCCCACTTCACCACACCTTCACACTTCTCCACTTCTCACTGCTTCCTTCACACTCCAAAACCTCACACTTCCACAATTCACACTTCCACACTGGCTTTCGGCCATCCAAACATGAAACTTCAACTCCCACCACTTCACACTTCACAGGTCCACCAATTCACACTTCTCACTTCTCACTGCTTCCTTCACACGCCAACCCTCACCACTACCACTTCACACTGCGCTCTTCGCACTCCAAACTGAAAACTTCACACTCCACACCTTCACCAATTCTCACTTCCCAATCTTTTCCTTCACACTTCACACTTCCCACTTCCCACTGCTTCCTTCACACACTGCTCTAAACGTACGTCCAACAAAAAAAACACGAGTGCCAAAATGGAGAAAATCTGCTAACAAACCCATTTCGCAGCCTTCATGCAGCCACTCCAAGACGATTTCCGAGATCCAGCTGCAAAAGACAATAGTATTACGAGTGCAGCCACAGCACGAAGCAACCTTGACGCAGCCATTACAATGCGATCTGCAGAGACTGAGTTGCAAAACACAATAGAACTACGCGCAACGGCGTCGGAAATTGTAGCTCCAAAACCGGATCTCGACGCCAGAGCGAAAAAAAGACGATTTTGAAGCACTTTTTAAAAGAATTTTTAGAAGGAAATTCACTAGCGCCAAAATGAAGAAAATCTGCCAACAAATCACTGTGGCAGCCTTCATGCAGCCACTCCAATAGGATTTACGATCTTCAGCTGCAAAAGACAATAGTATTACCAATGCAGCCACAGCACGAAGGAACCTTGACGCAGCCCCATTACAATGCGACTCTGAAGAGACTGAGTTGCAAAAGCACAAATAGAACTAAGAAGAAAACGGACCGGCAGGACTAAGCGGGTTTGGCTTCTCCTTCTCATCCCTGACGCCTATTTTCAGAACCTCTAATATCAAGAATTAGCGACGCTCGAGATCAAAAAAAGGGATCGCCTCGACGTCAGAGCGAAAAAAAGACGATTTTGAAGCACTTTTTAAAAGGATTTTTAGAAGGAAAATCGCTAGCGCCAAAATGGAGAAAATCTGCTAACAAATCCATGTCGCAGCCTTCATGCAGCCACTCCAATACGATTTACGAGATCCAGCTGCAAAAGACAATAGTATTGCAAATGCAGCCACATCACGAAGCAACCTTGACGCAGCCATTACAATGCGATCTGCAGAGACTGAGTTGCAAAACACAATAGAACTACGCGCAACGGCGTCGGAAATTGTAGCTTCAAAACCGGATCTCGACGCCAGAGCGAAAAAAAGAAGATTTTGAAGCACTTTTTAAAAGGATTTTTAGAAGGAAAATCACTAGCGCCAAAATGGAGAAAATCTGCTGACAAATCACTGTGGCAGCCTTCATGCAGCCACTCCAATACGATTTACGAAGATCCAGCTGCAAAAGACAATAGTATTACAATGCAGCCACAGCACGAAGCAACCTTGACGCGCCATTTACACTGCGGGAACGATCCTACAATTGCAAAGCACAATGGAATTCCATCGGCTACTCATCCACCAGCACCACTTGCAATCCCATTTACATTGCGGGAACGATCCTAGAGTTGCAAATCAGAATGGAATTCCATCGGCAACTCATCCACCAGCACCACTTGCAACCCCATTTACAATGCGGGAACGATCCTACAGTTGCAAATCACAATGGAATTCCATCTGCAACTCATCCACCAGCACCACTTGCAATCCCATTTACATTGAGGGAACGATCCTAGAGTTGCAAATCACAATGGAATTCCATCAGCAACTCATCCACCAGCACCACTTGCAACCCCATTTACAGTGCGGGAACGATCCTACAGTTGCAAATCACAATGGAATTCTGTCGACCACACATGCACGAAACACAGGTGAAACCCCATTTACAATGCGGAACCGATCCGAACATTATCCGAACATGATCCGAGCATGATCCGACCACACACGAGACCGTCTCGCACCCGTCGCACCGCAGAGGTAGATCATCGAGGTTCGGGGACGGACTTTGTATGGAAAAACATAGGCTTTCGTGCATCTGCTATCTCTCCAAAACGCATTTCGTGCGAGACTTCCTCCAAAACTCCATCGGCAACTCCTCCACCAGCACCACTTGCAATCCCATTTACAGTGAGGGAACGATCCTAGAGTTGCAAATCACAATGGAATTCCATCGGCAACTCATCCACCAGCACCACTTGCAACCCCATTTACAATGCGGGAACGATCCTACAGTTGCAAATCACAATGGAATTCTGTCGACCGCACATGCACGAAAAACAGTTGAAACCCCATTTACAATGCGGAACCGATCCGACATGATCCGAGAGAATGATCCGACCACACACGAGACCGTCTCGCACCCGTCGCACCGCAGAGGTAGATCATCGAGGTTCGGGGACGGACTTTGTATGGAAAAACATAGGGTTTCGTGCATCTGCTATCTCTCACAAAACGCATTTCGTGCGAGACTTCCTCCAAAACTCCATCGGCAACTCCTCCACCAGCACCACTTGCAATCCCATTTACAGTGAGGGAACAGTTTCTTTGCTAACTCTTTCTGTGACTAACTCTTTCCCTCACTAACTCTTTTTTTGACTAACTTGTTTCTTTGCAAACTCTTTCTTTGACTACCTGATATATCCTGACTAACTCTTTCTTTGACTGACTCTTTCCCTCACTAACTCTTTGACTAATCCTGACTAACTCTTTCTTTGACTAACTCTTTCCCTGACTAACTGCTAACTCTTTCTTTGCTTACTCTTTCTTTGACTAACTCTTTCCCTCACTAACTCTTTCTTTGACTAACTCTTTCCCTCACTAACTCTTTCTTTGACTAACTCTTTCCCTGACTAACTGTTTCTTTGCTAACTCTTTCTTTGACTAACTCTTTCCCTGACTAACTGTTTCTTTGCTAACTCTTTCTTTGACTAACTCTTTCCCTCACTAACTCTTTCTTTGACTAACTCTTTCCCTGACTAACTGTTTCTTTGACTAACTCTTTCTTTGACTAACTCTTTCCCTCACTAACTCTTTCTTTGACTAACTCTTTCCCTGACTAACTCTTTCTTTGACTAACTCTTTCCCTGACTAACTGTTTCTTTGCTAACTCTTTCTTTGACTAACTCTTTCCCTAACTCTTTCTTTGACTAACTCTTTCCCTGACACTAACTCTTTCTTTGACTAACTCTTTCCCTCACTAACTCTTTCTTTGACTAACTCTTTCCCTGACGAACTCTTTCTTTGCTAACTCTTTCTTTGACTAACTCTTTCCCTCACGAACTCTTTCTTTGACTAACTCTTTCCCTGACATTCTAAAAGTCCGTAACACGGAAGTTTCTCCCCCTATACTTCCTTTGATAAAGTGCCACGATCTTGAAGTCGGAATGTGCTTCTCTAAACATGTGGTTTTTCACGAATGACAGCCCTCGGACGACAGTGGAAGCAGCTGCTGCCAGGACAGGCGCCAGACTTCTCCAAGACAAGGCTTTGTGCGGACTTCATCGAGCACGGCAACTGCCACTTTGGCCGCAAATGTCACCTGGCAGCGTTGCGAAGATGGGAGATGGGTGGGATTAATGTGAAAGAATGGGGACTTCAAATCTAGATAATCCTCTCTCCCTATTTCTAAAACACCCCCCTCCCCAAATGGTAAACACGGTGATTTATTTTTATTATTCGGTGTTATTTTGTATTAGGATGCCCCTAATATTCCAATGAAAACCCTAATGATAAAGATAAAAAACTCGATTTCAAATTTGATTAAAACCCTTCTTTAAAAAAACATATTGCCAAAAAATGGATTTCGCAGTTTTCCCCTACTATTCCAATGAAAACCTTAATAATAGAAATAAACAATAAAACTCGTGAGATGGGACCCCAAAAAAAACAAACTCCAGGTGGCAATCATTGGCAATTTATTTTTATTAATAGGGGGTTGAACCCATTGTTTCACCATCCTGTTCTCCTATTGATTCCCAGTTACCACAATTAAGAATCCACTTGTGCACCAAAAACAAACGGACGTGCCACAGCAATCTTGGGGGATTTGCCACGGTCACCATCCCAGCCTTGGGGATGATGACTGTGACTCAACTTGGCTGTGCAAGTTTGAGAGATGATAACCACCAAAAAATGTTCCATGATTTTCCAACATCAGCAATAATATGATTACTGGTTGGTGGTTTCAAACATGACTTTTATGTTCCATTTCATATATGGGATGTCATCCTTCCCATTGACGTTCATATTTTTCAACATGGTTAAGTCACCACCAACCAGATGTAATCTAGCCACTATATTCCACTAGCGCTGCCACAAAAAATCCCCATCTGGAGTTCACCAGCGGTCCAGCATGGTCCAGCGGTCGATTCCGCTCGATTCCGGATGCCCAGCATCTACGAAGTTTATGAAGTAAGCCCTACCCTTTGGTAAACGTTTACATAGCTATGGAAAATCAGTTTGTTTTTGTTTGGGTAAATCAGCTATTTCGAAATGTGCCATTTTCAATAGCAAACTGTTAGTCATTACCAGAGGGTACACCATCACCAACATCCTGGTAGAACTCTTCTATCTCATTGGAGCTTCAATTGTTGCGGATCATCGACTCAAAAAAAGGGGAAAACTGAAGGAACTCCCCATCTTTGGGATTTTGGATGCTAGTTACAGTAGTTTCCTGAAGTCTTTTTTCCTTATAGCAGAATAGAACGAGAGATTCTCATCTCTGCCACGTGGAAGGTGGGTCCCTCTAGTTTTAAGTTGCGCTATAACCTCCATTAACTATAGATATGACTTGACATGATAGAACTTTGAGATAACTATTAGCAACTAGTCGAGAACGACTGGATAACTATATTAGATAGCTGTTAGATAACTATAGTTATATCATGTTATGGCATCTTATATCTGCCATTTACCTGCCATAAACATAAACCATAGCTATCCTTTGGCGTTCCTTTTGGATTCCTTTGGCTGGTTGACCGGGTGACCCTACCAATGACGAGGTAGCTTTGCCCATGGGAAGCGAGAGCTTCGCCCCGGATCGGCTGAAACTCGACCTTTAGATGACGGATCTGATCGGGTTTTAAAAAAAGGGCTTATAAGGCTTATATATGGTGGATATTCCCCAAGAATGGTTGATTTATAGGGGTTAGGCTTTGGGGGATGTGAAAATCATTTACTGAGATACTTCAGCTTGATTTAATTTCTATCACCAACAAGTTGCCAGATGCATGGTTTTCGCAAAACGACTTTTCGATCTTTTCGGGGGTTGCTATAGTTTAGTACTTCCAGAGCAACCCCAAACAGAAAATGGTAAGTTTACCATTTGTGAAATTAATTTTACTTTTTTGCATCTTTGAGTAAGGTCTCTTGTCAGGATGTGTTCAACCATGAATGTGGATTTTTCATGGAGACACCCGCCACCAGAGCCAATCTTCAGATGATCATCCCGGTTTTGAGCTCAGATTTGTCAGGTTGAAACTGGCGTAGTCCACTGGGCCATAATTGGATGGAATTTCTATAGCCAGCTAAAACAGATATGACAGGGTATCCAAGAGTGGCCCTGGATATTGACCGGAATATTGCTATGTGAAACCAACATGAAACATATGATGTTTTAAAATATCTTCTGAGTTTATCAACTCATGTATCTAAATCCGATGATGCATCAAATTGCGTCATTAGGCATTACTATGATACCCGCTGGTAATTGAACATGGCTGTGGACAATCACCATCTTTAGGTAGATAAATCATGATAAATCCTCTACAAATGGCCTAGCTATGTAAGAAATTACCTGAGCATCCTGTGCCTCGTGGCCTCGTGGCCTCGTACTCGGCATGGAAGCCATGACCCATTTGGATCCCTTGGGTTGGATGATTTATGTAGCCATGTTCCATAGCTATGTTAGATTTCCTAAGGGTCATGAAGCAATATAAAGAGAGAGAGAGAGATACATATATATATATAAATATAAAGTAATATTCCATTAATATCGTAGTATATCGTAGTCATGTCCGATTCATATTCCATCATATCCCAATTATATCCCAATTATATCCCCATTATATAACCATTTGTGTTGGCTACATGCGATAAAATCCCACATATTGTATATTGAAGGCAGATTGGACTATCAAAGATGGCGGGCAATTTTAAACGGGACATGCCTCACTATTTCCATGGGCATTTAAATGGGAACATCATCGTTTAATGGGAACAATGTTGCATCAAACATTTAAACGGCATACTCTGGAAATTGTGGATTCTCCATTTTGCACATTTCCATGTTTGCTTACCAGAGGGTACAGTAAGCATCATGAACTGTGTTTTTTTAGCCGATGCAATGAAGAATTCTGCTCAATAAGAAGAGTCTGCACCTAATGTTCAAGTTTTGGATCAGTTTGAGTGTATAGAAACGGTGTACCCTCTGGTAATTTAACATAGCTATTGAACATGACCATTTATACTGGATTTTCTTATTGAAAACGGTGATTTTCCATAGTTATGTTAGTTTACCAGAGGGTACTCTATGTTTCTGAATTGCTACGGGTGCCCCATGGTGCCCCAATGGTGGTGAATTACCCGGAAGTTTGTTTCATAGAGATCCTCTCAACAGTCGAATTCTATTGTGCAAACTCATCTTCCAACCCCTGGAGACGTGTGTGTTAATCCGGGGGTTGGAACTTATTCTATCCATTCACTGAAGCTGGAGGACCACAGCGCCAGGTCATGATTCATGGGGATATTGTAGAGATATGATCGGATCCCATACATGTGTGTTCTGGCAGCATGTTTGGGATCTGTACTTGGGCAACAGGTTCTTGACCCATAGCGTTCCATGCATTACACTGAAATCAACCTGGAAGAAACAAATGCACTATTGAGGTCCTGAAAAATGGTTGATTCTGGTTGAGGGGGTTCAATTATGTGTTTGTTTTCAACCATATACTTGGGATGGTTCAGATGATGGGCCTCCAGGCCAAACTCGGACGCCCGGGGCAGCTTTTGGGCAGTGGCTGTATGGGGCGTGGTGGCCGGGGCATGGTGTCGCCGGGCCCCGTGTCGGCGGTCTACATGAACAGCTTGCACGAATCTGCTGCCATGAAGTTGCTTGGAACATGGATTTTACCCTCTGGATCCCTCTGGTAATTTAACAATTTGCTTTTGAAAATTGCCATTTATAGTTGAATTACCCATTAAAGATTGTGTTTTTCCATAGTTATGTTAGTTTACCAGAGGGTATATGTTTTTTTTGGGGGGGGGACTTGAAGATGTTGAAATGATGAATGGGATCGGCTTTGAGCAACCCAATCACTCAACTTCATTCGGCATCGGTGCTTCAGGTCCGGGCACCACTCATTCTACTAGAGAGAGAGGGAACATGTGATTTACCCTCCGGTAATCAAACGTGGCAATTGGAAATCCACTAGCCATGGGGTTTTAATAGGAAAATCACATAAATAGTGTACTTTCCATTGCCATTTTGACTACCGGAGGGTACCAGATTTATGGTTTCATTCGCTGTTTTTGGTTGTCTTCCATCATCTGGGCTTGTGAACAGATGTTGCTGGCGAACTCCGAATATCGGAAGATATCCACTGGCTTACAATGGTGCTAAGCTACGCCAAAAGGATGCCACAAAACACCAAGGGTGTACCCAAAAAACCTGTTTAGTGGCTTCAATTATTTGTCCATTCAAAAATTGGAAGAAAAAAATCCTAAAGTCAGAACTCACGGTTTGTAATCCTTCACTTTTTGAAAAAAAATAACCCTCTGGAGACAAAAAAAGACCGAGAAAAAAACGGTTCTGGGCGGCGATGCCGACCGGTTACGCCGACCGGTGGGCCATGGTGGACCTCAAACATTTGATGGTCACGCACCAAGTACCCTCTGGTAATTTAACATAGCTATTGAAAATGACCATTTATAGTGGATTTTCCCATGAACAATTGTGATTTTCCATAGCTATGTTAGTTTACCAGGGGGTAAATGGAGTTTAATATGGTTAGTTCATGTTAGTTCTCTGGGAACATATTCTATACATTTTATATCATTTTATCAGGGTCTTCCAGGAAGCCATATGTTTGATGATACTGGGGGCTATCCGATTGTTTTTTTGATATACATCTCACTGGCCGACCCGGGTTGGTCCGAAATACCCTCTGGTAAACTAACAGTTTGCTATTGAAAATTGCCATGTATAGTTGATTTTCCCATTCAAAATGGTCATTTCTCAAGGCTTTGACATGGATATGGCTTTCTAAAGTAAATGGACCAGTTTTACCCAAAGAAAGGTGTATAAAGGAGGATAAAGCATGATAAAGCATGATAAAGCATGATAAAGCTCCTCCTGAAAGAAATTGGATCTGAGGAAAAACTTCTCACAATTGAGTTTTTGTTCCTCAAAATGCCAGAAGATACTCAATAAGTTTGGGAAATTGTCTCACATTTTTGAGTCCCACGACGCTATGTTGGGATCCAACATTATACCATCTGGTTATTTAACATAGCCATGGAAAATCCCTTATAAATGGAGGGTTTAATGGGAAAATCATCTATAAATGGGCCATTTTCCATGGCTATGTGAAATAACCAGAGGATACATTTTATAAGGGTCTTCCACAAAAAAAACAATATGTTTGATGATCCTGGAGGCTATCCGACATATTTGCTCAACATGTTTCTGAGGGTCACTGGTTCCGGGGAATCTTCGGGCCAAATGGGTGGGTCTGAAATGGATTGAAATATGGTAGCCTCTGGTAAACTAACAGTTTGCTATTGAAAATGGCCATTTATAGTAGATTTCCCCATTCAAAATGTTGATTTTCCATAGTTATGTTAGTTTACCAGAGGGTATCTCAAAGTTGACTCGTTAAGCACCACTCTTTTGCTCACTCTTTTGCGACTGTTCAGCGTCTCGGCAAAGCAGATGACTGATGAAGTCGATGATCACCACATCACTGGATCGAAGGAAATGCACCAACTGATCTGAAAGTAGGCTGTTGTGCAGCCAGTTGATCAGTTGCAAGTGGATCAAGTGGATCAAGTGGACTGGTGGCAAAACAAACATTGGCACCAAAAGGTAGCAGGATTCGCAGGCTACCACGCTTGTTCGCCGTTCGCATGCTCCAGAGTTGATCTAATGCAACCTTGCAGGCTCCTCGTGAAAGGTGGTTGGTCCTCACGAAATTCTTAAGTCTTTCGCAGGCATTGATCCACTGCTTACTGCTCTTCACAAAGTAAACTCCTTTTTGCGAAGTTTGATGTTCACTCGTTAACCATCAGTTGAAATAGCAATGTTGCTGGTATCTCGGGGTATACCCGATTTCAGATGATTTCAGGCACCCACACATCATGATATCCCCTTAAGATATCTTCATTATACATATTATACTCTTCATAGCAAACCATTTAATATTACCCCGTAGTACTTTCCATTAAAGTCCCAGTAAATTGTCCCATGAAAATCCCGTTTATTCATGTTGATTCCGCATCAACAAAACCGTTACATCACATTTCCCATGAAGGTGAGGCCCCTTGTAACCCCCCCGATCGTCAAGCATGGCAATCGAAAGTACCCCCACTAGTGGTATGGTTGAATATCTCTATTCATTTGGAACGGTCTATGATGATAAAATTCAGTGATTGGTGGCTGGATGTGTAAAGAACCAGTGGTAGACATGAATAGGCAGTGCTAGAGAAAGTGGGCTTCTACCAAGTCGATTGGGTCTACTTTGATTTCATTGGACTTTTTTTTGTGCTTTGTGGCTGTGATGAAAGTGTGCAGGGTCTAAAATGGGTGCAGGATAATGTGACTCTCGAAGGTCTGACATGTTTTCTGACGGTGGGGACCAGAAAACATTCCAGACCTTTCATCTCAGACCACGTTGGAGGTCCCAGGGTCTACTCTACTCCCCCTTCAAATCCCATGGGCCTGGGAAACTTCATTTAAGACCTCATTTTTAGGGTCTACAATGAAAGTGCCAGGGTCGCCTTTTAGCTGACTGATGCTGACTGGATACTAAATCGGGGCTTCCCCCGGACTTTTTCCAAGGCGTTCCCAGCCGCAGGTTGCTGTTTGACGCCACGGCACGCAGTTCCTTCAGCACGGGGGCCGAGTCGCTCAAATCGGCCGAGGCCGACGACAGCTTTGGGTGCCACGGCGATTTGTCGCCGTTACGGCGGCGGAGGTTTCGGGGGACCAATGGAATGGGGAGATCACGGGAAGATCACGGGAATCATAGAGTTATCATATGGTAATCATTATATATGGTTATAGATGTTATAGTTATAATATGTTATAATATGGGAATAGTTTTTTCTTTATAAACCATCCATGCATATGGACAGTTTATGACATTGCTTTACTATGCTTTATTGACATTGATGGGTTTAGTCGCAATATATACGGTAACGACATTTAAATATGTGGAGGGCGGGCCAGACCGCAAGGCCCCGGAGGTAGTATGAAATACCAGTTCGTATATTTAAATGTAGTTGCAGTATCTTTAAATGAATTGGATTCCGTATCCCGGAGGTAGTCTAAAATACCTGTTCGTATATTTAAAAATCCGTATATTTAAATGTAGTTACCGTATATATATATATTTACAGTATATACAGTATAAACAGTATATACAGTACACACACACATATATATATATATTTATGCAAGATGCCCCCCAGCTATAATTTGGTTTATAAGCCCCATGAAATATAGTTGGAGCACGGCCTTTATCTGGCCGTGCGTTTTCGTGCACATTGGGGGTGGGGTGGGGTGGGGTGGGGCATGTGTTAACGTTCATGTGAACTTGCTAGGTAAGTGGACTCGTCTCTGTGTGTGCCGTTATGTGCGTGTAGACATGGGTGGGGTGGGGTGGGGTGGGGCATGTGTTAACGTTCATGTGAACTTGCTAGGTAAGTGGACTCGTCTCTGTGTGTGCCGTTATGTGCGTGTAGACATGGGTGGGGTGGGGTGGGGTGGGGCATGTGTTAACGTTCATGTGAACTTGCTAGGTAAGTGGACTCGTCTCTGTGTGTGCCGTTATGTGCGTGTAGACATGGGTGGGGTGGGGTGGGGCATGTGTTAACGTTCATGTGAACTTGCTAGGTAAGTGGACGCAAGTGAAGGTCCGTTGCAAGGTCGTCTGGCAGGTTGTGCCAAATTCATCAATACATAACATGTTGAAATCCAGGTCGGTTGCAAGGTCGTCTGGCAGGCTGTGCCAACTTCATCAATACATAACATGTGGAATTACAAAAAAATGCGTTTTCGCCTAGGCGAAATACTTGTTTTTCATTTCATGCACCAGAATAAGGGGTTTCTTGTCTTTGAACTCACATCAAAACAATACAGGTCGAATTAGTTGGGGAGTTCTGAGAAACATCAAAAATGATAGTTTCGCCTAGGCGAAACGCTAGATTTTGATTTTATGCACCAGAATCAGGGTTTTTTCGCCTTTGAAATCACATCAACCAAAATCCTATTGGCACGACCACATCAAACATCATCCATGACACCCCGTTGATCACAAAAACACCACGGCCAGATAAAGGCCGTGTTCCTAGTTATACCCCCCAAAGTATCCCAAAGTTATACGTCAACTTGGCTAAATTCCAATACGGCATACGGTGTAAGATGGTAAAAAAATGGCAGTACAGCAATAGGATCCACCATCCTCCATATTTTACATCATTTTACTGAAGGGTGGCATAAACCATCAATCCAAACCATCAATCCATATGGGTGGTTTATGACACTAATTTACTAACATTAACAGGGGAGCATGATACGGTATGATATTCCAATATAATAAGTTTTGTGATGGTGTAAATTGGAACCAATGTTAATAAAGCAATAGGATCCACCCGTTTTACCATAAAATGATCAGTATATGCTGGTATAAACATGAAAACATGGGTGGTCTCTGACATTGCTTTACTAACATGAATTTTGCGTGGTCATATGTTTTAATATTCCAATAAAGGGAGTATTATTTGTGGCATATCATGGGCTATGATCATGTGCTATCCAGTGCTATCCGGAGGCAGCTACGGAGCTTTTTTGGGATGCTATACATACTATGGTGCCCCAGTTCGTTAGCTAAGTTGGTGAACATATAACTCCAATTTCACTATGGTTTATGGTAGACATATCGTGATATATCTATACTATCCCTATGGTTTATAAGCCAACGTTCATATCACTGGGGGGCACCACCTTGTAGGGGCAACATCTTCCCTAGTAGATGAGCCACTTGGAAGTTCCTCACATGTGGTGATGGGGTTACCCTCTGGTAAACATGGCCGTGAAAAATCACCATTTTATTGGCAAAATCAACTATTCTGCCATGTTCAATTGCTATGTTAGGTTACTGGATGGTATAGTTATAATTCAATCATGCAGGTGTATCTAACGAATGTCTATTTTGAGGACCTGGAGGATAACATAGACCCGGGCAAGCCGGCGGCGGAAGTTTCCCAAACATAAACGACCTATAGTTCGAAGACAACCTGTCCCGACCGTGTCCTTCCCTCGACACTCCACACCTCACACTGCACACTGCACACTGCACTCTTCGCACTCCAAACTTCAAACTTCACACTCCACAATTCACACTTCACACTCCACACTTCACACTTCTCACTGCTTCCTTCACACTCCAAACCTCACACTTCACACTTCACACTTCACACTTCACACTGCGCTCTTCGCACTCCAAACTGAAACTTCACACTCCACACTTCACACTTCACACTTCACAGTCCACACTTCACACTTCTCACTGCTTCCTTCACACTCCAAACCTCACACTTCACACTTCACACTTCACACTGCGCTCTTCGCACTCCAAACTAAAACTTCACACTCCACACTTCACACTTCACACTTCACAGTCCACACTTCACACTTCTCACTTCTCACTGCTTCCTTCACACTCCAAATCTCACACTTCACACTTCACACTTCACACTGCGCGCTTCGCACTCCAAACTTAAACTTCACACTCCACACTTCACACTTCACACTCCACACTTCACACTTCTCACTTCCCACTGCTTCCTTCACACTTCACACTTCACACTGCACTCTTTACGCCCCACACTTCCCACTGCTCTAAACCTACGTGCAACAAAAAACACTAGTGCCAAAATGGAGAAAATCTGCTAACAAATCCATTTCGCAGCCTTCATGCAGCCACTCCAAGACGATTTCCGAGATCCAGCTGCAAAAGACAATAGTATTACGAATGCAGCCACAGCACGAAGCAACCTTGACGCAGCCATTACAATGCGATCTGCAGAGACTGAGTTGCAAAACACAATAGAACTACGCGCAACGGCGTCAGAAATTGTAGCTCCAAAACCGGATCTCGACGCCAGAGCTAAAAAAAGACGATTTTGAAGCACTTTTTAAAAGGATTTTTAGAAGGAAAATCATTAGCGCCAAAATGGAGAAAATCTGCTGACAAATCACTGTCGCAGCCTTCATGCAGCCACTCCAATACGATTTACGAAGTCCAGCTGCAAAAGACAATAGTATTACCAATGCAGCCACAGCACGAAGCAACCTTGACACAGCCATTTACACTGCGGGAACGATCATACAGTTGCAAAGCGCAATGGAATTCCATCGGCAACTCATCCACCAGCAACACTTGCAATCCCATTTACATGGCGGGAACGATCCTAGAGTTGCAAATCACAATGGAATTCCATCGGCAACTCATCCACCAGCACCACTTGCAATCCCATTTACAATGCGGGAACGATCCTACAGTTGCAAATCACAATGGAATTCTGTCGACCGCACATGCACGAAAAACAGGTGAAACCCCATTTACAATGCGGAACCGATCCGAGCATGATCCGCCCATGATCCGAGCATGCTCCGCCCATGATCCGACCACACACGAGACCGTCTCGCAACCGTCGCACCGCAGAGGTAGATCATCGAGGTTCGGGGACGGACTTTGTATGGAAAAACATAGGGTTTCGTGCATCTGCTCAAAAACGCATTTCGTGCGAGACTTCCTTCAAAACTCCATCGGCAACTCCTCCACCAGCACCACTTGCAATCCCATTTACAGTGAGGGCACGATCCTTGAGTTGCAAATCACAATGGAATTCCATCGGCAACTCATCCACCAGCACCACTTGCAATCCCATTTACAATGCGGGAACGATCCTACAGTTGCAAATCACAATGGAATTCTGTCGACCGCACATGCACGAAAAACACTTGAAACCCCATTTACAATGCGGAACCGATCCGAGCATGATCCGACCATGATCCGAGCATGATCCGACCACACACGAGACCGTCTCGCAACCGTCGCACCGCAGAGGTAGATCATCGAGGTTCGGGGACGGACTTTGTATGGAAAAAACATAGGGTTTCGTGCATCTGCTATCTCTCAAAAACGCATTTCGTGCGAGACTTCCTTCAAAACTCCATCGGCAACTCCTCCACCAGCACCACTTGCAATGCCATTCTAACCCTTTCTTTGACTAACTCTTTCCCTGACATTCTAAAAGTTACAATTAACTCTAACTCTTTCCCTGACACTCTCTAAAAGTTACAATTAACTCTGTCCCTAACCAACTCTTTCCCTCACTAACTCTTCCTTTGACTAACTCTTTCCTGACAGTCTAACTCTTTCTTTGACTAAATCTTTCCCTGATGAGCTCTGTCCCTAACTAACTCTTTCCCTCACTAACTCTTTCTTTGACTAACTCTTTCCTGACAGTCTAACTCTATCTTTGACTAAATCTTTCCCTGATGAACTCTGTCCCTAACTAACTCTTTCCCTCACTAACTCTTTCTTTGACTAACTCTTTCCCTGATGAACTCTTTCCCTAACTAACTTTTTCCCTCACTAACTCTTTCTTTGACTATCTCTTTCCCTGATGAACTCTTTCCCTAACTAACCTTTCCCTGACTAACTCTTTCTTTGACTAACTCTTTCCCTGACATTCTCTAAAAGTTACAATTAACTCTGACCCTAACCAACTCTTTCCCTCACTAATTCTTCCTTTGACTAACTCTTTCCTGACAGTCTAACTCTTTCTTTGACTAAATCTTTCCCTGATGAACTCTGTCCCTAACTAACTCTTTTCCTCACTAACTCTTTCTTTGACTAACTCTTTCCTGACAGTCTAACTCTTTCTTTGACTAAATCTTTCCCTGATGAACTCTGTCCCTAACTAACTCTTTCCCTCACTAACTCTTTCTTTCACTAACTCTTTCCCTGATGAACTCTTTCCCTAACTAACTTTTTCCCTCACTAACTCTTTCTTTGACTATCTCTTTCCCTGATGAACT
Organism: Cladocopium goreaui; assembly: GCA_947184155.2. NCBI lineage: Eukaryota > Dinophyceae > Suessiales > Symbiodiniaceae > Cladocopium > Cladocopium goreaui. The sequence goes on along the minus strand of CAMXCT020000689.1, from coordinate 18,305 downwards.
CTTTCCCTAACTAACCTTTCCCTGACTAACTCTTTCTTTGACTAACTCTTTCCCTGACATTCTAAAAGTCCGTAACACGGAAGTTTCTCCCCCTAAACTTCCTTTGATGATACCATCTCATAGAAATATTTCATATGTAGTTGGATAATGGAGATACATCACCAACCAAAATATGAGAAGAATGGCGGATAAAGATGCATAAATCATGGGAAACAAATAGTTGTGGTTTTCCCTAGTCTTTGGAGGTTTGATGTTTAAGATGGGATGTTTTCCGGGGATAAGATTGGGATATCATGGGGAGAATGGAACAAACATGGGTTGAAACTATCCGGACGCGAATGGATTTTTCATGGAGGGAGCGAGCTCAGGGTCCAACGTCTGAATTGGGAACATGTTGAGAAGTTCATTGGTTTTTAGGGAGGATTGAACCAACAAAACGTGGATATGAAGCAGCTATTTCAGAGATACACAACCTGGATACGGACCTGAAAATGGACGAGTTACCATGGACTTTTCTGAAACAACCATGGACTGTGTCTAATGATATCACTATGAAAATAGTATTTAAAGTCTTCATTGAGGACTTGTGCCAGGGCTTGAACCAAACTCAGAATCTAAGATCATATGGGTACCCTCCGGTAACTTGACATGGCCATGGCAAATATCCCGTTTGGCCCGACAAAAAAAACATGACCATCTGGTACCTATTCAAATTTGTGGTTTTCTTTGGCAAACTGCTAAATTACCAGAGGGTCAATTTCATCGCGACCGAACCCTTTTCTTCTCGTCACTGATGAGACCCAAGATGAGGGTATTATGTAATGACCTCCAAATGGCCACACTCTTCAGGTTGTGGAACGATTTTATCATCCCAAAATCTGGCGATTTCCCATGATACGGCTGTAACTAGTTGCGCAGTCCTGTATGCAATTTGACTCGTTTGGGTGCTCATATTTTGCTCATGGCTTTGTTTTGACTCATCTTGACACCTGAGTTTATGCAACTGAAGCGAGTATTTCTGTTAGTGAAGGGATCCTGGGCCTGTTGGGGTGCCCAAATTCAGGAGACATGGCCATGTTAGATGAACAACATTTGGTTACAGACAGATAGTCTCTCAGAGTGGGTTAGGGATACCATTTTCAGTGGTGGAGGGTGGCCAACCCTAATTTCGTATAGTTGGTTGATGCTAGTTAATTCTCCCACAAAATGTTTGGGTTGTGGGTCAAACATTCGGTTTTGGGAAGTTTCCTGCGGGGCAGCAGTGTATCTAGCAGTTACACCCATCTGCCGGAAGGCAGGCTACCCTCTGGTAATTTAACAGTTTGCTATTGAAAATTGCCATTTATAGTTGATTTACCTATCAACAATGGGGATTTCAATCGGATTTCCAGAGCTGCGTTAGTTTACCCGGGGTAATCAATTTGGATGTTCCGCTCCCCCTCATCGTTATGTACTATTGTCGAAAACCGAGGTGTGCAGATTCAATGAGTCGACAAGTGACTTGGGAAGGGATAGAGCCGCTCGATCTTCATTTGGCTGGAATGGAGCGCGTGAGTTGACCATGCTGGTGATGAAGACCTGAACTGTGACCTTACTTGGAGATAGCCAACCCACAAAGCGTCAAATATTAAAGATGACATTTGGGAGGCATATGATCATTCAGAACGACATGGGGTCATAAACAGCAAAACCATGGACACCAGAATTTGCCATGATTTACCGGCAATTTCACATATTGAAACTGGCCCATGTATGATTGATTTACCATGATTTACCTATTATATGACATGGTGATTTTCCATAGTCATCTTTGTTTACCAGGCACGTTTCTTCAGAAATCTTTGGTTACTGTAGCTCCACTGCATGGAGGATGGGAGAGGTGTTTTTTGTGTTTTTTGTCGTTACAGTACTTCAAAATGACAGGAAGAGAACGGAAGCATCATATATACCCTGCTGGTTGGTGGTTTGGAACATGAAAATTATTTTCCATATATTGGGAATAGTAACCCCAACTGACTAATATTTTTCAAAGGGGTTGAAACCACCAACCAGCCTGTGTATTTTTTGCAGATGCATATAGACTTATATAGAATGGGCTAACGCCCTGGTGCCGCCGACCCCTTTCAAGGGTGCGGATATATATACATATATATATATACATATGATGTTATAATATGCTTATATGGTTTCCGGCTGAAATTTTCACACCTAAACCAATCGATGGAATCATGTAGCACAAAGCTCCGCAGAATTTGGGGCCACAGCCGGGCGTTGAGCCATGTCGCAGGCTTGAACCCCCTTAACAACAGAGGGCAGTGGCCTGAGTGCCTGCTTGAAGCTGCCGCGCAGTGCTTAACAACAGAGGGCAGGGACTCAGGCCTGCCGCGCAGCGTTTGAGGCATTTGAGGCCTGGCAAACGGCAGGCTTGAACGCCCTTAACAACAGAGGGCAGTGGCCGGAATGCCTGCTCGAAGCTGCCGCACAGCGTTGTAGGCATTGGAGGCCTGGCAAACGGCAGGCTTGAACGCCCTTAACAACAGAGAGCAGTGGCCTGAGTGCCTGCTCGAAGCTGCCGCACAGCGTTTGAGGCATTTGAGGCCTGGCAAACGGCAGGCTTGAACGCCCTTAACAACAGAGGGCAGTGGCCGGAGTGCCTGCTCGAAGCTGCCGCGCAGCGTTTGAGGCATTTGAGGCCTGGCAAACGGCAGGCTTGAACGCCCTTAACAACAGAGGGCAGTGGCCTGAGTGCCTGCTCGAAGCTGCCGCGCAGCGTTTGAGGCATTTGAGGCCTGGCAAACGGCAGGCTTGAACGCCCTTAACAACAGAGGGCAGTGGCCTGAGTGCCTGCTCGAAGCTGCCGCGCAGCGTTTGAAGCATTTGAGGCCTGGCAAACGGCAGGCTTGAACGTCCTTAACAACAGAGGGCAGTGGCCTGAGTGCCTGCTCGAAGCTGCCGCGCAGCGTTTGAGGCATTTGAGGCCTGGCAAACGGCAGGCTTGAACGCCCTTAACAACAGAGGGCAGTGGCCTGAGTGCCTGCTCGAAGCTGCTGGGCAGCGTTTTAGGCATTTGAGGCCTGGCAAACGGCACGCTTGAACGCCCTTAAGAACAGAGGGCAGTGGCCTGAGTGCCTGCTCGAAGCTGCCGTACAGCCTTTGAGGCATTTGAGGTCTGGCAAACGGCAGGCTTGAACGCCCTTAACAACAGAGGGCAGTGGCCTGAGTGCCTGCTCGAAGCTGCCGCGCAGCGTTTGAGGCATTTGAGGCCTGGCAAAGGGCAGTGGCCTGAGTGCCTGCTCGAAGCTGCCACGCAGCGTTTTAGGCATTTGAGGCCTGGCACACGGCAGGCTTGAACGCCCTTAACAACAGAGAGCAGTGGCCTGAGTGCCTGCTCGAAGCTGCCGCGCGCGTTTGAGGCATTTGAGGCCTGGCAAACGGCAGGCTTGAACGCCCTTAACAACAGAGGGCAGTGGCCGGAGTGCCTGCTCGAAGCGGCCGCGCAGCGTTTTAGGCATTTGAGGCCTGGCAAACGGCAGCAGAGGGCAGTGGCGGGAGTGCCTGCTCAAAGCTGCCGCGCAGCGTTTTAGGTGGCAAACGGCAGGCTTGAACGCCCTTAACAACACAGGGCAGTGGCCTGAGTGCCTGCTCGAAGCAGGCTTGAACGCCCTTAACAACAGAGGGCAGTGGCCTGAGTGCCTGGCGGAAGGCAAGGTAGTGGCAAGCCAACAAAAACAGGCCCCACACCTGCGGTGGTCCCAGGCGCCGCCCCTGCCTTGGCGAAGGCCGGGGTCGGCGGATTTCGTGCATGTGATGTAACCATACATAGATATGCACGTGACGCATACAGAAATATACATGTAAAAAAGGATACGTATTACTGTTATACATGCATTTAGTATATAGTTTATACGCAAATATATGTATTTATTTATATATATATTTATGATACTATGAAACTATACTCACATTCATGATACTATGAAACTATACTCACATTCAAATCAACGAGGAATAATATTTAATAAACTTTGTGTAAGTATTCCATAAACTGCATACAGTGATATAAATTCAAACGCGTGTGTGCACACATGTACGTGTATAACTGTATAACAATAATCCTGGAGTAGATAGACTATGGAAATTTACAACTAATTCCCGTTCAAGGGAGGATTTTCGGATGTTGCGTGTTCGATCTACTCCACGGTGTTTATATATTTAATACACCTATCCATTTGTAATATTTTATCATATACTATAAACTAAATAAATGCATAGTAATAATATATATATATGTGTGTGTGTGTATATGTATGTATATATATATATATGTATATATAAATAAATGCATCCACATGATACATCCGAATCGCCTCTGGAGTCAGGAGCAGCTCCGCCGGCTTCGTTCGCGACGTATCTTTGTCGAGCGACCCGCGCGATGGCCAGCGTGAGGAGGACGGGACATGACGGGACGGGACCCTGGGGACCCGACGGGATCCACATGGCCACCGTTGAGCCTCTAACGTTTACGTAGCTATGGAAAATCCCCATTTTTGATAGCTAAATCAACTATTTCGAAATGTGCCATGTTCAACAGCAAACTGTGAAAGTACCAGAGGGTACTCAAAGTTGATGAAGAACGACTTGGTGAAGTCTACCTATAGGTCTTTTTTAAATATAAGTTGTTTGCAATCGGCTTATAAGCTATTCACAAGCTGCTTACAATTTGATCTAACTTAGGTTAAGTTATGTTAAGTAACTTGTAAGTATAGATCATTACTTATAAGTTACTTGAGTAGACTTAGATCAACTTAGGCCAGTTAACATGTTTTAGTTAGGTTGGAGTTAGATCATACTTAGGTTTGACTTAAGTCTAGTAAGCTATTTTTGCTTTTTCTGTGCTTTACAGATCTCAGGACTTGATTCTACAGTAGCCATTTGGGGTTCAAACGTCACACATTGGTGTGTCTGTTTCTTTTGTTTTTGCTTTCCTGCGCGGAAGCTCTGCAATGACTGAGGGTCATTGTCACGCGGGGGGCAGGCGCAAGAACCAAGATTATTCGACTTGTTTGGCTTTCTTGCCAGAAGGTGTGTGGTCAAGAATCTTGAAAGCACCTTCGGATCGGCTCCGGGCCGATGAGTTGGCGTATTTTCTCTATACTGTTCTGCAGTTGCGGCTGCCGACGGAATACACATACGCTGTGCTGACAGGAGTTCTGGCAAGCTTTGATCCGAAGTGCACAAGTTTTGATCTGCGGACAAAGTTGCAAACAGTGAAGACTGCATGGTCAAATATGAAGACGCGGCTGAGCAGAGACCATGCGGATCCGCCTGAGTTATTGCTGAAATTACCTGGCAACTTCGATGATTTGACACAGGAGCTGCGGGCTCGGTTTGGCCAGACGCGACCGTTAGATCCGTGGCCGATTGACTCACAGGAAGTGGATCGTCAGATCTTGCGAGTTCCTATTCGCAGCACGCATGCAAGTCTTCAGCAAGAAAAGAGAAATCCAATGGAAGTTTTGGCAGATCTGCTGTTGCAGAGACAGACGAATGCAAGAAGCAGTGGCGACAGCCAGGGTGGCTTGAAGAACTTGAAGATTTTTTCTCCTACGAGGAGAAGTATTGGCGAAGCAGCAGCGGGTGAGAAGCAATCACAGCTGCATCTGGTGACGGCCGGGCAGGCTTCAAGAAATCTTGCAGCTCTCGGTGACAGGCCGTCACAGGCTCCGCTTTGCTTGGAAGATCAGCCGAGTGTTGCGTCTGTGAAAGACGAGCAAGCAACCTCTGCGCCTGCGAGGCAGCCGTCGAAAGAGATCTCTACGAGAGATGCAGATCTTGTCGGTGACTCCACGGGAGAAGGTTCGGCCAGGGATATGCAGCAAAGGCAGCTCCCTGCGCGGGAGCTCGCAAGCCACGAGAGGCAGCGGGGGGCTGAGATGGGCGAGCAGAGCACCTACGAGGTGCATGCAGCCAAGTTCTTGGAAGCCCGCCAAGCTGTGAAGGCTGAGAAGTTTCTGCAGAAAGAAGGGAACGGATCCTCGAGCACACCGCCTTATGGTGGCAAGGGTCTGAAGCGTCCAGCAGCTGCATTGAAACGGCCTGCGGCCAAGCGCCCCCGTGAAGAGGAAAGAAAGGTGAACGTAGAAGGGCCTCAGTTCCAAAATAATGTCTTTCAGGCGAAGAGATACGGCAAGTGCAAGGTGGAGTACTACACCCACAAGAGTTATATTCGCCGTTTCGAAGAGGAAGGGAAGAAATGGGTTATGATCTTGGGCAGCACGCATCCGAAGCATCACAAGCAAGTGTGTGCATTGCTAGTGCCTCACGTGAAAGGCGGTAGTCAACGGGATGCGTTGCTGCGGGCACGCGCTGAAATTCTGACTGAGTTAGGAGACTAGGCATGCAACGCTTGGTAGATTATCTGGTTTAGTTTCCAACTCTTCGATTGTGGTTCAAGAAATATGGGGAAAAGAAAATGAGCGGCTGTTTTCTCGGTGTGATGGGGTTTCTAAATTATTGTGGGTATAGTGAAGTAAAACAATACAGTAACAGAAGCACATGTATCTCATGAAGTTGCATCTCGGCATGGTTTGGTTGACACATGTTATATGTTGACGCATTCACGCAGATGGGCTCCAGTGTGTCTGCATCACGGCACCTCCGGTTGCTTTGGGGGGCGCGCAGGCGCGGAGGATTCAAAACATAACTTATGGTCTTGATATAGTACGTTTGCTACGGAAAGATAGACGGAGAGAGAAAGATAATATATTAAATAAACAAATATATATATATATTATATATATATATATTCATTTCCCTGTATATATATATATATATATTTCCCTGTATATATATACTTATATAACACGTATAATATGCAGCTAAACAAAAAATAGTATAAGGCAATAACCTTTTTTTGTCTGATTCGAGTTGCTTGAGCAGGTGCTGTCCGATGACGGTGAAGAAGGAGACGGGGCAGAAGGAACCCAAGGAAGAGGAGTCAAGTAGCATGTACTCGGAGGATACCGAAGAAGAAGCCAAGGAAATGGAGCCGGAGGTAGCTGTGCGACCCAAAGCCATGCCAGCACCTGCGGGGTCAGGCGGTGGGTCAGCACCTGCCCCGGCGGCACCGCTTTCAAGCGAAGTGGACCATCCACCGCCTTTGGCTCCTCCGCGTGACGAGTCGGAGGAAACAGAAGAAGCGGCGCGAGCTCCGAAGGCGCGTTCGCTGCAGCCACCGCGGTCCCCGTCGCCGCGTGCGGTGGGAGCGACACCGAAGAGTGCGGCTCTGTGGACCAGAGGCAATGGTGGCAAAGGACACAGCGGGAAAGGTGGTCGACTGACTTGCCACCATTGCTGGAAACCCTTGTCTGCTTTCAAGTCTGGCCAAGATCAGCATGCATATTGGAGCCAGTACTGCTTGGAGTGGCAGTTCAAGAACATCGGCTACAATAAACAAGAAGCCGCGCGTGCGGCAGAGCAGCTGAAGCAAGAGCGTCTGGCGGCGTATGAGGAGACCGGGGCACATGTTCCCTTTCCAGCTGATCCTTTCTATGGTGAAAGAGACGAGGGAAACCATGGACGTGCCCACGTGGCGCATGATGCTGCTCGTGCCCATCTGTCTCCGGCGAAGGATCGTGGCAGACGCAGAGCAAGGAAGGCAGCGGCGTCGCGTGTCCGCGAGACGCGTGACGAGCCGGAGCCTGAGAGGCCCGTCCGTGAGTCTCGACGTGAGAAGAAGGCAGGGACACGCGTCTGCGAGACGCGTCGAGAGAAGAAGCCAGAGACGCGTGTCCGCGAGACGCGCGCCGAGAAGGGGTCTGAGGTACGTGTCCGCGAGACGCGTCCAAGGGAAGAAGCGGAGACACGTGTCCATGAGACGCTTCGAGACAAGAAGCCCAAGGCGACGTCTGCCACGAAGGAGAAGGCGGACCGCACGACTCAGAAGCACAGGAAGGAGACGGTGGAGTACGTCGTGGTGCGGAAGCCGCAGAAAAAGCGCAAGCAGAAGAAGGTGCTTCTGATCTCCAGCTCTCCGTCCCCGGAAGTGGTGCGTCGCCGTAAGCGCGACAGCCCACCGGATGATGAGGACTCTGAGAGTCCAGGTGACCAGATGATGCTGCAGCGCACTGGTCGTGGCACCTACAAGGTGGTTCGTGCCTGAGAGGCATTGGCCATCATTGGCACATGGTCCGCGTGGCCTGGTAGTGGGTCAGTCTCTGCGAGGGGCGTCGGCGCGGCGCGCACAGAAGTCCACGAGGGAGTTCACATGTACCCTTGGCTGGGATTGGAGAAACAAAATGAAACAAGCACGCTAAAAGATAATATGCCCCAAGCATGGAACAATTGACAATATAAACATGTGAACTCCTGGGATCGGACGCACAGAGTCCGACGTGGCACCTCTAGGAGAGACACGCGTGGAACCTGCCGGAAGCACAGCTTCACACCGAGCTCGCTGGGCGGAAAAATGTGGTATGCAGGATGGGAGGGGAACTGGTCTGCTTCAATAGATCCCTGAAGTGCATGTGGCCTTTGTTTTTTTATTGTGGGGAGCGGACTCGGAGGAAGAGTTTCTGTAATTAGAATTGTCGATGTTCGACCCAAAAAATATATATATCGGATATAATGTCATTGCATAATGACTTTGTTTTTGGGATGTTAATGCATGTCGGCCAGATGTCGGCCAGATGTCGGCCAAGGTCCATTAGCCATAGATATCTACGATGTCGGCCGGTATGTCGGCCAGACTAAAGTAATACATAGCAACGTGTATTTTGGATGAAAACCGCGTGTCGGCCAGATGTCGGCCAGGTCTGTGTCTCTGCAGCCATTTTTGTTCCGTATGTAGTTTCTTGCTGTGTACCAACGCGTCTGGGATGTCGTCTGTCGCGGCAGCTGCACCGGCACCGAGCGTGCCTCCGGCGGGTTCCAATGGATCAGGACCGGTCTGCGAGGCTGGTGAGGCACCAAGTGTGCCGCCCGTCTTGACTTGTAAGCTGTGTTGCCGTACATTGCCATCCACAGCCCCCGGACGCGTGAAAGGTAAGACCTGGACGTGCCGTCACTGCCTGACCTTGGAGACGCTTCTGTATCGTCACCTCGGCTCGTCGGAGGCGCAGGGATGGTCAGTGGATGCACGGAATGACTTCTTCCGTCGCTCCACATCTCTGGAGGTGGCGGGGTTGAATTGGGCGACGGTAAAGACGCTCATTGTTGAGTGTCAGGCGACACGCTTCATCAAAGAGCAGTCCAATCAGGTGACCGCGAAATCCCTTCCTCTCTCTGTGTGGGTGAGGAAGGGATGGACTGAGGAAGCTGTGAAACAGTATCCGTCCGAAGAGGATCCGCACCAGGGGACGTTATATGCAGTCCCCGTGAAGTCCACGACCATGAAAGAAGCAAGGCAGCTGGTTGAAGAACAACTGCAACAGAAAGAAAAAGAAGTTTTGGCAAACAAGAAGAAGGGAAAACGCGCTGCTAAGGATGAGGACACTGAAGAGCAAGAGTGGGATGTGGTGCCGCACAAGCCCGCTGCGAGCGGGGAAGGTCCGACAGCGAAGAAAGCGAAGACAGGAACCCCGAGTGCGGCTGCCAAGGAGAAGGCAGAGAAATCTGCTTTGCGGGCTGCGAGCCAAGCGAACAAGGCTAATGAAGCCATGGCTTTGCTGGCTGCCAAGCTACTGAAGTCTTCGCAGGCTTTGCAGCAGCAAGCGCAAAAGGCCAATTTGGATCTGCCTGAGGCTCTGAAGAGTTTGGAGGAAGCGATGGAACGCGGCAACGTGTGGAACAAAGCCTGCGTGGATGCGCTCCCGTTGGCAACAGCAGCCAAAGGCACAGGGGCTCGTCTCGCTGATTTGCCCTTCAGTGGCAAAGATTTGCAGGACTACACGAAGGCGACAGCCGAAGTGCAGAAAGAAATTCGCATCGCCTTGAAGGCTTTGAAAGAAAAAGAGAAAGAGAAAGTCGCTGAGGGCGGAGTGGCCACGGAGAAATGACTCAAGGGTCGATGAGCGCTGCGTGCGGGATGATGATATAGTGGCCGTGCCTCGCATGTCGCGGAGGCAAGGGCAAGACGATTTTGGCACTGCTATATATGTTGTTAGGATCTAGGCTTCTCACCGCAGAGCCCTGCTCACGAAAGATGCCGACCTTCCTTGGGTCAATTGGGGAAAAGGGAGCCTCAGAGCAGCATGCGGCCGCGTGAAACAGTCACTTCAACGGGGAGGGTTTTAGTCGACGTGTTGAAGAGCTGGCTCAAAGATATTCCGCTGCATGATGATTTGTCTGTTTACTGTGTGGCAAAGCGATGCATAAAATATTATAAGAAATGATAGCCGTCGAACAATCGTATAACCGTATATGTGCAGACACATGGACACATACATGATACATACGTGCTTGAATCTATATGTATATATATATATATATGTATCTGTATCATAAAATACATATATCTATCCATATGTGCATATGAAAACAATTAAACATGCACTCGTTAAGAGCCTCGCCACTAGCCCCTGTGCTGCGCCATGGCGAAACGGGTGGGGCGGAAACGGAAACTGACCGCCGAAGAGGAAAGCAATCTGAAAGACTGCCTGGCAGTGCCAAATGTAGCCGAGAGCCGCGCGCTCGAGATTTGGAATATTGCGAGCCGTCTGCGAGACAATGCCTGCGAGGTCAAGAAAGGGCAGATGCAGACTTTGTCATCTGAGCGTCTAAGTGATGCCAGAGCATGTTATGAGCGAGCCTGGGAAGTCACTGGAACAAACGAAGTCGTTTGGTTGCCGTCTCTTCAATCGCTTCTGAACCACGTTGTCGATGTGCCTGCGTGGCAGAACGCTCTTTTGCAAGCGCATGCAGCGAACGAGGGGTTGCTACAGCCGATTTTATATCATGATGACATCACATGTGGCAACATCTTAGCAGTGCACAAGGTCAAGAAAGTGACCGCGGTGTATCTTGGTTTTCGCGAAATGAAGGCGCATCTAAGCCTCGAAGCTGCGTGGCTTCCTCTGCTTGTCATCCAACGCATTCAGCAGGACAAGATTCCAGGTGGACTATCGGCCATCTTGGCACAGATGGTCAAAAGCATTTCACAGGAAGTTCTCCTGACAGGATTGCAACTGCAGTTCGGTGAGAAGACACTCTCGTTCACGTTGGCAGCACAGTTTCTTTTTCTGTCTGACATGGAAGCCCAACGGGCGACGTGGTCAACGAAAGGATCTGCAGGCCTGAAACCGTGCATGTTTTGTAGCAATGTGATTTCAAAACAAGCTCTGCCTGCAGGTGACTCTGATGGCACATTTGAGTCGATTGCATCTGCTGCATGGTGGAAATTCGCTCCGATTCAAGACCGGGACTTTGCAATTGCTGCCAGACATCTTGCAACCTTGAACAAAAAAAGTGAAAGAGATGCGTGGGAAAAGGCATATGGGTTAACCTGGGATGCGAATTCAATCTTGTCGGACACAGCAGCTCTTCGAGTACTTCCACCTACCTTGGCTTGCAACGATGTCTTGCATAACTATTATGCCAATGGCATTGCGTCCTTGGAGGTGTCATTGCTGGTGGAAATTCTGGAGAACAATGATATATCCCTGAAGAATCTCGAGGATTTAGCTTGCAATGGCGCGTGGTGCCGCTCGGGGAAGACGATGAGAGCGTCAGTGAATTTTCTACGAAGAATTTTCTCTGCCAAAATGTTCGAGGGAAAAACATATAAGGGAGATGGCACTGACACTGAACCACTTGTCTTTGTGCTTTGGTACGTCCTGCACGAACAAGTGCCAAAGAAAGCTGAACTTGAAGGCAACATGCGAAGCCTCGGCTGCTTACACCAATGTAGCCGCGAACTTCGTTTTTTGAGAAAGCGGTTCGCTTCCATTCAGCATGAATGGCAAGTTGCGTGTCTGCGTGATGCGCAAGCAAAGCATCAAGAGAGCTTCACCGCTGCATACAGCGCCGCTGCGTGCGTCCCGAAGCATCATCATCGATTTCACTTGCCAGAGGCTGCATTGAAGTTGGGCTTCTTGCCACACTGTGAAACACATGAATCGAAACATAGATGCCTCAAGGGTGGAGGCATAGTGGATAGGCAAAAGGGAAAATTAGCTGATCACAATCAAATCCAACGCCAACTGGTCACGCGCTTTCTGGAGGTGACAAAACAACAGGCTCAGGAACATGGACTTGCTAGGTGGGAGCTGTTGTTGCCAACGCGTCCTGCTTCAGACCAATGGCGCCGGAATTTATCTGACCCCACTCTGCTGTGCAGCAAGAACATACAATTGCTGCAACAAACTTTGTGCGTGGAGCAGCCTCTCTTCTTGAACCATATGGCCTACGTGGTCAAAAGTTGCCTGAGTGGCGAAGAAACCGGCATCTGGCTACAGCTCCAACCTTTGCAGCTCGAACAAGTGCACCCGTGGGGAAGCACATGGCTGGAAATAAATGATGACACCCAGCTCTGCAAACCTAAGTCCCACCACCACATCTTTCAGCCTGTGTGGTGGCATTGCGTGGGTACCCGTTTCACCTTCCTCTACTAACAAAACCGTGAGAAGCTGAAAAAGAAAGCGTCTACGTGATACCATGTTTTCCAAAAAACACGAACTTAACTTTAACTTAAGATGAACTTAGTAACTTCGTTCTAAGTTGCCCTAACACTACCTATCTTAACTTCACTTAACTTCAACGTAAGTAACTTAATTTCA
>CAMXCT020000688.1:177500-222426 GCA_947184155.2 Cladocopium goreaui | reverse complement strand
TGGATAACCCGCAAAAGTTCATTTTCAGCAGGATATCTCTCTCTCCATTGCCTTCTCAGTTCAGCAGAGTTAAAGGCGCGTAAGATACAACTCCGCTTAGCGGCTTAGCGGAGCAGAAGATGGATCTGCCATCGATGACTGCTGGTTTCCATCCCATTCTTGATAGTCCTTTCGTTGATCACAGTACGCCCCATCATTGTTGCTTCTATCTCCCATGTTTCAAAAATCAACCCATTGGACAATGAAAGATCCCTATCTCATACTATATTTATTCAGAACTTTAGCCGCTAAAATCGTCAAATCCTCATTTTCTTGCAGGGTTAAGTTTCCATTTTGGTCAAATCATGTTAAAACATGTAAAATGATCATGTAAAATGATGACTATATAATTATATATATATATATATATTGCAGTAAACTCCATGTAAAATCATGTTAAGTCATGTAAAATCCCTATTTCTGTGCCCAGAACCTCCGGCGTTCTGCCAGGGAGCCGTGGATGATCCGTGAGGCTCCAAGGAATTTCATAGCTCCGCACGGGGAAACGAGGCGGCACCGCACCTAGCCCCGGGGAATCAGTGGTGGATGATCAACATCTGCTGAACCGTTTACCCGTCGGCTTCAAAAACAAAAAGCCGAGCCATAGGATATATAGCTGGCTATATCTGGCTATATCTGGATCATTTTTTTGGGGTGAATTTGGGATGAATCAATGTGCCCACCAGGATGGAATGCGACAGTATCAAGTCGTACATCAGGAAACCAGGAAGCAAAGAAATAGACAGTAGAAACATGTAGAAGCATCCCCTGGGCACTATATATACAGTGCGAATGTAGACTCGCCGGCGAAAGCTGCTTGGCTGTTTCAGCCCCATTGGCACAAGGCAGGTCAAGTTGAACAGCTCGAACATCAGCAATATGTCAGCGTCCAAACGAGCACACATTATACCATAACTTATACCATAACTTATCAGATATCCATTTTCCGAATTAGAATCATTAGAAAGTTGATATCTGATAAGTTATGGTATAATGATAACATATGATAACCTACCGAAGTATACTTCAACATTTTGGGGAATGATGACATGAATGATTCAACCTACCGACCTTGCCCTGGGGTAAACGTTTACAGGACATGATGTGGAGAACCCATGGTAGTAACTTTCCGGCAGGACATGATCGAACCAAAATGGTGGATTTTACACATCGAACTGTTGGTTTTCAGGAGGGTATATCCATGAATACCAATAATCGGATAGATTCAATATGGAATACCCCATTCATTATCACGATTATTATCCCTTTATTAAAATACAGTAAGCCGGCCATATATCCCGATGTTTCTTGTGGCACCTCTTGCGGCCAGCAATTCCTCACGTCGCCCGGCCAGTCGCTCACGTTGAGGCAGTGCTGGCTCGAAGAAATCGCCTTGAAAGGCGGTGGGATATATGAACAACATCTGGTACCAAATACATCAATATCATCAAAATACATTTTTTTTTACCAGGATGTTTTATGACTTTAGGACAACTTGATAATCATAAAACATAATACCAGATAATACATCATGTGAAACATGTTTTACCAAGGGGGTTAGGACAGGATTCTCCGGTGCCAAGTGATCCAAGTGGCAGCCGCTGTAGTCGATGGGCAGCACAGCTAAAAGCTGAATGGCCTGGTGAAAAAAAATCAGTGCACCAGGTATGGTGAAACGTGGAGATTCCCCAAGGAGACCTGAGTCTAACTGTGGTTCTTGATGCTTACTATATATTCATGCTTATTGATGGTTATATTGATGCTTATTGATGGCTACATTGATGGTTATTGATGATTATTGATGGTTATTGACCTATTGATGATGATTGATGGTTATTCATGGATATATTGATTGGATATGGATGCTTATTCATGGTTATATTGGATGATGATATTGATGGTTATTGGTTCAGTATTGGCATGGTTCAAGTTGAACGGACCCAGGCCTCTTCGAAGGAACCACATTGCAGAAATCGCGACCTGAGTAGTTTCGAGGTCCAAGCCGGTTGGGGAGGATGTGGCGGGTTATTTAACACCTGGAAAAACATGCAATGTTTTTCCTTATATATATATACATACTGTGTATATATATATATATATATTATAAATATAAATGTAACACACACACATATAATCACATATATATATATATATAGTGACGGACAATCACTTAGAACGTATTTTGGAAAAAAAATTCTGAATATTACTGTTTTTTTTTACGTTCTAAGCCTTGCACTTAGAACGTCGAAAACCATACACTTAGAACGTCCAAATATCAAGATTCATCACTTAGAACGTACCGGGGATTTAACACTTAGAACGTGTCTAGGTCACTGATGATAGTGGAAAGGCTTGTGAAATCTTTTATCTCTAAGTGTTGGATCCAGCAGCTAATTCCGTAGGAAGCATAGACATAATTTCGTACCATTTGGCTTTTCCCTCCCATATGATGTGCAAATATTGGCGATCTTTTATCTCTGGAACACTATACCTTTTGGTGCTTTTTGGGGGTTCTGAGTTCTGATGTTCTAAGTGTTGGACTCAGCAGCTAATGCCGTAGGAAACATAGACATAATTTCGTACCATTTGGCTTTTCCCTCCTATATGATTTGCAAACATTGGCGATCTTTTATCTCTGGAACACTATACCTTTTGGATCCTTTTGTTGCTTTTTGGGGGTTCTGTCGTTCTAAGTGTTGGATTCAGGAACTAAGTCCGTAGGAAACATAGACATAATTTCGTGCCATTTGGCTTTTCCCTCCCATATGATTTGCAAATATTGGCGATCTTTTATTTCTGGAACACTATACCTTTTGGATCCTTTTGGTGCTTTTTGGGGGTTCGGACGTTCTAAGTGTTGGATTCAGCAGCTAATTCCGTAGGAAACATAGACATAATTTCGTACCATTTGGCTTTTCCCTCCCATATGATTTGCAAATATTGGCGATCTTTTATCTCTGGAACACTCTACCTTTTGGATCCTTTTGGTGCTTTTTGGGGATTCTGACGTTCTAAGTGTTGGATTCAGCAGCTAATTCCGTAGGAAACATAGACATAATTTCGTACCATTTGGCTTTTCCCTCCCATATGATTTGCAAATATTGGCGATCTTTACCTCTTGAACACTATACCTTTTGGTGCTTTTTGGTGGTTCTGACGTTCTAAGTGTTGGATTCAGCAGCTAATTCCGTAGGAAACATAGACATAATTTCGTACCATTTGGCTTTTCCCTCCATATGATTTGCAAACATTGGCGATCTTTTATCTCTGAAACACTATACCTTTTGGTGCTTTTGGGGGTTCTGACGTTCTAAGTGTTGGATTCAGCAGCTAATTCCGTAGGAAACATAGACATAATTTCGTACCATTTGGCTTTTCCCTCCCTATGATTTGCCAATCTTGGCGGTCTTTAGCTCTTGGAACACTCTACCTTTTGGTGCTTCTTGGGGTTCTGACGTTCTAAGTGGTGGATTCAGCAGCTAATTCCGTAGGAAACATAGACATAATTTCGTACCATTTAGCTTTTCCCTCCTATATGATTTGAAATTGGCGATCTTTTATCTCTGGAACACTTTCCCCCATATGTTAATTGACCTTTTTTATCTCTGGAACCTATACCTTTGGATCTTTTGGTGCTTTTGGGGGTTCTGACGTTCTAAGTGTTGGATTCAGCAGCTAATTCCGTAGGAAACATAGACATAATTTCGTACCATTTGGCTTTTCTGTCCCATATGTTTTGCAAATATTGGCGTTCTTTATCTCTTGAACACTATGCATTTTGGTGCTTTTTGGTGGTTCTGACGTTCTAAGTGTTGGATTCAGCAGCTAATTCCGTAGGAAACATAGACATAATTTCGTACCATTTGGCTTTTCCCTCCCATATGATTTGACATTGGCGATCTTTTATCTCTGGAACACTCTACCTTTTGGATCCTTTTGTTGCTTTTTGGGGGTTCTGACGTTCTAAGTGTTGGATTCAGCAGCTAATTCCGTAGGAAACATAAACATAATTTGGTACCATTTGGCTTTTCCCTCCCATATGATTTGCAAATATTGAATTGGCGATCTTTACCTCTTGAACACTATACCTTTTGGTGCTTTTTGGTGGTTCTGACGTTCTAAGTGTTGGATTCAGCAGCTAATTCCGTAGGAAACATAGACATAATTTCGTACCATTTGGCTTCTCCCTCCTATATGATTTGCAAACATTGGCGATCTTTTATCTCTGAAACACTCTACCTTTTGGTGCTTTTGGGGGTTCTGACGTTCTAAGTGTTGGATTCAGCAGCTAATTCCGTAGGAAACGTAGACATAATTTCGTACCATTTGGCTTTTCCCTCCCATATGATTTGCAAATATTGGCGATCTTTTATCCCTGGAACACTATACCTTTTGGTGCTTTTTGGGGGGTCTGACATTCTAAGCCGTAAGAAACATAGACATAATTTCGTACCATTTGGCTTTTCCCTCCCATATGATGTGCAAATATTGGCGATCTTTTATCTCTGGAACACTACCTTTTGGTGCTTTTTGGGGGTTCTGACGTTCTAAGTGTTGGATTCAGCAGCTAATTCCGTAGGAAACATAGACATAATTTCGTACCATTTGGCTTTTCCCTCCCATATGATTTGCAAATCTTGGCGATCTTTTATCTCTGGAACACTATACCTTTTGGATCCTTTTGGTGCTTTTTGGGGGTTCTGACGTTCTAAGTGTTGGATTCAGCAGCTAATTCTGTAGGAAACATAGACATAATTTCGTACCATTGGCTTTTCCCTCCCATATGATTTGCAAATATTGGCGATCTTTTATCTCTGGAACGCTATACCTTTTGGATCCTTTTGGTGCTTTTTGGGGGTTCTGACGTTCTAAGTGTTGGATTCAGCAGCTAATTCCGTAGGAAACATAGACATAATTTCGTACCATTTGGCTTTTCCCTCCCATATGATTTGCAAATCTTGGCGGTCTTTACCTCTGGAACACTATACCTTTTGGTGCTTTTTGGTGGTTCTGACGTTCTAAGTGTTGGATTCAGCAGCTAATTCCGTAGGAAACACAGACATAATTTCGTACCATTTGGCTTTTCCCTCCTATATGATTTGCAAACATTGGCGATCTTTTATCTCTGGAACACTCTACCTTTTGGATCCTTTTGGTGCTTTTTGGGGGTTCTGTCGTTCTAAGTGTTGGATTCAGCAGCTAATTCCGTAGGAAACATAGACATAATTTCGTACCATTTGGCTTTTCCCTCCCATATGATTTGACATTGGCGATCTTTTATCTCTGGAACACTCTACCTTTTGGATCCTTTTGGTGCTTTTTGGGGGTTCTGACGTTCTAAGTGTTGGATTCAGCAGCTAATTCCGAGGAAACATAGACATAATTTCGTACCATTTGGCTTTTCCCTCCCATATGATTTGCAAATATTGGTGATCTTTTATCTCTGGAACACTATACCTTTTGGTGCTTTTTAGGGGTTCTGACGTTCTAAGTGTTGGATTCAGCAGCTAATTCCGTATAGGAAACCTAGACATAATTTCGATTCCACTTCGAATTCCAATTTTCTGCAATATTTTAATTGCGTTATAAAAGGAAATTCAATTGATTTCGAAAGCGAAAAAACTAGTCTTTTTATTAAGGGTTTAAATTTATTATTAGGATCCGCTTCGAAATCCAATTTTTGGCAATATTTTAATTGTGTTATAAGGAAATTTACCTGATTTTGAAATCGAAAAAAACGGTTTTTCTTATTAAGGGTTTAAATTTATTATTTAGGTCCGCATCGAAATCCAATTTGTGGCAATATTTCAATTGCGCTATATAAGGAAATTTAATTGGTTTTGAATCGAAAAAAATAGTTTTGTTTTATTAAGGGTTTAAATTTATTAGGGTCCGCTTCGAACTCTAGTGTTTGGCAATAGTCTTATTGCGTTATAAAAGGAAATTTAATTGATTTTGAATCGAAAAAACTAGTCTTTTTATTAAGGGTTTAAATTTATTATTAGGATTCGCTTCGAAATCCAATTTTTGGCAATATTTTAATTGCGTTATATAAGGAAATTTAATTGATTTTGAAGTCGAAAAAAATAGCCGCTTTATTAAGGGTCTAAATTTATTATTAGGGTCCGCTTCGAAATCCAATTTTTGGCAATATGTTTAATTGCGCTATATAAGGAAATTTAATTGATTTTGAAATCGAAAAAATAGTTTATATAGCGACGGACAATCACTTAGCACGTTCTAAGTGTTGGTTTACGTTCTAAGTGATAAATGGGCCTAAGTGATATTTTGACGTTCTAAGTGATGAATTTTCCCTACGTTCTAAGTGATTAAATTTTGCTACGTTCTAAGTACGAAAAAAAAATGGAAAAAAATTACGTTCTAAGTGATTGTCCGTCACTATATATATTAAAAATAAAAATGAAACACACACACGCATATATATATATATACATACATATATTATATTATTAAATCAACTGGCAGTGGGCAATATATAATGTAAAGTGTACTGAACGGTATGAAAACCCTCTCAAAGCAAACAACAATTCCCGGCTCCAAAATGTGGTGGTTGACCTCAAGTAACCACGGGGCTTGAGTAAGCTGTGGTTGGTTTGTTGTTTGGGACATGACTTTCTGGCTGGATTTCCATTGTTAATAATGGTTAGTAATGGTTAATAATGAACTGGTTGGTGGTTGACCTACCCATCTGAAAAATATGAGTTCGTCAGTTGGGATGATGACATTCCCAATATATAGAAAAATAAAAACTGTTCCAAACCACCAACCAGTTAATGGGGAGATAAGAAGCCAAGAACCAACCGAAGGAACGCAATTTTCTCAAACTCTCGAAGAAGATCAATGGAAGTTCTGTGCAGTCCAACTCAAGAAGTCTTGGACATTCCTGCAAGCCCCTCATGAAACTATATAAATTTCTGTATGTTCCTCCAAACGGTGGGACATATCCTGCACCTTTCTTGTTTGCAACAGGTAAGCCCGAACAAAAATGAAGTTGGAACAGCTAAACCTAAGGCAATTGCCCATGGCACAATGTCGCATTGGGGCTCAATAATTTTTTCGGGGCCTCTACAGTACTGAAAGAACTATGATCTTGGACCCCTCAAAAAAACGTATCCTGCATATCCTGCAGTAATCACACATGGCTTGTGGTTTTCACCACCTAATTATGTAGTTCGATGACTTTCCCGGCTATAAACCTCATTAAACTTCCACATATATGATATATGGGATGTCCAATGGCCATATTCGCATACCAGAGGGTATCTGACTGGGAGACTTGAAATAACTTGAACTCATCTCAGCGTGAAATGTGCGGAAAACCGTCCATCTGCCCCGAAGAGAAGGTTCGATGAGTGGGAAACTGACACATCCCCATCTCTCGAATGAGGGGTTGCTGCCATGTACTGTACCACTTACCCATTGATTAAAAAAATGATAGTGGGCGCCCCTCATTCATTCACAAACCCTTGGGACAAGGACATGTACAGTGCGTTTTGGCTCCCTCCATTGGCTTCTCAAGGAGGCGAATAACTTGTGAGCTACATTGCTAGATGGCTTTTAGGAAGGGTTTTTAACCACCTACGGTACAAACGGGACGCATCGACCCCTCAATCCCCTGCATCCACAGGCACTTCTCAGCCTTTAAGAGCAATAAGGACACGTTGTGCAAGCCATCCATGCCTGCTCGGCGCCAGCTTTCGCCCGGCTGATATTCCGAAGAAAGGACTGTACTAAGATCATCGATCCTGGACGAATCAGATTCCCTTCGTACCGAGGACCGAGGATGCCCATCCGGTTTCGCCCAACACGGGCCTTGAAGAAAGATGGAGTCCATTAATCCTCGAGGGACTCAGGACTGGTGAGTAGCTCTCCAATATGAAACGCGTGGGATGATGGTGATGATGATGATGATGATGTTCTGATGTTCTGATGTTCTGATGTTCCGATGTTTTGATGTTTTGATGGATTGGCGTATTGATATCTGAAGACAGAAATACAATGAAATACAGAGAAATAAAGAGGTTCCCACAGAACAGAAGGGTCAGCTTGGCGTTGCTGTTTCAATCGTGCATTCATGGTCTATCTTTCATTTGGATCACGTTCGTTCCCTACATGTTTGTCCGCACAGCGATGCGCAAACATGCGCGAACAAGTAACCCAGGGTATTCCAAAGAAGTACAGCAAGTGCTGAATTATCATACACTTACTGAAAGTATCATAAAGTGAGGTTGCAACTGGGACCTCTAGAATCTCTAGAATTATTCGCTCGTGGATATTGCCATCATATGGGCCATCATTCCATCAATTTCAAAGGAAACGTGTCCAACACGTTTCTATGGGGCTCCTTTCTATCAACTTATTATTGTCATGGCTTTCAACCACCATCATCCCAGAAAACTCGAAATGACCGAAACACAACAGCCATCCCATATTCAAAAAGGGGACCATCCGAAAAAAATGGCTACCTGCACAGTCCGAACACAACATATTGCAAGACTTCTTTTGACTTACTGGTGCTAAACGTAGGGAATGGATGGGACTGGGGGTTGCTGGGATGATTCTTATAATAGTGATGACTGGGATCATTCCCGAAAATTCCCTGCGTAAAACGCACCAGTAAGTCATTGTCAGATCATTTCCCTATTGTTTTCCTATGATTTTCCTATGATTTTCCTATGGTTTTCCTGTGATTTTCCTATGGTTTCCGAGGAATTTTGATATCTTTTGATATCTTTTGAGATACCTTCCGCTAATCAGCTCCATGGAGGCTGGAAAAACATCTTACCGGAGGGATTGATGGAGCTCCAGATGGATCACCCATACAAAAGAACCTTACACAAAAACACAAAACAAACCGCAAGTATCAAACCAGTTATGGCCAATTATGGATTATCAATGATTATCATGGGTTATCATGGATTATCATGGATGATCACTTTGCATATAGGACACATCTTCATTTTCGTGCAGGAAACACCGAACAGCCGTTTGAAACTCTACCAAGTAGCGAAGTTTCAAGTCGTGCGGCGCCTGACCAAACTTTGGGCTTACGGGCTATTCTCGGAAGAAGCAAAAAAAAGTGGCACCAAAGGGCTGGGAAACCCACGAACCAAAAGGCGGACTTAATCAGACATCCTCGGAAAGACGTAGGAAACACATGGGAATGTCTTCCATAAATGGAGATGTTCATGGGAAAATCGTCTATAAATGATGCATTTTCTAGCAAACCACGTTTGATTCCCACAGAAAAAAAACTGGATAGGACAACCTATCCTCCTCACCAGAGCTGCAATGATTTGCGGCACATCCAAGTAGGGGCAGGCAAAAACTCATAAAAACTCTAGCCTTGAGATGCCTTGAGGCTTGTTCGGTTTCACCGGCAAATACCATATGATAATATATGATAATACGTTTATCAAAAATAGCAATGGAACATAATGGAACAAAGGTCCATCGTAGATACTATATAACAATCAAATAATGTTCCTTTATATAATGTTCCTTTAAAAAAGGACCCGCTAAATACAATGTATAACATGTATAACATTTAGAATGCTGATTTTCACTCGCCAGGCTTGCTTTCATGAGGCGTATCAGCCCCGTGTGTAGGTGAACCGTCACTATTGGATGCCTGTACCTGTACGCATGCATATATGGTTCATAAAAATCAAACGGAAGAATAAACTGAGAAGCTACACCATTTTGATCCTGTATAGCTATAGGTTGTAAAAGTGGCAACGGTGGCCACAACCTGTCCAATCTATTCAAAGAAATGTAGTGACTTGATTTTTTTTTAACATAGTAATTAGGTTATAAAATCATCACAAGAAAGTAATGGCCCGCAATATTTGACATTCTAGTATATTTGATTGAAGTACTTCTCCAAAGTCCCACGAGATTTAAAATTCGTGAATGGATTGTGGCTCTTGAGGGAGCAAAGCCTCCTGGCTCAGCCCAAAACACCGCCTCAAGGCACATAAAGAAGCTCTTGAACCAGCTCACTAAAACAAGCTCCATTCCAACTTGCCTTGGCAGTCATGTAGGAACTTGACATGAAATCATGAAAGCATATGAAAATAACTGTTACCATGTGGAGGTTTCCATACATGGTGGTACCCCCAAATGGATGGTTTACAATGGAAAATCCCAATCCAAAATGGATGATTTGAGGGTACCACCATTTTTAGGAAACCATAATGAAAATCATGGTATCGGATGATCCATCCAAGTTTTGAAGTTTACTGCCGTCAAGCGGCAAGTCGGCCAAGTGCGCAGCAAGTTGTGGACAGCTGCAGTTCAAAAGCTCCTGAAATAGCTCCTGATGGGTGCTGGCAGGCTCACCGCATCTAAGTGACGAATCTTTTGGGCACGGCGGCATGATTCTGAAACACGAGGGCATGACTTCCACATAAACCAGGCTTGGTCTGATATATGGTGGGGGCACCATGCTTTGGCACGCAAGTTTGGTCATACATGAGCAATGCTTTGGTCTCCCAAGTTTCGATGCTTCACCAAGCGGAACAAAGTCAGGCACTTGAGCAATGTTCAAAAATGTGAACAAAATCCCTCTATCATTCCATTCTGATGGTTGATTCTATATGGATTCCCCATGATTTCCCTATTACTAGTAGTTTAATCCCCGATATATGAAGGGTAGTATAATCATGTATAATTAATCAACCAAGAGGGGTGGATCGCAGCCACTGAGGCCGGGTGAGGCAGTCCAGTTCCACTCCAAAGCTGTAGTCATGGTCTCCACAGCTGTAGAACTCGGCTGGAAGCATCTTCTCCTTGGATTCGCGATTCGAACAAAAGTTCACAGCCACCATCGATGTAAAACAGCTTCACAGTACCAAAAATAAATATATACCAAACTCTTGAGATAACATAAACATACATAAACGATCATAAACGACTTGTTTGTCTGTAATTGCAGGACCAGTCCAGTCTGATATATTTGCTCATTCTCTGATTGGTGGTTTCGACTTCGGCCGAAGGGCGATGATGGAGCATAGACACCAAAATGCATCCTCTGCCTCCATCACAGCTAGCAGCACTCCCGCAATGAAATGCATGCCGCTCTCGTAGCCTGACGAGAGAAATTCTGGATGAGATATTCACCTGTCGTTTTTTTTTCGTCATTGCCAAGACAGGTGCTTGTAAATTCAAGAATCCAAATTCGATACGGTACGGGGCATATATGGAATTATATGAGCATATGGATATCTAAATGCTACCTTTGAAACTTTGTGGCCGAAACTCGGCCCCAATATGAGTGGCGCAGGAATCTGCATAGCTCAGGACAGCCCCTGCCGGCTTCACTTCCGGTTGCCGCTTTGCCTATGTCTGGGCAGCGTTGCGCATAGGCGAGCAGTACTGAATACTTCTTCCTGCAGTACCTGACCAGGAGATCCAGGGTCCAGGGGTGGCATCAATAGTATTACCCTCTGGTTATGACTGACATAGCCATGGAAAATCACCATTTTTAATAGGTAAACCGGTAAACCATCTATAAATGGGCCATCTATACCATGGCTATGTTAGTCATAACCAGAGGGTAATAGAGGAAGGAAAATTGACG
Organism: Cladocopium goreaui; assembly: GCA_947184155.2. Taxonomy (NCBI): domain Eukaryota; class Dinophyceae; order Suessiales; family Symbiodiniaceae; genus Cladocopium; species Cladocopium goreaui. The sequence continues at coordinate 210,785 of CAMXCT020000688.1, read as the reverse complement.
TGGTTACTACTGAGCCTCGGCGATAATCTGATACCTGTACTGGATTTGCCAGTCCCTAGCCATGAATAGAAGGATTAGCCAAAGATGTGTGTTGCTAGTAAATCCATCAGGCACACGGAGTACTTTGGCCTGATCTAGCATGGACCTGATAAAATAAATCACATATAGATGGAACCACTGAAGAAACTGCCAGGATAGAGACCTGCGAGAATTGACTTTTTGTAGTCGATGCTCACAGGGAGTGCGCATATCCTATGTTTCTCCACCCACTCATCCATCATCAAACTATCTGAGAACTTTGCTTTGTTGATTTACCTATTGACCCCGCGAAACACCAAAGATACAGCAACATGTTGTCTCTTTGGACTGGAGATGACTTACCCGTCGAAAATCGGGATCTTCCATCATTTCCATCAAGCTCGCAGTAAGGTTTGATTTCCAACTGGGAGAAGAATCACCAATATACGTTTTGCTAAAGGATGTACAAAATTGGGTTCTGAATGTGTCTACCTCTCTCTCTCTCGCCCAGCTCTCAGATGCATATATAGAAAAATGCAGCACACCTTTTTACCTTGGGATTATATATATATATACACAATACATTCATGAACAGCCTATAGACAGGTTTGTCTGAAAACAGGTAAGAGATAGAGTCAGAGAGAGAGTCAGGGGCTTGATCATCATTTTCCCACTAAAATTGTGGATCTCAATTAGCTGAGTTTAGGTGGCCTTGGTGGCCTTGGTGGGTTTGGTAACATCATGTGAAATATGGGTTTGATAAATCGCAAGTTATCCTCTGGTTATATCAAAATAGCTATTGAACATTGCCATAGAAATAGTTGATTTTCCCATTAAACATGGTGGATCGTTCCATAGTTAGGTAAACGTTTACCAGAGGGTATCAAACTACACCATCAAAACCATATATTCCTCAACCATCCTCGACCTCTATGGCCCGAGAACTTGGATCACCTCGATCCAAGCTGCTCCGCCCGAGCTTGTCCGAAGCAATGTGGGAAAACGCGGTCAAATCCTGGACATCCGTATGGCTTTGTGGAACTTCGGGGGGTGTATCCGTGAATAGATACCTTCCAACTAACATAACTATGGCACATCACCATATTTTATGGGTAAATCAACTATTTCGACTGGGCCATGGCTTCAATAGCTTTTTGTAAACGTTTACCAGGCCGGGTACCTTCCGGTAATCCATGGCTGGGAAATCCGAATACAGATCCCAACTGGAGGTTTATTGCTAACATCGATGGGGGGGATCCCCAAAGCCATGACCGGAGGGTAGCAATGTTTTTATAGCATAGTTTGCATCCATTTTCTCAAAAAATACCCTCTGGTAAACTAACATAGCTATTGAAAATGGCCATAGAAATAGTGGGTTTACCCATTGAAAATGGTGACTTTCCATAGTTATGTAAACGTTTACCAGAGGGTATCATGGTGAGTAAGTATCCGTGATGAACCCTTTATGGTTTGCCCGTGAACATAACGCGGCAAACCAAGCATCCCCTGGAGGTAGAAAGGCGCGCTGCATTGCACTCACCATGCAAAGTCACTTACATATGCAATAAATACGCGCACATACAATTGCTACACTATAAATATATATATATATAATACAAATAATAATAATAAGAATAATAAGAAGAAGAATAATAATATATAATATAATTCAATAAAACATAATATAATATGTGTATATATAATTAAATAAATAATTATATATAACTAGCTTTAATTAAATATAATTCTATATAATTATGTATAGTTTAAGAAACATAATATATAATGCATATATATACATATATATATATATATTTAATATACTATATATATACCAACATCCAAAACCATAGGAAACTACAATCCCACTGTGGGAATTACCACACATAGCAATGGCCCCCATGGCCCTTCTGGGCACCTTCTGGATGCAGGCTTCCGCAAAGATCACACGGTCATCGTCCAAGGGCAGATTCAGGAGATGTTGGAAGAGATCCTGCGGGATCCGCGGATTTTATCACCTACATGTTACAATATATATCTCATACATTACATATCCCATCATATAATATATATATATATATATATTTAATTATACTTGTATAACTATATATATATATAATTCATTGCATGTCACATTATATGTATATATATATATATATGTACACATGCTTACACAACTGTGTTATATGGTTATATTCCACTGAATCGATTCCTGGGATGCACATCCCGAGTGTCAGAATGCGCCTGACCATGTCCGCACCCTTGATACCAGCCATATCAGCGTGAACCAGGAGAGAAGAGTGTATAGTTACGCTTAGTATGCGAGAGAAAAGGGAGAGCCAAACGGAGAGAGATACATTTGCGGCGTGTGCATATATATGACAATTGTATACATATACGTAAAAACTACCGGTGTAGTATGGTTTACATATGTAAACATTGCGGCATGCAACAGCATGCATGTATTAAAAATCCTGGCTACGGGACGTTGTGGACCAGCCCTTTGGTGTGCCGTGGTTTCTAAGGGTCTGAAGGGGGCTCCAGAGATGATCGCTGATAAAGCCTGAGCTTTTAGCTTTCCATAAAGGCATCGATAAAATTCAAAATTAAGAAAATGTCAATGAGCTTTATGGAAAGTAAAAGCCTGGACTTGTTATTTTCTTATTTAACATTGATGGAATTATAGATGTCTTAGCTAAAAATAAGGAAATGACAAGTCCAGGCAAAGCATTTTTCCCCTAAGGTACAAGGCACACAAAACACAAAGGCTCAAATATTCAACCAGAATGCAAGTAGCATGAAATGAAGAAGACCACCAAAGATACTTTTTATATATTGACTTCATCAAACCACCTTGCAGCATGCCAAGAAAATATATTTGCTTGATTGATCTTAATTGCATACGTAGTCTGAAAAAAAAGGAGCCTGCAATGTACATCATATACCTTCAATATTGGTATTCTTAATGTACTTGACTTTCATTCAAAATATTCAGAGTGTAGACACTTTATTCAAGCTTTGGGCAACTGGTGGTTAGTCTCATGTCAAGTAGATGTAAAGTAGTGCTATCATGTCTCCTATTTTAATGTTTGATTTGTGGCAATGCATGGCAAGGTGCCAAGATTGTTTCTGGTGATGAATTGCAGCCATCACTCAGAATTATAATTTCCAAGGGTAGCTACAACCACCTTTACTACTAGCTCAGCAACGTAGAATTCTACTTTAAAATGCCTAAACATCCAGCCTTTTCATGCCTCATTTGACTTAGGCCTGCTCATGACTTGGAAAAGTTTTTCTATTTCAAGTGCATTAGCCACTGGCCTCCATTCAATGTGAATAATTATGTGTTTGATCAGCGCAATTATTCATGGATGTTGCTATGTACATTATCTTTCAAACTGCTTTCCATACTACCTAGAAGGGCAACTGCATACCTGCATACCTCAACATTCTGCAAAGGAATTCTCTATCATTCGCATGCGTGATGTGAACATAGTGATTGTGTGCACTATCTGAGCGGGCTCTCTGTTTGTACTGATTGCATTGGATATTCCAAGCCCCCTGTTTGGCTTGCACTCCCAGTTTGCTAGGGAAAATCAGCACCAGGAGGTAGCAATCAATTATATATAGTTCACCAGAATGATTTCATTGACAAAAGCCTGGCTATACTACAGGAGAACCCGACTTGTTTTTTTTGTATTTCAGGGAACAGTTGTTTAGAATGTGTGTGTGTGTGAAACCCGTTATAACATACGGATATTTTACAATTTCGTACAACGAAGCAAGGAAGACAATATGTGGCGACAATAAGAACTGAATTTTAATTCAGACATGCAGGGGGCTGGAGTGTGAATCAGAAGTCTCCAGCCAACGAAGACGCTTCTGATGTCACAGTGATATCAACCTGGGACGCTGGGTTGACGTACCTGCAATGTTGGTTCGAACTTTTGCACAAGCTGTTCTATTACCTTGTTTTTGAGTCCTTTGGCAAGAATCGATTGACCGAATTTCACCGATTGCAACCGTGCCCCATCGAAGGTTACTTAGGAAATCAGGCGACGGCAAGTTCTACATTCATCATCATCAAATCAACCTAAGCAGTGTGTTTGGGTGAACTCACTGACTTGTGAGCACCGTCGATCTGCTTCGTGCGGGTCTAGATCTGGTCACCGGCCGCTCCGGTGGATAGTGGAATGTCCAATTGGGACAATCCGGATTCGACGTGGTTGTTATGTCAATCACAGGATTACTCCATTTTAGGAGCGAATTATGACAATTTGTCATACTTCAACAGATTAGTCCCAACGATGGACGGATTAGTCCCTTCGAAGGACCAGGATTAATCCCTATAGGGATGGATTAACCCTTCGGGGTGTCTCACCTGTTGTCTTACCCAGGTCCGATCCTTACAGAATCACAGTTTGCAGTTCAAAAAACGTTCTGATTCTTTCACAATTCCGTTTTCAGTTGTTAAAATTTTCTCGCTGTTTGACATTTTTGTGACCTTTATATGTTTGCTTTTGAATGTCATGAACAATGTACCCAATATGTTGGCTCTGAAGCGACAGTTGCTGCAAGATGTCATTGTTTTAAACCTACATCCTTCAATGTTACAGGTGGTTGTTGTCTACTTCAATTTTATTGTTTTTTCTTTTTTTTTTTTCTCTTTTGCCTTCGTTTTCATATATGGACATTATCAATATTACCATGATACCGACCGGCGTAGTTCCGAAGTCCATGGGTCCCCCACCTCGTGATCCAATTCCTACTTGGGCCACACCAGCTAGCAGACGTACCACTGAAGATGTCAGTTTTCATTATCGGGGATTCACTGGCGAGTTTGAATTCAGAGTACCTCGCGGAGAGGCATCACTCATGGCACAACGTGTTATTCAGAATGATCAGGCTATTCAGATGCACAGTCTACAAGTTCAGGAACATCAATGCCAATTGGGAATACTTCAAGCTCAAAATCAATTTCATCAGCTTGGGATTATCTCTCAATTTGCCAATTTGACGCATGCAGGAAATCAAACAGGTTGGATACCTGGCTTACATTTGACCTTTCCCAATTCTTCGGGACAAATCGCGACATCAGTTACACCTGCTCTGACTGATCGGGTAACGACCTCAGAACGGCCATCGAAACGATTTCGCAGTGAAAATGTATTGGAACCTCCAAGATCGGAACGTGGTCCGGATCCCCTGGACAAGTCTGGTACGATTCCATCTCAGCTCGGCACTTTCGTACATCAGTGGGGAACTCAGAACTTCCAAAGCGATGTCGCTCCTGAAGTTTCTGCAGAGACTCAAACAAAATCAGTATGTTTCAAAATTGGACGACAACCAGAAAAGTTTATCTCTTCCAGTGTACTACAGATTATGGAATTTAAGCATCCACAATTGGAACACCTCGGACACCATTTGTGGGTGTCGCATCCACTGGCACGTTTTTCGTCCAATCAATTTGATGCAATACGACATGGAACATTGAAGGAGTTGGATTGGTGTGGACTGTACAGCACTGTATTGCGTTTACACTCAGATTTATACCAAAATCCACATCGAATTGCTGGAGGATTTGAGATGGGCAGACTTATTGAAGAACCACGTCAACAAAAATGGATTCCAGACATGCATCATTTTTGTCGAGCCAACGGCTATCAAACCTTCGATGAAGCCAAACGAATGAGTGGTTTTTGGTATGAATATGTCATACATGATTTGCGCACATGCTTTCCATCAGCCTTCATGAACTCACGAGCTGCTCATGTGGAGGAAGGAATCCAAATTTTGATTGCATCCTTGATGCAATATCCAGCCAACTCTATTTTGATAGAGGAATTTCAGATATTGATGTCTTCCACACAGACACCCTTGGCCATCCTAGCATCAGTGCAACCACCATATTTTCGAAGCACTCCCAAAGTCCAATTCAATCATCGTTTCCTTTTTGGCCATAACACTCAGGCTTTAGCTCTGTGTGACATTGTTCGGGAAGTATTTATTCGTCCTTCTAGTTGTGATCCCGCTGACAAATCATGGTTGCCACCTACTTCCTTTTATTGCCGAGCAGTCGTACCTAACCATGATGATTTTCACAAAAGTGATATGGAACGTTTGGTCAAGATGTGCGGAAAGTACGGCGGCGCCCTCAGTGATCGCCCTGTATGTATTCTTGGAGAAGCATTTTCGAGGCAGGAACATATTCGTACACCACAGGGTGGAGTTATGGCTGACCATATGATCACTATGGTAGCTGACTCAGCACATGGAGCGGACCAACGGTGGGCTTTCCGATCCCATCTTTCGAAGATCAAGTACGTCGCGGTGATCCTACATGAGAGCAAATTAAAATGATTAATCCATGGAGTATACATCTCCAGAAATCATGTCTTGGAGTCTTTATTTGGAGTATAAAAACAGTGCTGACTCAGATTTTTCGATTGTTAGCTTCGCGTGTGTGCATCGTTTTTCTGCCGTGTTCTTGTCCCCTTTTCTTTTTGCTTGTCCCCTTTTCCTTTTGCTTGCCTCCTTCTTCCTTTTTCCTTGCTTCTTCTGCATGCTACCTTCCCGCGGTGTCCTTCTCTGTGTTGCTTCTAAGTAATTTGTGCTCCGCAGCGTATTTATATAGGAGCTATGTTGCGTCAAAATTGCATCAATCGCCGACATATTTTCAGGAACGTTATGCTGATGAAGAATCTATGCGATCAGTTTTACATCACCGGTGTCTGTTCTGTTCGATGCATGTGGAACTTCATACTTTAGATTTTTCACAATGTGAATCTGACAATGAGAATTGACCTTGACCTTGTACAGTTCTACTGAGTTAACAGCATGTCAGTTCATTAAGTCACTGTGTCAGTGGCACTCATTTTCACACAAAGTTCTTCTGCGATTTTGTCTTTGACACTTCAGCAGGTTCAAGACATCAACTTATCGACTTTCCTACTCTTCCCCTCCTCATATAGACATGGGACGGAATTCTCGATCTCGATCGACCAGACGAACACACAGAGAAACAGGAAGACGTAGATCATCTCGCCAGAGCCCCAGAGAACGATCTCCTCGTCGGAAGAATCGGGACGATTCACGTCATCGTTCTGAGCTCAAAAGATCGCAGACGGACCGACTTGAGATCCCGTCATCATGGAACAGCAGTGATACTCATTGGGACACAAAAACAGAATATGGACTAAATCTTCCCAAGAGGGTTGAATCTACTCAATTTAGTCGTCGACAGAACCTTGCAGGACAAGAAATATCCCAAATTAAGCTTATCGATGTTGTTCAAAGTGGAATCAGCAATTGGGGCCTTCGCCTCGTGGCCAACGGTAGATTTGTTTCATGCGAATTCTTTCGCAATCGACTGGAAGCTACTTTTGCCACTACACTTTTTCGAGAAATGTCAAAGCAGAAGGACACCTTGGACTTCCATCGACTGTTGGGAGCTTTCACACCACAGGGTCAAGATCCGCAAGAATGGGACACGAAGTTGACAAGTATCAAGGGATTGGTCCAGTCAACATTAGATCATTTTCGCACTCTCTGTCCTCAAGATTCACAGCAAGCCATACTAGAAGAACTAGAGAAACTCAAGGCTGAGAATGCTGCATTGAAAGCATCCCAAGCTCCAGATAGTGGTAATCCACCATCCCAACAGACGCAGCGGCCCCCAACAGGCCAACCCCAAATCAATGCGTTTTTCCCCAACAGTAGTACACCAGGAGGCCCATCCAGTCCTGCAGACCCTTTGATGTCCTATCGTCGCAAAGACGCCCAAGCCTTCTATGCAATCCAGGCACCTCAAACAGGAACTGAGGCAAAAGTCCGTGATTGGGTGAAGAAGAACGTTCCCAAGGAACGTCAGGGAGAATTGAACAAGTGTGTTGAAACTCTTCAAAACCATTTGAAACAATTCGATCAGGCGAATCAACCCAACCTGGAACCAATTTTAAGCGATTGGGGCCTCTCCTCTTCCTTTTTGTCGAAATGCAATGTTGATGCTCACATCAGATTGTTGGCAGCAGTTCAGCTGCTGCGAAACTGACAATTTGAATTTGCTACAGATCAAGTAAGCCCACCTACTAACGGTGGCTTGATAAAACCTTTTGACCAAGCACACACCCGAAAGGCACGACGTAAGATCGCACAATTTCGGGAGATTGCTCAATCCTTCATCTTTTTTGTTGCATGTCTTTTGCAATATACTCCACAACTGACTTGGCGACTTCAACGGATGTTGTTATGGTCTCTTAGTCAATGGACAGTTTTTGGAGTATGTTTGAATTCATGGACAAACAAGCGACGACGACTGATGACTATCCTTCAACATGCACGACTTCCGTTTAAATTCTCATGGACATGGTGGACACAAACATCAGTTATTTACATGCGTTTGGATCTCTGGGATGCTGATTTTTACATTGGAGCCACAGAACATTCTGTTTTTGACCGAGAACAGAGCCGTATGCGGAAATTTCGTCAACTTGGTAACCAACAACTTGCGTATTTCGAGCCTGCCCTAAAAGTTTGGTTCCACCTGAACAATTTCTACAGGTTTGGCTGTTTTCCTTTACAACAGCAAAACCTTGACAAATTGTATGCCATGGAAACGGCATTTCAGACGACGTACCGGCCTAAATACAATTGGCCATGGATCAAGCCTTTCTTACAGAAGTTCCATATTGGGAAGCAGCGGTTCGGGCCCTCAGTCTCCAAACCCTTTCTTGAAAAGACTCGAAAGTTTTGTCGTCGATATTTGAAGCGAACGGCTACAAATCAGCGGTGCGTTTTGGGCCTCAGATTTCATTCTGCGGATCGAATCTACACATTACTCACTCGTTTAGGCTCTGACACCATCGAAAAGTTTCATGTTTCCAAATTACTGCGTTCATCACAAACAGACATACAATATCTTTTCTTGCTTTGGAGACTTTCCCATCAATTGGGAGAACCTTTTCGTACACGCTGTCAATCACAACTTCGTTTGATCCTCAGATTTAAGGGAACGGAATCTCCGCCACCCAATGTGCCTATGCGACTTCAAGTTCTATCTGACGACATGAACGATGCGATAAAACAGTGGCTTCTGAATTTCACTTTTCATCATTCCATCAATTTCCCTCCGTTTCACAAAGTACGGGCACCATTTGTGCGCATTAAGAATCGGACGTTGGGACAAACATTTTTCAATTTTCGAAAAGTGTTGAAATGGTGGACACCTGAACAGCAACCTTTGTGTACATGCCACCTCTTTCCTTTGCATATTCGACAATGTGAACGAAAAACCGAACATATTTCTGTTTTTGCACAAGAATGCTTTCCTGATGAAGCATTTCTCCATCAACATATGGCTGAAGAGATTTCACCATCATGGAGACACTTCTTTCACCATAACACGTATCAATTCGAACAGTGGCTGCATCGATGGAAGCTATCACATTCATTGATCCAATATTGGCAAGCTTTCATCCTGACACAGTGGAAGATCTATAAACAGAATTCTCTCGGACAGACCCAGAAACAGATTCAGCGACTTCAACATCGCTTACGTTCTTTTGTAGTCTCGCCCTCAGATCATTTTCCGCATTCTTTGACATTACACTGTCCTGCTCAGTGGCAATATTTGATGAACCGAACGTTCCTGGATACTTCGGTATTTCTTCGCTGCCAAGCGTATCCTATTCCGTTATTGAAGCACATTCAACAAAATATCCCTGACTGGATTATGCAACACTACAAATGGGGCTTCAAATTTGGATCCACTCTCAGCACCGCATACATTCTCCCAAAACCATCCAGGTTATTTCAAAAAGCAAGACCAATTGTGGATTATTCTCGAGCATGGTGTCGACCAATTGGAAGTGCACTAGCAACAGCGTTATATGAAATTTTGCAAGTTGTATATTCTGATCTCCTATCTGTTACGGATATCAAGTCGGTGCTACATGCAATTGCCAAGTTGTTTTCCCACCAAGACTACGCTTATGGTGAACTCACTGTGGAACAAGAAGACATTGCTGGGTTTTACAATCAAGTTGATCATTCTCGTATGTTACAGGCTGTTCAATTTGCTGTGTGTCGGTTTTGTGAACTTCAAGGACAAACATTTGACTCTTTTCTCAACATTCATCAAGAGACTACGGAACGCACTTTACGAATTTTTCGTGGATTTTGGCGGTCACATAGCCACAAATACCGACCAATTTGTCTTGCCCATATACAACCGCTCAGCCAATACCTTTTGAATCATAGTTATTTCAGTATTGGAGGCACAGTATTCCAACAGCGTCGTGGTGCAAGTATGGGTTCCCAATGGGCACCCATTTTCTGTTCAGCAGTTGCATTACTCAGAGAATGGATTTTTCATTCCTATTTTCAGGTCTTTCGCACAAACATGAATTTTCATCATCGGTATGTCGACAACCGCTTGATTCTAGCAACAGACATCGATCGCGCCAGTCTGGACTTTGACCTATTTTGGAGACTGGATTTCTATACAAATCCCATCCTTTTGGAACCAGTACCTGGTGATGAAGCCCTGGGATACAAAATTGATTGCCTACAACATACCATTACTTTGCAGTTACCATGGAACAAACCCTTGAGACACAGCTCTGGCTGTGGTGTCTCACGTACCGCCCTCAGTGGTCTTATTGCTCGTATTCGACTCATTCTCACGGGCGTGTATCCACAACATCTTCATCTACCTCAAATTCAAGATCTCATTGGACTGATATCATCTCGAGACTCTGCTCTTGTGACCACAGATTCCGCACGCAAGACCATAATGACTGTTATCCACCAAGTCCATCCACATTTACAAGCGCGTGATGTTTTCAGATTCGCTTAACAAAAAGGAGTGAACAGCTTACTCAATCATTCTTAACTTGTCGCACTCTGTTGTTTTTTGCCAAATAGAGATACGCATGAGAATGTGATTTGTGTGTAGTAACTTATTCATGGCTGCATCAGTTCAAACCTTTCAATGTTGGGTTCAAGTCTGTCGCCATTTACAGACCATCGGATTTACCTCTACTCTACACTGGTTCTACTAACATGAATTGATCTCTTTTGCCCTTGTCCACAACAGCTGTCACAATTTCTCCATGTTAGACGTCGATTGTATAGTGCTCTGAGTGGTGTCGGGACCTCAGTTACCCCCAATCATGCTTTAGGTTTCAGAGTTCTAAATGCCTCAAGATTTTTGACACAGAAGATTTTTCGACAAAAATATTCGACATAATCACCTGACCAGAGTTATCAGCCCGGACCTCGGACGCTTTCGTTCACTGAATTGAATCCACCACGATCAATGGTCGGCGGCCTAGTCTTATGAAATACCGAAATCCAGACAGCGTTTTCACTCCTCTGTTAGTGTCTCGTAACATTTCAGGACAGCGATTCTGTTATTTGAGTGACAATGTGCGTCTGTCATTTTAACTAATTAATTTCTTTATAAGAGTATTCGACATAACAACCTGACGAGAGTTATCAGCCCGGACCTCACATGCTTTCGCTCACTGAACTGAATTCACCACAAACAATGGTTGGCGGCTTAGTCTCATGAAGTACCGCATTTCACACAGAGTTTTCGCTCCTCCATTAGTGTTTTTGTGAAGTTTCAGGACTGCCATTCTGTCACTTGAGCGACAGTGTGAGCTTGCCATTTCAACTACTCATGTAATTTCGTCATCGCCCTACGGGGCTTGTGTGTGTGTGAAACCCGTTATAACATACGGATATTTTACAATTTCGTACAACGAAGCAAGGAAGACAATATGTGGCGACAATAAGAACTGAATTTTAATTCAGACATGCAGGGGGCTGGAGTGTGAATCAGAAGTCTCCAGCCAACGAAGACGCTTCTGATGTCACAGTGATATCAACCTGGGACGCTGGGTTGACGTACCTGCAATGTTGGTTCGAACTTTTGCACAAGCTGTTCTATTACCTTGTTTTTGAGTCCTTTGGCAAGAATCGATTGCCCGAATTTCACCGTTTGCAACCGTGCCCCATCGAAGGTGACTTAGGAAATCAGGCGACGGCAAGTTCTACTCTCATCATCATCAAATCAACCTAAGCAGTGTGTGTGTGTGTGCTTGGGCTAAAGCTAATGGGGTTCATGTAAACCTAAACGTAGATTAGAATATATATATATATACACATAATATTAACATATAATATAATATATAATTCTATGGTTGGGTTAGGTGCAAATCCTTTAGCATGACATGGACAGTAAACAGTAAACACATAAAGATGAAGGGATGAACCTTCCCTTCACCCCAACTATCTAAGGATTGTTAAGGGACCACGTGTGCAGTAATAGGAATAACATGAAACACACATAGAACTATCCAAAACATGAAAAACAAAAACATCGCAAAAATGGGGCCTCCTCAGCGTCCCACTCTCTAAAAATAGCCATATGCCATACATATGTATATATATATATACATATATATATATATATCTCTCTCTCTCTCGTTCACCATGTAATGTAAGATGTTCAACTTTTGATCCATCAACAAATGCAGAATCCACACTTCCAAGTACCAGCAAAACATGTAAAAAACAGTTGGTGGTTTATCCACCATAATTATCCATGTAACTTCTATCTGGCTGATGGACCCGAAGTGATTGGAGCATTGATAGTCAAACAAAATAAGCTGGGAGGTTCGGCCCACTGTGACTCCTCAAGGTGCTTGAAACCTTTGAATTTGCAGGAAACATCAATGTTTCCCACCACTCTCTTGGAATTGTCCCAATGATTTATCACACATCCCATCAAATCACTATCAAATGGTGGCTATAGTCACCTTCAATGACTTTCTTAGACGACTTTCTGTTGTCATTGTTGTCCAAAAATGGGGTTAAAGCTAGTTGGTTGATAGGATTTACCATAGTGATCCATAGTGGATCGACGTCACGACTGGTCCTGTGGTTCGACCTCTTTGAGGCTGTCCTGGTGACAGAAATCATGGGGATTTCACCAAAACCGGTGACAAAATGGGATCACATCAATGGTGGTATAACATGAGAAAATGGTGGTATAATATAATGAGAAAATCATAAGAACATATACAGACAAAGTGGTGGTATAATGAGAAAATCATAAGAAAATCATGGGATAACATAAACACACGTAGCATAACATGATAAGATTTGACCGGCAGTTGACTTTTGGGGGATTTTCACTATCAACGATGCGGATTGAAACATACAAACAACAAACAACTATGGAAATCCATGGTTGTTTCCCTGATTAAAAAAAACACATTCATCTTGGATGTTCATGGATGTGCCATATCTACATTGTATTACAGTAGATGTATTAGATCATAGATCATAGTTTACTAGAGGCTACATTGACATGACTCAAATCCCTGGTGACTGTTCAACAGCCAGGTGGCTACACAGAGAAGGTCTCGCCAGAGCTGGCCCCGATGTGTAGGCACCACGCTGCGTTGTTGGCTTTGTTCCAGAAGCTTGGCAATGTCGGCACCTGAAAAGAATTGAAAAGCCAGAAATCTCTGGAAAACGTATGGTTGCTGGTAAGTATATCTATAGCTAGGTAGATCAATGGGAATATCAGCATGAATATGGCAATTTAAGTATATTGAAGTGATCAGTTAATCAATCGTTTTATTGTGACTCAAGGGGACCTTACTGGGATATAAAAGGAACATCAATGGATATAAATGGATACTGATCTGGATAGATGATAGCAATGCGGCGGGGCCCATGAAGGGCGCTTTGACATGGGGAACTCATTTATGGACATCCAGATTGCTGGCCATATTTGTCAGCATGAAAACAAATAAAAGTATCATCATCTTTGATGCTTAAAAGCATCCGTATTCTTTGTTGGTGTTTTACCTCTCTGCTTTGCGGTTCAACCTCCCTTCTTGGAACATCTCCCATGGTTCGTCGATTTATGTCGATTTAAATTCTGAACTCCTCATCCAATGGCACAAAATTTGGACGCATCATTCCACATAGGATGGGGGCAAGACATTTTGGACACTGCCGCAAGCCCTCCATCTGCTTTCCTCTGATCACCTGAGGCCTTCCAACCTTGGCTCGCCTCAAATTTCGGGTATATCAACTGTATATCTGTATATCCCTCTATCAAGAGCTGGTTCGTATACATTATGTATATAGTATGTATCATCAAAATGTATACATTATCTCAGTTCGATCCATTTCTGGCCAAACCCGAAAACTCGTAACTCGTCATGTCAAGTCAACAATTTTTGTTTACTCCTTGGCCTTGGCGACTCTGCTTCAACAAAGGCGAAGGCTCCAGGGGCTCGCTGCTTCGATGCCAGTTCCCCATGCGGGCGGAGCTACTGGTTGGGTATGACTACGGGTCAAACACATGGTCCATGGTTTTTACCATATTTTTGGGGTAAGTGGTAACAAGAAACAACAAATATTAGCTTGAATTCTGTGGGATCTAGCTTCTTTATGACAATGAATCAAACAGCTGCTGCACCTGAACAAGAATTGCCTCGGGTGGCTTGTTCACACCGGGACAAACGTTGGGAGCTTCAATAATAGTGGCATCTAGGGATGTGTAGCTAAAATAATCATGATCGGAAATACTCTAACTCAACCATGTTTCATCTGGGGGTCATAATATAATTTAATGATATTTAATGTATTTTATTGTATTTGAATGTGGCATCATGGGTTTTCTGACATCGTGCTTCACAAAACCTCGAGCCGAAACTGCCAGGAGCTTCTGTGGGACAGCACTTGCCCAGAATTGGAACAGCCTTGATACCAAACATGGAACCGCACAAACAATTCACGTCAATTCACTATGGATTTGCATCTGTCAATTTATTGGTGTAATACTCTGCGACTACCACGATTTTTGGTTTCAACATGCCATTTTCATTTTCCGAGTCCGAATGGTTCTAGACTCTGCTAGAGTCACTTCCGGGTTGCAGCAAATGGCCGGGAGACTATCTCATCGTGGCGAGCAAAACCCCATTGCACGATGGGAGAGCGCAGGTCTGATATCATTTGAGAGGCAACAGCATGGAAGGCCTATCATGCCAGCCCCAGGTTCATAAAACCCTGCCTAATTGATGATACTTCCCAAACAGACCGACAAGTACACTAAAAACACGCAAAGGGTGGGGAGAGACCAGTCGCCCATTTGCTGGCCCCAGCTAAATCCTGTCATCGTAAGGCATGATTCAAACTCAAAGCTGTTTGCCGATGTTCAACCGAAGCGTGCCTTAATTCTAAGACTGAATGCAGGTACTGCATGGTACTGCATCCTGTGCACAAAAAATACGCTGACCACTTATCTCCCCGGCTCCTCTGAACAGCCGAGCTGCCGCTGCATCCACTTCTCAGCTCGTTCCTCCTGTAGATGTAGCGCAGCACATGCACACCGTCTGTGACCAAAGAGCTATACCAAAACAGCTATACAGATATGGAGGCGTCTTAAGCCTATAGGTGCCATATCTCTACAATGGTCTTGAATGGTGGTTTAGCAACAGCTTACGGTATTTGTGCGATGCTCCATGTTGAGATACAGTAATTACATCTTCACACACACATGAATATCATCTGATTGTCCCATCCTGCTGTTCTGTTGTCCACCATGGTGCATGAACACCCCCACGAAACACTGAGAGCTGGTGTCAAACGAACAAGCTGTCAGAGCCGGGCTGCAGGTGCTTAAGTACGCCTCACACACACATATATAAATATAAACCTATCCGATATCCTCACAATTCAAAGCAGTGTGGTCTTCTTGCACCACCTATGGGGACTGGCTATAGCTATCTCATGCTATCTCTATACCTAGCTACCTCTATACATTGCACAGAACTTGAACATGTAATGCGGTAAGCCCAAGAATAAAGCAGAACATTACCATCTATGGGCGGCTTTTTAAAGTAAGCATCCCCAAATGGTAGTTATGGCCATGGCATTCGGCGTGTACCACAAAAACATGTTAAGAAAAGGAGGTCTCCTCGCCCCCTTGTTGACACATGGCGATGATGCTGGCATAGGCATGGCAGTTGGGTTGGCCGCTCGCTGACTCCAACCAATCCTTAGCTCTGTGAGGCTCAGCTTGGCCTCTACGGCTCGTAGATACCCTGAGAAACCCGGTGGTTTTTTCAATTTAGCTGGGCAACTGCACAAAACATGTAGCTTATATTTGTTTATCAGATTTTTGGACCATGTTCCAAGTTCCATGATGTTCCATAATGTTCCATGGCCAATCTATGCCAATCTGACCCGTGGCCAAGCAGCAAACCATGCTTCCGCTTGCTCCTGAGGCGCGCAGGGGTTCTTGCATCCATCAACTTGCTGAGTTTTGGTCTTGGGCATCATTTTATCAACGCTCCTTTGGCAGAATAGATCCTCAAAGTGCCTTTTAAACTTGCATTTACTTTCGCAACCTCCTGAGCATATACGATTATTAGCCACCTTTTCAGGGTATATAATTCCTGCCCAAATGGATCCAAATGATAGAATCGGACAAACAACATGTGATTCATCGTGGGCTGTTCCAAATTCATCCAAATTCTTCAGGGATCCTCTAGGCGGAAACTTGTCAGCATTCACAATTCTTTATGATGTTTCCAGAATTAGGGGAGGTGCCTCCTTGGATTGGTATTGAAGGAGCCCAACATAGTCCAACTGAACCTATCAAGGCTTATCTGCAAAGCTGATCATAGCTATCCAAACGATCGGGGCCCAAAAGCAGCTGCATGCAGTTGCCACATCTTTCATGGCAGCCCCTCAGAAGAAGCTTAAATTCTGGTTTCAACATGTTTCAGCATGTGTTTCAGCACATCCCCCACAAATATTGAACATGAATATCTACAGTAGGATTCAAACAGCACAAAAAAAACACATTGAAACCACCAAACAGTAACCGAATTGGGGCTGCGTCAACTCTTCAGCTAAGATTAGCCAAGTTTCAGTGCTCCCGTGTGCCGCCTGACCAGTTCTCGCAGAAAAGATCCTTTTTGATTACCATCTGGTCATTTAACAGTTTGCCATGGAAAATCACCATTTGTAATAGGTAAACCATCTATAAATGGGCCATCTATACCATGGCTATGTTAAATAACCAGAGGGTAAACATGTGTCAACCATGTTGAATTCCCAGTCTTGTTGGTGAACATCCCACCCGTCTTGGGACAGTTTGCATCTTTTGCAAAGCTCTAGAAGAGTTCCCTGTTTTGATTAGGTGAACCCACCTTTGTTTTACGGCTTGATATCCAAGTTGAATGTGGTAAACCCAAATTGTTGGCCCGAAACCCTTTGAGGTTTCAAAACCACCCAAATCACTGAGGAGACAAGATAAACATTGATTGTGGTTTGCAGCGTTGGCTTTGCCACATTAGACTAGATTACTAGATATGACTTAAGTCATGCCCTGGTCACAAATCCAGAAAAATCTAAAAATACCTGGGTTGCCTTCCCATCGGCCAAACAATGAACAAAAAACTAGCCATAACCCATAGGATCCATGCATGCTATATATGGTAACATTTACCATCCATATACCCCAAATGTTAGCATATATACCATACATGGATCCTATGGGTAACCATCCAAACCTCGGTTTTCGCGCCTGCATAACAGTGGTGAAGGTGACACCATCAGGCGCCAGCTGCTGCGATCGCAGCTCTCCGATCCACCGTGCGATCTCCGGCGCAGCGCTGTCGCTGTGGACCTCGGCTCGGGTCGGTGGAGCGGAGCTGTAGGGACCCACGATACAAATCATTACAAACACCATGATTCATAGAATTGGATGATGGGAAAATTTTAACCGGAAAACCCTATATTTGATGGTAAATTCCATGGTTTCCGGTTAAGATTTTCCCCTAAACCAATCCATTGAATGATAGGTGATAAAAACTCTGAAAAACTGTGATGAGTTTACTGTGATATACTGTGATCATCTTGAAACTTGATGATGATATGATGATGATATGATGGACATATATCCGGATTTGACACATCCAAATGGGGATCGAAGACGAGCAGTATCATTGAAATTTAAGCAACTGCACTGGTGAACAATATATGTTTTTTGAGATGTGAGACCAAACTGGGATAAGCATTGGTCCATCACAAGCCAGATTACCCTCTGGTAAACTGACATAACTACGGAAAATCACAATTTTTAATGGGACAACTCACTATAAATGGCCATTTTCAATAGCTATGTTGAATTACCAGAGGGTATACTAGATGGCGGATCTTCAGCCATGCGATTCCCAGTGAAAGTCTTGAACGTTGACCCACACTGAAGTTTTCTCCACGACGAAGGTTGGGGCTAGGAATGTAGATTTCACCAAGACATTTCGACACATCCATCATAAAATTTCAAATCATTCAAAGTAAGCACGAGATTTCGACTGGAGCCTCGCATTTTACATATGAAAATAAACCATTGGGTTTCGATCCAGCCGTTGGGGTTTGACGTTGCTTGGCTTCGACCTTGGATCGCATCCTGGAGTGGATAGCAAATATCCGTTGAGAAGTTTGAAACACTTTGGATCAAACGGTGGCATATTATCATAACATATCATAACTATATGTGTTATAAGTTATAGACTATAGATCCATATGATTCATATATGCCATTTTTGTTATATATTATAACAGTGTTATATTCTCCAATGTCAATTGATTGAATTTCTGTTGAATATGTTCTGTCCAGCACGATGAATCTGGCTGCCTGTTGAAAACCCGATAACAGGGGACCCCAAAGTGAAATACCGTAAACAAATTCAATACTCAAACATAGTGAGCGCGGTGTTTATGATATATATATTTATGTATATATATATAAACTATTGTATATATAGAGAGAGTATGTTCTATATATGTTATATGAGTTATATATTATAGTTATATGATGCTTTACAAAGACTATAGAGAGGAAAGGGACCAGCTGTAGCCCACCGCCCTCCGTGACACCAAAGGGACACATGCAGCGATGGCTGAATTGAAACTGATCAGATCCGGCTGAATGGACCAGGATGCCATACCTTGGCAGCCGGTGGCGTTGCCGGTGGATGCCGCTGGCCTCCTGGTCGAACCATCCTGCTGAACTGCTGGATTTTTTGGGGGTACTATAAGAGTTCACCAGGCGCCAGAAGCAATCATCCCAAAATACAAACAAAATGGTTGGCATCATTTTTGCGAAAGGTCTCGTTCTCCTTCGCCCTTCCTAACCGCACATTCAGCTATGGCACTTTGGAAGGTTCTCGACACAACCTTGGCATCTGACTTTGCTGCTTGCTGGATGCATCCGAAGAATTTTTGGGGCAACGCCTGTCAATGTCAACACCAACAGATATTGTACTGGTAGATGTGTCAAACCATCTTTTGGAGTTTCCCAGTTGCTGAGAGGAATGACAGGAACCCTCAACCTGGATAACTATGCAGTCTTCCCCCCAGAAGACGCAGTAATTACCCAGACACATCAGATCTTTGTCTGCAGGCCTTGAGAACCTCAAACTCCGAGGATCCAATGTGGCCCAAAAGTGGGCGTGCCATCTCCAATGTTGCCAGAAATGGCCATGCTACTACTACTGGGGAATACTGGGGATATAGCCCTCCGGTGACATAGCGATGGAAAACAACATTTTTTTGTAGCATTTTGTAGCTAAAGCACCTATACATGGGCAATTTACCATAGCTATCTTAAATTACCAGAGGGTACCAGAAATGGCCATTCCCAATTTCAGGATCTTCAAGGTCTACAAGGACATGCTTGTGTTTCAGATGCTTCAGGGTCAGGAAATCTTCCCAGGACACCTCAAAGCCATCACTTGTGGCACGCGAGCCGTCCCTGAGCCGAGGACGGAATTGAAAGTGATCAGCTTTGGTTCGATCCTGAGCCAGGATTCTGATGGCGAAATGGCCCAGATGGACCCAGTCCCTGCACTCATGGAAGCCGGGCTGGAGCCACATGTGGAGCCGCAGAAGCTGGAGTTGGAAAGGGAAATCATCATCAATGGTGCTCCAACTACTTAGATATTGTGATATTGCCATCAGGCCATAATTGATTGAGTTCTTGGTAACTGGACTTAAGTGGATTATAAATTATAAGCAATAAATGTTTATAACCCGTTTACAACCGGTATCGAGATATACCCCAGTTGCTAACCAGCTAATTCTCCATTAGTTTGGACGTGTTTGGCCCAATACCTACTTGGACCTAGTGGTTGCTGGTCATCAACTTGATCATTCCAAATTATTCATGGTCAATTGTGCTCAATCCCATGTTTCCAGAGAAAGTGTTCTGGTATGGCTATGAGTCAAGAGCCAATAGCCTGGTTGAACCTCAAAGCAGCCTTCAAGTGGATGTTCATCTCCTTAAAAATGTTATATGTATATATAGCTATTAATTAACACCAAAACAGTTGAAATTTAGTGTCACTGTATGGATGCCCATTTTTTCTGCAAAATACGGTATCAAGTATAACCCCCCTGGTAATTTGCTACATCGCAAATCAGAAGTAACATATGTATATATGGTCCCGTCCTCCGTCTCTCCACCCCCCCCCTTGGGTTGGGTCCCCAGGTAGTAGCCCCAATTCCCTTCTATTTGCAAGCTATTGGCAGCATTTCTGAGGTCCAGCGTCGTATTTGCTAGGTCTTTGCAGCATTTCTGACTACCAGCCTCGCATTTACTAGGTACATGCTACCTTTTAGGCGACCTACGTAGCACACATACTCCTTCAAAGTACCTACGTGCTACCTATAGTCATACATACATGTGCTATGTATCTACTGTATCTACTTCCTGTTTACTACCTGTGTACTCTGACAACACTACCTCTGTTGAACATATACCGTACCTACCATACATGTCAATGATGCCATGCATACCATACCTATCATATCTATCATACATACCATACATACCATACATATGAAATGTAATTACCACACCTACCATACATACAATAGCATACATACAATAGCAAGCATACATGCCATACATACCATACCTACCTTAGATAGGACATATTCCATACCCATCATAGTAACCATACATACCATACAGACCATACATACTGTCATATCAAACATACCATATCCAACAGACTTACATACCATACCTACCATCCATACAATACCAACCACTCATGCCATACATACCATACCTACCATACATACCAAACATACCATACTTTCCAAACATGCCATACCAGACCGACCATACACACCATACATACCCACCATACCATACCACACCCCCACCACACCACAGGGGGGGGAGGGGGACAGTGCCACACCCCCACCACACCACAGGGGGGGGAGGGGGAAGATCTCATATGGGACCAGTATATGGGACCCATCCACCACACCACAGGGGGGGGAGGGGGACAGTGCCACACCCCCACCACACCACAGGGGGGGGAGGGGGAAGATCTCATATGGGACCAGTATATGGGACCCATCCACCACACCACAGGGGGGGGAGGGGGACAGTGCCACACCCCCACCACACCACAGGGGGGGAGGGGGAAGATCTCATATGGGACCAGTATATGGGACCCATCCCATATGGGGGGGGGAGGGGGGGGGTGGCAGGGCCTGGTGCATATATACAGTGTATTAAAATCAAAGAAAATCAAAGGTATATATATATATATAAATATCAAATGTTAAATGGTCCCTGTTCATCCCACCATTTTCCCGAGCAAATTGTGACATTACTGGAAGGTAATACATACATGCCATACCATACCATACCATACCATACCTTACATTACATTACATTACATTACATTACATTACATTACATTACATTACATTACATTACATACACGTACATACATACATACATTACATTACATTGCATTGCATTACCTTACATTACATTACATTACATTACATTACATACATACATTACATACATTACATACATTACATTACATTACATTCATTACATTCATACATTCATTACATTCTTTACGTTCATTACATTCATTACATTCATTACATACATACACTACATTACATTACATTACATTCCGTTACATTACGTTACATTAATACATACATACATACGTACATACATACGTACATACATACATTACATTACAGTACATTGCATTGCATTACATTAATACATACATACATACATACATACATACATACATACATACATACATACATACATACATACATACATACATACATACCATACATACATACATACATACATACATACATACATACATACATACATACATACATACATACATACATACATACATACATACATACATACATACATACATACACATACATACATACATACATTACATACATACATACATACATACATACATACATACATACATACATACATACATACATACATACATACATACATACATACATACATACATACATACATACATACGAACATACATACATACATACATTACATTACATTGCATTACATTACATTACATACATACATACATACATACATACATACGAACATACATACATACATACATTACATTGCATTGCATTACATTACATTACATTACACACATACATGCATACCTACCATTACATTACATTACATTACATTACATTACATTACATTACATTACATTACATACATTACATACATTACATACATTACATACATACATTACATTACATACATACATTACATTACATTACATTACATTCACATACATACATACATACATACATACATTACATACATTACATTACATACATTATATACATACATACATTACATACATTACATACATTACATACATTACATACATTACATACATTACATACATTACATACATACATACATACATACATACATACATACATACATACATACCATTAACATACATACATACATACATACATACATACATACATACATACATACATACATACATACATACATACATACATACATACATACATACATACATACATACACCTTACCTTACATTACATTACGCTACATTACCTTACATTACATTACATACAGTACATTACATTACATTGCACTACACTACACTACACTACATTACATTACATTACATTACATTACATACATTACATACAACAACTACGTACATTACATACCATACCATAACATACCATACCATAACATACCATACATACCATACCATACCATAACATACCACACCACACCATACCATACCATACCATACATACCATATATACACATCATACCTTACATACATTACATATCATACATACATTACATTACATTACGTTACATTACATTACATTGCATTACATTACATAAACCTACCATAGCATTACATTTAACAAATACATACAAAATTACATAACATTACATGACATTACATAACATTACATGGCAATACATAACATTACATGACATTACATGCATTACATGCAGTATATAACATTATATACATGACATTACATGACAATACAAAACATTACATACATACAAATATATTTTCAGAGTAGTCTATCATACTCTACCTATTAAAATATGGAATAATAAACTTGGTGAACCTCTGGAAGACTAAATATATATATATATATGTATATCACACGCACACTAATATATACATATATATATATATTTATTTATTTATATCATATATGAATAGGCTATAGTTGATGCCATCTCCAGTTCCCATTCCTTCCCATCGATTTTCCATTTCCAGGCCGCCTCTCGTGCATCATCTGCATGAGCCACCGTTCGGCAGCATCCGAATCTCCCCGCCGCGCGCAGGCGTTGATGACCTGGGATGCACTGCCATCATGGCTACGGTAGGGACCTACTCCACTTGAATTAATGTATCCTGGCAAAAGACTAGCAGCAAAAAAATAGGTAAATCAAAACGTAAATCATAATTGAACAACACAGGGCTGACAGTACATAACCAATATTTACATGCGCTTGCTTTATATACCCTCACTTTAGGGTTGATCATTCGAGATCACTGGCAGAATAAATTCCACCACCAGGGTGTTGCTACTCTGCGGGTGACATTCAGCCTAACAACCCCGCATGAGCTTGCCAGCGGCCAGGGCCCACCCAATGCACAAATCTTCTTGGTATCTCTACCATTTTACAAAACAGAGGCCTCTTAGATAAGTTGACCTCTTACTTGATTCACTGTCGGGTTTATGGGGGGTGTGACATGATATAACTGTATGACTGTATAACTATAGCATTATTCATTGGGTTTATAAACCAACTTATAACCGGGGGACCACTGACGTTTCTGACCACTGATTTGATGAAAATTGGAGCACCAAGAGGCAGAATTATAGGTCACCACATTTGGATGCAGCCGCTCCTCCCATGCGGTTGGCAAACTCAGTACACATTCCCAACCCACAGGACATGTCCGATGTGAACATGTTGTAGTCATACATTGGTTGTTAGGAGGTGAGAAAAAATCAATGAGCACATGATACCTGCCTCAATCGTTCACCATCAAAAATGTGGGGTTTTGCCATCAAAACTTATGTACATCTATTTCAGCTTGATACTTGTGATGTTCAATTATTTTTGCTGTTTCAATCACCATTTAGGGTTTGGTCAACTCCTATGTCATCCCTCTATTTTTCTGGTATAAACCAGGTCGAAATCCACATCTTGGCTGCCACCCCGGTACCGAAAAAAGGCACTCGTCAGTCCGAGCTGTCCTCTTCAGCCCGGCAATGCCAACGAGCCGCGGCCCTGCTATCTCCAACTTGGGCACATGCGTCAATGACCTAGGAAGCATTGATCAATGGATTGGTTTATTAAGGGAATAATCCCATTAAACCCCTAGGAAACATTATATATATATATTGGACCACTATTGATATATATATGGATATATGGACCATTATATAGTATCCCATTATTGAACCATTATATCCCTAGGAAGCATTGATCAATACAGGAAAGGCCCCAGATTTCGTGGGAAAATCCATGGCTTGCGGTTTCGATGCTCACAAACAAAAACCACTCCATCGACGAATGGCGGAGTTTTTGGCACATGTTTCATGCGATAAATTTTGGTGAAGTCATTCGGGGGGTTCATGATGGAAAACAATGATATTTCAGCAGGAGAAGTGGTGAAATTGATTGATATGGATGAGATATGATATGATATATCATAGTAATCCCGTAATGCCATATATAATATCATCTTAAATTCATATCCCATCCATATCAGAGTCATCGATTTTTGAAAATCATGAGATTTGATATGGGGTACTGATCATGATCTTACTGGTGCTTAGCAGGGAATGAGGGAATGATCCACAATAACTAGTAATTATCATCCCAGCAACCCCCATTCCCATCCATTCCCTACGTAAAACGCACCAGTAAGTTGATCATTCCCATCATTCCCATCCATTCCCCTACGTTTAGCATTCATATCCCATAATATCAGAGTAATCTATATGTTTTAATCATCATTTGATATGGGATATTGATGGATATTGATCATGATAGATTCATGATGTAAACAAAACCAACACAACATGGGATCAACGACAAGGATCCCCTGATGTCCCATTGGGAGATGGCAATTGCACGCAGCGTCACAACATGGCGATTGGATCAAATAACTAAGTGGTGACCAATGGATTTAAGGCAACTATATATATAATACATATAGAGATAGATATAAATTTATAAACACACACATATATATACACAAATGATATATATATATGTATGATATGTATATAAATATATTGATCTTAAGGGGAGGAAAAAAGGAGTTCCCAAGACTATTCACAAAAAATCAGCTCAGCTGCGGCTGCGTAGGCCCAAATGTCCAGAGCCTCAATCTGCACATCCCGCGAACTTGAAATCATCCGAACAACGATGACCATCTGGTTATGACTAACATAGCCATGGTATAGATGGCCCATAGAAATAGATGGTTTACCTATTATTAATAGCATGGTGATTTTCCATGGCTATGTTAGTCATAACCAGAGGGTAAACTAACTTCAGTTCGGCGTTGGCAAAGAACATCATCTTTGGAAGACATAACGTGAAGCATCCAATGAAGGAACTCCATAGAACTCCATTCATCTGGGCATATTATGAGGTCGACCAGTGAGGACGCTATACTTTGCTGAACAAATCATGGACCACCCCGACCAACCAAAAATATATCAGCGTAGTGACGATTATTTTCTCTTTGGTAAGACAGTAGTAGTCAAAAGGGCCCAAGTAAACAAATATGTGCCTTAAGAGGATCTGATCCATAAATGATTTACAAAAAAATGATAAAAAAGACTATGTCATGGATGTCAACTTGGACGAATTACTGCCTGGTAATTTGGAATAGACGGAAGTACAGTAGTCAAACAATGGGTGCTTGAAGCCGTTGCGTGTTTTGTCATACGTAAAAGGTGACACCTCAAGACATTATGTGCTGTATACTTGTGGCATGATTGCTTAGTCTTAGTTTATCAAATAGCAAACGAATCACATGTATAAATATATGAGGTATATCACTACTGCTGTAGATAGTGTAATTAAATAAACACACACATATATATGTATATATATGTATATCAGGTATATCTAGAATCTATTGTATATGTAGTTATATATATAACTATGTCCAATGTTGTGCTTGATCATGCTCCTTCAGAGACCAAGTGAATTATTCCAACCTCAGTTCCGCTGTTACACCTGGGCGACCCTGCAGCCCTGCGTGCCCTCAATGTCTCAAGCCAATGACCGCGCGCTTCTGGAGCTGCAGCACCTGAAAACATGGTGATTTAAGCGCTGAAAATGATGATTCATGATCCTTTTTTTTGATGATTTATGGATATTTAAGTACCTAACAATTTGTGACTGATGTTGACTTAACAACCAAAGTGGGAGTTAACCGTTAACCAATTGGGATTGTGGCAGTGGATCTGGATGAATTGCAATGCACATCCTTCACGCCTTCACGGTGATTTCGGCCTTTTATCGGCCCGTATCGATCACATTTTCCAGGTAGGTCGTGCATAGATTTCCACATGGCATATGCACACACATAGTTCATTTATACAGGAATGTATGAATACACT
This sequence comes from Cladocopium goreaui, assembly GCA_947184155.2. Lineage (NCBI taxonomy): Eukaryota > Dinophyceae > Suessiales > Symbiodiniaceae > Cladocopium > Cladocopium goreaui. Next base: position 183,662 of record CAMXCT020000688.1, on the reverse strand, counting down.
AATACATGTATATATATATATATGATGTAATCATCTACGCGTTCCAGTCATTGTAGGTTATAAATGGTTCTGTCAGATTCCGTTCTGCCGTGCCACGAATCAGGCAGCTGCAACTGACAACGTCAGGCTGCACTGATGCCTGAGATAATCTGGGGCAGTGGGCGACCTCCAAACATTGCGACCTCACCGGTTGGGTCCCTAAACCAAGAGAACGTGGCCATATGTGCCCGTGAAATGCTTGCCATACTTCGGCCAGTGAAGCTTTTTATCTGAGTGACATCCTGATTTTCAAAAAATACATTCATTGATATAGTGTATACTGTATATATATATGCTATATAATGCTATATAATGCTATATATATATATATATCAATGTATAATATGAACATGAAATGTGTATATGCATGTATATACAATATATTTGATATCATGCACCATGCCTTCCCAAAAAGAAGATCTGCCCGGTGCCCCCATGACTTAGATCACAGCTGATAACCGGATGGATAAGCGTTACTGACGGATGTACCATCCGCTTAATGGTTGTAAGTAACGGTTAGTAACTAACCATAGACATAACATGTTCATGCTTAATGGATGTTAATGGTTAGTAAGGCTTAGTATCTATATAGTCCTTTGATCTCTCTCTCTCTCTATTTCATCTGCGGTCCTTTATTGAAGGTATTTAATGTGGCTTGATGCTCCCGTCAAGCACATGAACTCATTTCCGGTCCCAGCTAAGTTCAATGATCATGCTTGGCTCACTGGAAAATCACATTTTTGTTTTGCCAAAAAGAACGTCGGTGCGTATATACCCTCTGGATCCCTCTGGTAATTTAACATAACTATGGAAAATCACCATTTATAGTGAATTTTCCCATGAAAAATGGTGATTTTCCATAGATATGTTAGTTTACCAGAAGGTAAAAGGAATCTCCAGCCCCCCAGATGATCAAACGAATTCAACAGGAAGAAAATCTCTTTTATGCCAGGTGACTTCGCACGATTCCGCATGTCCACTCAAACAAATCCCATGTTCAATCGTTAAAATTCCCAGCTACAAATATAGGCATCGCCATCCTATGTCCTGTTGGTTGTTTTAATCCTATGTTTGTTATTGAAATCACCGTTTATATGCAATGGTCACATCCACATTTACAAGTGTCTTTTAAACTTTTAAAATGCTCCCTTACATGCAAATGCAAGCGTGCTGGGCCTACCAATGTTTCCCATTTACAGTTTACCCTCTGGCACCATTGTTCATACGTAAATCATCTATTTCTATGGGCAATGTTTATCAATTTTCCATAGCTATGTTGAGTTACCAAAGGGGAATTCCCATAATTTATATCCATGTTTGTTGGTTCTCCTTGGTTCTTTTCCCATGATTAAACATTATTACTAACCATAATTACCAATGAATAACCATTACGAACGGTATTAAAATCATGACCAAACATTAACCATTGTCCCAACCATTATTAATAAACATCATTAAAAACCCATTACTAATATCCCCACTAAGTTTTCATAGCACACCCAGTCCGTCAGTGCGCCAGCGCGCACCTGCAACATCTTCTGCAACCATTCCTCCGCCGCGTTGACATCCCCGGCACGAGCCATAGCATCCAACCTCAGAAGGCCACAAATGTATATATCAATCTATCCATCCAATCTAATCTAATTTAATCTAATCTAATCTATCTACTCTAATCACTCTAATCTAATCTAATCTCATTTATCTAATCAGTCTATCCATCTAATCTAATCTAATGAAATTTAATCTAATCAAATCTAATCTATCTACTCTAATCTAATCTAGTCTAATCTACTCTAATTTCATCTAATTTATCTATATAATCTAATCTAATCAAAACTAATCAAATCAAATCTAATCTAATCTAATTTATCTAATCAAGCTATCCATCTAATCTAATCTAATCAAATTTAATCTAATCTAATCTAATCTATCTACTCTAATCTAACCTAGTCTAATCTAATCTAATTCAGTCTAATCTAATCTAATCTAATCTAGCTACCCTAATCTAACCTAAACTAATCTAATTTAATCTAATCTATCTAATCTAATCTAATCAAAACTAATCTAATCAATCTAATCTAATCAAAACTAACCTAATCTAATTTAATCTAATCTATCTAATCTAATCTAATCTAGTCTAATCTAATCTAATTTAATCTAATCTATCTACTCTAATCTTATCTAGTCTAATCTAATCTAATTTAATCTAATCTATCTACTCTAATCTTATCTAGTCTAATCTAATCTAATTTAATCTAATCTATCTAATCCAATCTAATCAAAACTAATCTAATCTAATTTGATTTATCTAATCAATCTATCTAATCTAATCTAATTTAATCGAATTTAATCTAATCTAATCTACCTACTCTAATCTAATCTAGCCTAAACTAATCTACTTTAATCTAATCTATCTACTCTAATCTAATCTAGCCTAAACTAATCTAATTTAATCTAATCTATCTAATCTAATCTAATCAAAACTAATCTAATCTAATCTAATTTATCTAATCTAATCTAATTTATCTAGTCTATCTAATCTAATCTAATCTATCTATCTGCCCTTTTTTAATATATATATATGTCATCATCTGATGTGCATGTATTTAAATATATCTTGCTCTGGGACAGTCGGTCTCTGCAGTGCAGCAAGGAAACACAGAGTTGTAGCCTTGGTCAAAAAAGGCAAGGCCAGATCTGTAATATCAAAGCACCACTAAGGCTTGCTTTGTTTTGGGTATACATACCCCAATTGCCACTGGTATAACTACCGGGTTATATACCATGCCCGATTGTTCTCTCTTTTTTGTATCAAACAAGAATTGTTGACGGATTGGCACATATGGACCGACCCCAGTATCTGTCACTACCCGTAGCGACCAACAACGGGATATTTCACCAGCATTGACCAAGGAAAACAGAAACTACAATCACAGGATGCTGGTGAGATCTCCAATGAATGGCTTAGAACTTATATTTCACACCCCTTTAGAATAATCACTTCTAGAGTGACCAACTGATGTAGAACACTTCGCTGTCAATCTACTCCGGATGCAGTCCCTGCGTGAATTTATGTAGCTGAATCCTCTTTGGGAATATCCCTGAAGCCAAAGATCAAAACGCTTGGCTCTCAACTTCTTAGAACATGATGGTTGAGCCCTGTTGAAATGTATATAAACCCAATTGAACCCATAAACTCCTGGGAATGGAATATCAAACCATCATCGCCTCCCAAGCACATGGCGCCCTTGCACAATCAAAGCAAGCCAGTACTCAAACATGTCTGGCAAGCAGATCCCAAGTGCAAATCCGGAAATAGATCAAAGAACACGACCTATGTCTCCATGATACTGGATGACATGATGATCTTGGAAGTATGGTATTGCTTTTTTTTTCCCCACGGGCAGGTGAAATTCCCCTGGGAGTTTACCCTCCGGTAATCAAACGATATCAAACGGACAACGGAAAATCCATCATTTATAGATGTTTTCCTATGATTTTCCCAGCTATAAACTTCCATTTCCAAGCCAAACACGTTTGATGACCAGAGTGAAAACCTCCATCAACCTCCATAAGTTAGAATATCACCCATTTTTTCATTCTAGTAGACCTGGAGCCTAGGTCTACCTGGCATACTTTAGGGTCTTTAGGTGGCGATGTATCCACTTCGGCCGGGGTCGAATTTGTCACCCAGGCGCTGATGGCATCAGGCTGCATCTTCGCCTCCAATTCGGCAAAGGCATTCAGGGCCGACTCGACAGGGTCCAAAGATTTGGCGCTCACGTTGATCAGGCTGTTGTAGCCTTGGCATACCCGAAATGGGGCTTGATGGGAACAAAAAATGTGGAGAACGGATCAAAGAAATCACTGAAATCACTGGTCTCAATCTGTGATGATACAGATACCTCGGCACGTAAAGGTATATAAAAAGGTAGAGAACAGTAAAAACATCTAAAATCTGACCAAACATGTAATGGCATTTTGATGCATTTTGGAGGTTGTTGATATGGTTCCGAGCATCTCCAAAGTAGACATGAACTATATTCAACAAGCTATCTACTTTGGGGCCTTTGGGGCCTTTGGGGCCTTTGGGGCCTTTGGGGCCTTAACGGTTTTGAAATCTCGGAGCTTCTTCATATCCCAAGTCCAAGGGGAGAAGCCCAAGGGCTTGTGATAGCGTGCGACGCCAATGTTGAACACCGGACTCTTCCACATCCATACACCAATATAGTCTTGCAATTTGCAATTTGATTGGGGTAAACCAATGCCATCTGTAAACTTTTTTGTGGATGACTCTTACGACCCATTGATTTCCATGGCAATCTTGTGGACGCTAACCATGGCATTGGGTGTAGCATGGTTGACAACTTCTTGATTTCATCCCATCACCAGGAGTTCGGCCAGTTGCTCCGCAAGTTGGGCGTCACTCGAGCTTCCATGGCCTTTGAGATCAAGTCTCGGGCTTCCTGGCGGCGGAGTTGAGTGGACCTGGGTATGCCCAGATTATCCAATGCTAATGATATCATTTAAATTCATTGTATGTTATCCTAAGATGATCGAATGTTATCCTGATATATCCTGATTGATTTCCATTTTCATATCATGTGGACTGCTGTTTCCAACTGATTTCCGGACGTGGCCAGGCGTTTTTGAGGGGTCGCCATGGCACAGCCTGTAGCATCCCCTTGGAGCTCAAAGCGTCCAAATACCTCAGAGCTTGCGGGTGATGTTTTCCTTGGATGAAATCTTGGTCTGTGGATGGCGCTAAAAAGAGCTGTTAGGGCATACATGGGCATACCCAGCTGCTGGTTGTAGCCCACGATGTCTGGGAGAAATCCTTGCACCAATGCTGCGAGTCATGGATGGATGTTTTCAGACAAAAAAACAAACCGAAAAAAATAGAACAGTAACGTGTCACTAATTTTAGACGGAGTTTAATATTCCATCTTTTTTGGGTGTCATTAGACAGCATTTTTCCGGCAGCAATGCAGCGGTCTGAATTGTTAGAACCTGACACCCTAACTCAGGCTGTTTCATGATGTTCGCTTGGTGGTTTGTTGATGCCATATCATCTACTCAAGTTTGATTTCGATGGTGGGGTATATAAAACTTAACTATCCCTGGAAAAGGCACGACAAGGATCTTTAAGGGCACGATTCTCTACGTCTATAAATGTGGCTGCAATCTTCTATATAAAGCCCCAATCTCGAAGTCAACCCCAAATCCATCCAGTCTGGCTTCATGTTCAACGCCAAACCTAGGATTTTCAGCTGTAGAAATCTCTGATTTCAGGCTGCTAGGCATTCCGAAACATCTTCACGATGCAACATGAAGCCATTCAACTAGCAGCTAACTAGCATATAACTACCATTCCCAATCGCCACGCTTTCCCGTGGGAAAACCCATGGGATTTTCCCAGCCGGCGGATCGAGAGCCGCTCCGCGCCTTGCTTTGGGGCTTCAGTGAAGAGCCAGAAAGCTCCGCTGCTGAGATCTCCGGAAACGAAGAAGGCTTGGGCCATCCTTATCTGGTGCAAAATGGGGATTTCCCACTGAACTAACCTGGTTTTATATGGTTAATATATGGTTAATGATGATGGTTATTATATGGTGAATATATGGTTAATAATGGTTATCTGGCTGGTGGTTGACCTACCCCGTGAAAAATGATGGAGTTCGTCGCTTGGGATGATGACATTCCCAATATATGGAAAGTCATAAATTCATGTTCCAAACCACCAACCAGTTATTTTTTGGGGCAGGAAATTCAGGGGAAGTCCCCCGAGAGTTGGGTGATACCCTCTGGCAAACGTTAACAAAAAACTATGGAAAGATCCACCATTTTCAATGGGTAAATCCACTATTTCTATGGCCACTTTCAATAGCTATGTTAGTCATTACAAGAGGGTAGATGGTGGATGATTATCAGAAAGGTGGAGATTTTACAGAGGTTCTGATGGCGTTAGTCCAAAGCCATTGAGCGACTTGCGACTTTTTGGGTGGAGTTCACGGTTCATGGCTTTAATCACCACCAAGTGATGTTTGACACCGATAAGGACAAATTAAAATTAAGGAACACATAGGAAACCAATGAACATCCGATCCACTGGACCTTTGAAACTCA
>CAMXCT020000688.1:60000-172500 GCA_947184155.2 Cladocopium goreaui | reverse complement strand
TCTGCTTAGCTGTGATTGGTCGTGACTGGTCTTCCTGTGTGTGTTTATTTGGTCGGCCTCTTGGCTTTGGTTTGGCAATTGCCTCCTTCTTTTCCCTGTCTTTTTCGAAGCTTTTCCATTGCAAACTGCAAACGACGAGTAATGGGTGGGTGCTCCGAAATCACAGTGTGTGGCCACAACATGTGAGGAGACAACAGGACACAAAAACGTTTTGTGGCATGCATGTGACTTTGGTATGACATCCACCCTCAGGTACCTGTTTGGCAATGAACAAACCTGCGCACAGAGCAAGCTGCTGTCCTCAACTGGGACATAACTCTTTTCGAACAAAGTACCTGTAGCCAAAAAATGTCACCAAGTTTGCATCAATATGAGCATGCCATACCAAGGACGCAAGTGATATTGTTGAATCCTTCTAGAACACACAAAAACTCAAAATCCTGTCAGTCGATGTGGCGGATGAAACTTGTGGGACATTTTGACTTGGAGTATTTTGACTTTGAGCATCCGTTGAAACCAATTATAGCACTCCATGCTTTGAAACAAATCACGACAGCAGTTCCTGATCGTCCTTCTTAAGCAGAGAACCCGAGTAACAAGACCCCCAGCACATGACACTTAATTTGTCAATGCTCACAAACATTAAAAGCTGATTACCACTATTAGTACAATCGCTGTATTAATACGCAGATGCATCACAATGTTTTAGCTGTCGCTTAATGTTATTAGATACAATCTAAACCATACAAGCAAATGCGTGCTACACATCAGAATTGTCACAATGATTGGAGTGGAGGCACTGACAACAGCAATGTTAATGACGACAGAGCAACCACAATTGCGATGTGAACACGGTGCCAATTACTCACTGACAGCGAACAGCTCAAACCACAGCAACCAACATGAAAAACAAGAAGACACCAACCACAAAAACCACCCAGAACAACAAACAGGAATTGGAGCATAAGACAAACATGTCCAAATCACAGCATCAACATCGATGTTATACAATCTTGACCTGAGCCTGAACCCAAAAAAGTGGCTTGTAACATCACAATTCCAGTGAAACATGTTTCAATAAATTGGGTTTACAACGTCAAAATTTGCTTAAGCCAAAAAAATGTGGTTTACAACGTCAAAATTTATGTAATTAAGCCAAAAAAATGGGGTTTACAACGTCAAAATTTACGTAAGCCAACAAAAATGGAGGTTACAACGTCAAAATTTGCGTAAACAAAAAAAAATCGGCGTTTACGTCAAAAATTACGTAAACAAAAAATTGGGGTTTACAACGTCAAAATTTACGTAATAAGAGAAAAATATAGAAAAATTGGGGTTTACAACGTCACCGACAACGTCAACCAGAACCGGACACGTCAGCCGAAACACCCAGGGCCAATTATAGAGAAAGGTGTTTGAACCCATATTCCCACATATGCTATTCCTACATATTCCTACATCATTCCGCTCTTGTCGCCATCCAAGTCGACCAAGTTTCAGAAAGATTTTGTAGGCCATCCGCCTCTCTCGGCCCTTCCTGCAACGGGAGGCTTCAGTGATCCCATGCCCCGTTGAAACCGTAGCATTCCATGTTCCCACAGTGCCCCATATATGCTCATCTGATTTCATCCCCTACTAAGCCTTGTTTTTTTGGGGCGGATGTTTGCTATGATCGGGGGATGAGATTGTTCAATGATTTGTATGAAAACGTCGTTGGTCCAACAGTTCCCATGTGGCCCTCGGCTGTGTCCACTTGAAACAACTAACATCAGCCCATACCAATATTAGATATAATATAATATATATATACAGTATATGAAATCGCGTTCCCAAAAGATACTGCGGATGGGCCTGTCACAAAACAGCACAGTATCCAGGATGTCCCAGGGTTTATCATGATTCCTCTCCCAATTCTTTCCAATGTGGGGGTATTACCCATGGTGATTAGATGTGATTAGCCATGGTGATTACCCAAACGTGCCCGGGCTTTATCGGGATGATGGCACATGTTTTTTTTCCAAAGCGTGCACTGTTGATGTGACCGACAGCGTCTTGCTGCCGGTGTGGAATGGGGTGTTGTGCTGCAATGCGTTAATTTGGTAGACATGTAACATGTAGTTTAAAACTATTTGATCTCAGGAAGACCAAGTACAAATCAACTCAAAGTTTCTACCACAGCACCTATCAGGTTAGATGAACACGTCTTGAAGGACAATGTTTCACACGGTTTTATGAGAGATCATGGTTACAACCTGGGAATGGATCATAGGATCATAACACAAAACCCCACTAGGAAACTACATGATGAGCATCTCACGTTGGAAATTCACCATTTAGCAACCGATGATTTTCTCAGCTTTTTTTTACCTCAGCCAGACGGAGGATTTCCCAGCCAGCCATGTTTGATTTCAGGGTATCCGATGGGAAACCCGGAAGCCAACTGAACCGCAACAAGAAGTTACTAGGACGACCGACCTAGGACCAAAAGACCCACCAGCCACATATAGTTCCATCTGCTACAATCAATCAATATATATATATAAATGTATAAATTCACACTGCAGAAAATTTATTTATACCAAAAATCCAGATGTATTCTTCTTCAGATCAGAAACTCAGGGCAAACATCAACCTTAGAGTCTGAAACATGTGCCATCGCCGCAGGATTTACGGCTTCCCAATGAGTGGATCCTGGCCACTGGAGCGGACCCTGCACAAAGCTCCCCAAGCTTTCCTAAACTCCAATTCTGGGCTCAAACTGGGAACACAGAGATGATTCGCTCCACAGCTCTATTTACAAGTTAAGTTTTCCATAGAAATCAAGGTATGCTTATAGTAACTTGAAAACATTGAAAAAATATGCGAACATCAATGAAGAATAAATGGAACAAATAGAACATCATAGAAAATCAATGGACAATACGTGGAAACCATATACTGTAAAACTATCAAGGAGCGCCTGATTGTCAGCTGTGTTCTCTGTATCACAACATGCTGTCGCAGTGCGCCAGAACGCGCCCCCTGTAGCCTTCGGCTAACAGAGAACTTGCTAAATGGGCCTCTGGTTGGTCCAACCTGGTGAAATCACTGTTGATCCTTTAATTGGGCATTTGACAAATAGCAATATGCCGAAACTTTGCGTTTGAAAGCTAAGTGTCAATAGTGTGATAATCATGTAGGAGCACCAAAGGAACTGAATGAACTCCTTGTTTGATGTTACAAGTACTGTGTGAGGATGGATCTCTCCCCAAGTTATCTGTACCTGAATGTTGAACTGAGGGGTTATGTGCCATATGTGGTCCCCCATAGAAACAACATCCACGATGTCATGGATGATATATGCCTCATACTCTCCGGTAATTCATCATAACTATGTTCAACATGGTCCATTTAGATCATTTAGTGGAATGATTTACCTATAAAAACATTGTTGTTCTCCATAGCTATGCTAGCCCCGAAAGTACTTCCCAGGTGCCTATTGAAGGTCACCAATCCTTGAACCCACAGCAACTTTGTGATTCGAACCCTCCATCCATCCCCTATCTAAGAAAGCCTAGGATAAAAACAAAGGTTTCGAAAGTTGTTCTGACCTCAAACTGATGGCAATGAATGTCGTGATTCACATTGAAACCAAGCAACACTTGCGATCCAACCACTTAGAGGTCCACAGTCATCGCCAACATTCATCAGAAGCTGCTGGCGTAGGCTTTGCGGGTGAAGAATTCCATCAAAATTCTGAACCCACAACTGGCGTAAAGACGAGCGCCAATCGCAAACTGGCATCATGACAACAAAACGTTGTGCTAAGGGTCTGGTATCATGTCTATACATATACATATACATATATACATTACATTACATTTCATTACATCACATCACATCACATCACATTACGTTACATTACATTACACCACGCAACAGTCACTACATTATATTACATTATTTTACATTAGGTTATTTTCCGGACATTACGTTACGTTACGTTTCATTACATTACATTACATACCATCACAGCACATAACATCACAAAACATAAGATAACATAAGATAACATTACATGCATTACATACATACAAACATAAAAAAAAAACATACAAACATTAAACAAAAAACATACATACATACATACATACATACATACATACATACATACATACATACATACATACTTACATGCATACTTACATGCATACGTACATGCATTACATACGTACGTACGTACATACATACATACAAAACAATACAATACAATTACAATTACAAGTGCAATACAATACAATACATTACTTACATACATACATTCATTACATTACATTACATTACATTACATTAAATTACATTAGATTAGATTAGATTACATTACATACATTACATGTCATTACATGTCATTACATTGCATACATACATACATTACATACATTACATACATTACAAATATTACATACGTTACATACATTACATACATTACATACATTACATTACGTTACATTACGGTTTGTTATGTTATGGTACGGTATTTTACATTACATACATACATGCGTATGTACGTACATACATACATACATACATACATACATACATACATACATACATACATACATAAATACATGCATCCATCCATCCATCCATCCATATGACATATGAGTTTGTTAATGGTATCTATGATACGTCATGTTGAAAAAAAAACACGGTAAACCATTTGTGATTTTTGGCGCCGTCAAGGATCGTCTTCGAAGATTTGCCGCTCACCTCCTGGCATGCACCCTTGAGGTGTTTTCTGCCCGTGGTGAACCCAATGTAGCTGGCAAATGGATGTTCATCCCCTGAACATTGTAACTATAGCCATATCACGAATATATAGTTGGGAACAAGATTCAGATAGATTAACCCTGTAAGCCTGTTGATATACATGCTTTTTACCGTGATCTACCGTATATTTATATATATATTTACACTCATATATATATATATTATACTAGTAGATAAATATTATGGGTAAATGGAGAACACCAGAATACAACATATAATGAAATACATGCCACTAAAGACTCCTGCGGTATCACATGATCATTCATCTCAAAGGCGGGCTCGCAGTCGTTGGGCACATCTTGTTGCGCATGCACCGCTCCCATGATTAAACCACTCAAGGTCTGATTATCACATGAAGAAAACACAGCGCAAGGAAACAATAGGAAACAAACATTTTGAATCTTCCGTCGAATTGTGGAACATGACGCTAGTCCCCAAAAAAACATGTCGCCCTATCCATTTCAAACATCTAATTGCTTTGGATTGGATTACTGAACTGGCCGCAATCACCCATTCCGATCCATTCTGTGCGCATCAAGTAGCGCTTGATACGACCCACATTGGCACTCATTGTGCTACTACCACCGCCGGCAGGATTCGAACTTTTGCCTGAGATTGAGCAAGGAAAGCGCCCATGTGCTGGTGATATCAAATGACAATGGCATTTTATAAGTCCAACAAAACGGATGGATAAATCATGAGTTTCTTTGATTTTGCATGGTTTTGCGGTGGCACCCCTCCAAAATTCTCAGTTGCAGGGCCAATGCTTGAGTCGTTGGTGATATGGAAACAACTACAGTACTAACTTGGGAGAACATAGCATGAAATTGACTACATGAATTGCAAATAATTACGTGCAAACTGATTTTAAGTTGGGCTCAGAATGTGATTCAGGACTGACCAAATGGGATTCAGAAAGAGTGGTGTGAAACAGCTCGGTCAAACAAACCCTTGATCATCTCCTCAGCAAAAAAAAATATCTTGGGCATTTGTGGGAACATTGGCCAGTGCTACGGTGAAGTTCATCAAATGGACATGCCATCTTCATCTCGGGGAAACTTAAAACCATTCCAACAACACCATGGATTAGCAATTGACAAACTCCAAGAACCCATGTTACGTTCATCCCAAACGTGAAAAACACATTCCGATCAACAACACATTTGTTTTGTCTGAACGTTGGGCCCCCCAAGTGCACAGGTTTAACTCATCAGGTTCTATTAGTATTTAAATTGCCATATATTGCCATAAACTTATGGGATCCCCAATGCTCAGACACACCGATTTCCCGAACCATGTTTTTTTCGCAGATGAGTAATTAGCACAGGTACATTTACACATCCCGCCGGATGGTTTACCGCGCGTGCGCCTTTCGACGTTTTTTCTAAATCCAGCTTTGTGTGCCTCTTCTTCAGTTGCTGGTATTGGCAGCATTTTCTTAGCGTCAGGATTTGTGTCTTTCTTGTTTCTGTCCTCAATTTCATGGGGAATTTTATTTTCGTCCATTTTGTGTGGTTCTGGCCACGTCTTTTGAACAGCCACGTTCCAAATCATGCTTCTGCAGGATGTACATTTTTTTCGTGACTTTGCATTTTCCGATAGGAAAATAACGGAAAAAACAGACTTGTTGAAGAAATCATCTTCAGTCTTCGGCTCTTTTACATCTTCACATCGCACGAAGATTCTCTGCGGTGACATGGCTGAGGTTCGCAACAAGCTCCCAGCGCCATTGCCATTGAGTGGCGTATTGCCACAGCTAAGGGTTCGTGGAAATGGGCATCAGGTGTTACTGCAAACGGTAGAAAAGATCTTACAGCGTAGCATCAGGTGTTACTGCAGATGGTAGTGAAAATCTTACAGCGTCGCGTCTGGTGTTACGGCAAACGGAAAGGAAGATCTTACAGCGTTATTACCCCGCCCCACCTCACCTACCCCAAATGCTAGAGACGGTCTCATAGCGTAGCATCACCATAATGTGCAAGTGCACATGAACGTTGTTACCCCACCCCACCCCATCCCACCCCAAATGCTAGAGACGATCTCATAGCGTAGCATCACCATAGTGTGCAAGTGCACATGAACGTGATTACCCCAGCCCACCCCACCCCAAATGCTAGAGACGATCTCGTAGCCAAGCATCACCATAGTGTGCAAATGCACATGAGCGTGATTACCCCACCCCACCCCAAATGCTAGGGACGATCTCGTAGCATCTCGTAGCGTAGCATCACCATAGTGTGCAAGTGCACATGAGCGTGATTACCCCAGCCCACCCCACCCCAAATGCTAGAGACGATCTCATAGCGTAGCATCACCATCCCCAGCCCACCCCACCCCAAATGCTAGAGACGATCTCGTAGCCAAGCATCACCATAGTGTGCAAATGCACATGAGCGTGATTACCCCGCCCACCCCACCCCAAATGCTAGAGACGATCTCATAGCGTAGCATCACCGTAGTGTGCAAATGCACATGAATGTTATTACCCCACCCCCCCCACCCCAAATGCTAGAGACGATCTCATAGCGTAGCATCACCATAGTGTGCAAATGCACATGAACGTGATTACCCCAGCCCACCCCACCCCAAATGCTAGAGTCATAGACAAATTTGAGGCCTTGAGGAAATGGCCTTGAGGAAATGCAAAATTTTGAGTATGTTTTAACCTCAAAACCACTCAAAAGGCTTCAAACATGCTCACACAGCACTCCAACACGACTGTTTACCCCAAAAATGTACTCAGATTGACTCTCAGACAACTCATTTAATATCAAATCCAAGATTTTGAACTCGACGTTTCCTAGCGGCCATTTGGTCACCACGCCCAATTTGTGTATGATAGAGACGATCTCATAGCGTAGCATCACCATAGTGTGCAAATGCACATGAACGTTATTACCCCACCCCACCCCAAATGCTAGGGACGATCTCGTAGCGTAGCATCACCATAGTGTGCAAATGCACATGAACGTGATTACCCCAGCCCACCCCACCCCAAATGCTAGAGACGATCTCGTAGTGTACGTAGCATCACCATAGTGTGCAAATGCACATGAACGTTACATCACACCCCACCCGACCCGACACTGCAAAAACGCACGTGCAGTTTCCCAGCCGCCAGAATTTACATGTACATATGAGCCGCGGACTTATTTATTTGGTACATAACGCAATTGACGGGGTGTTCCTACCTCGTTCTCCGTCATTCTCCATCATATTATGACACACACATGCACACATACACACACACATATATATAAATAATTATAAATATATATATAATATACATAAATATCATAAGATAATTCTATATGTATATTGCTGTACTGTCCCATTTTATGGCCAAAAAATGTTAAAAGTTACACTAGTCCGGTCACCTATCCGCTCCCGCGGTCATCCCATGCCATGACACTTGGAGAAATCATATGCTCGTGAGGGCTCAAGGGTCCCGGTGGGCTGTAGTCGCTGTCTGGCAGAAAGTCGCCTCAAGCGCCCACGGGGTCCGTGCGGCCGTTGACGTGCCGGTGATGCTTAAACTAGCCATCCATGAAAATGATGGGAAAAATGGTGCTAATCAGGGTCACATCTGATGGCTCATAAATAAATGATAATTAGGAGATGGTCATTTGGGTCATCATCCCAAAATTATAGCTTATGTTGAAAATGATGAAACAATTTCCACAAACCACCCATCATATTTTCAGCTATACGATCATCACGCCGGTGAGTTCATAAGTTAGCCTGGCTATATATATATATATACACATACAGTATTCATATACACTATAAATGCGTATATATGGGGGGTTCCTAAGATAAGGGTACCACAAATCATCCCAATTTATAATACAATTGTAGTGTTGAAACCCATGGAAAGCTCCCTATGATGCTATGTTTAAGAAAACTAAAATTTAAACATCTTTGGGCCACCACCGTACCAAATTCCAGAACCTGCGGGAGTGGTGCGATGATAGGGGTGCCTGGCCATACTGCTTGCAAGCAGGGCCTCATAATCCCAATTGCAACCCACTTGAAACCCACGCATACCCATAAAAAAAAGTGGATTTCTGGTGGCATTTCGGGGCTCATCAAACAACCTTCCCATCTTCAGCCAAGGGACCGTCTCCTAACTCAGAACCCCTCACCTTCATGACCTGCAGAAAATGGGAGAAGTCGATCCTCAGCAAGCGAAAAACCGCCCGGCCACCGGCAGTGCATGGATAATACATATTGCTCACACACACACACATATATATATATATATCATACATATGTACATGTATATATGCATTGCATGCATGCATGCGTGGTATACTAAACTTACTAAACATTTCATCCAAACATGCTTGCAGGGCACAATCCCCCGTGATAGTTCCAAAATGTTCCAAGATTTGCGACTTTGATGGGTTTTGGGGTGTCCTCCAGTAGGCACATGATTCTTACTGTGGATGGACAAGCGATCCTGCACCGGTAACTACTAGCAACAATTAGACACTGCAAAGTATATGGGATTATAATGGGATGTTACCAGGATGCTTACCATCTATCAACTGGTGCAGGATTTCGCAACCATCGTAACCCGGATTTCTTGGAGATTCGGGATACAAGATTCAAGGTCCAAGGTGCGAAGAACAAGTTACGCTACTGCTGTGCAATCGGCATCCCCCATTTTCACACTGCAGCAGGCACAAACCCAACCTGTTGACATCAGGTATGTTTCATGATTGAGCTTACTACCTGTTTGATATCTATTTTGGTGAACTCCCATCAAATCCCATTGCTCTCCGGTACCCGACCATCAAACATGGTTTGCTGGAAGATCCTTCATTAATATATATATATTTTTATCACAATTAAAATAGCTGTTATGGGGGATTTGTTTACTGCTATGATTGATATCGTTTAATTGTTTGATAACCCTCTGGTAAACTAACATAACTATGGAAAATCACAATGTTTTATGGGTAAATCAACTGTAAATGGGCCATTTTACATGTTCAATAGCTATGTTAGTCATTACCAAAGGATACTGGAGGATAATCTAAGATTGACCTGGATTTGTAGATTATTTTCTATTAATAAGCATTAATAATCATTAGTTACCATTAATCATCATAAATCACCATTGATACACCCACAAAATCCCAATCAAATCGCTATGAAATCCTATAAAATCCCTATGAAGTCCCAAAAAATCCCACTGGAGGATCAAATCCTATAAAACCTTTTATAACCATTGAAAACCTATGAAATCCTATAACAAAAATCCCACCAAATCGTCCCAGCTTCGCTTCGATCCCCACCTGTTGCAGCGTGCGGACGCGCGCCATCTTCACGGCTCCACCTACGACGGTGACGGCACTGGAGGAACGCCAGGTTTGGAGTGCGTAGATGCCCTGTAAAATTAAAAAATACTGCCTGATTTGACACACCCAAAAAGGGGGAGAAACATGTTAAACAAGTCTTTTTACCTGGGTATGACTCAACTTCCATCTTTCATAATCTTTCCATCTATATACTGTACGTGTCTGAGTTTTTCTGGTATGTCCAGCCAAAATTACCATGTGTGCATGAAAAATGATCATGATATTAAGATATGCGTCCATGTTTCTTTTCCATATGTTTTTGGATAGTAAAATACCAAGCCGGCCATCTTCCCTGCCGCACCCAGAGCCTGGAAGAGTCTTCACGGCCTGAGACCAACGACGCGGCAAAGACGGTTGGACGCTTCTGTTCCTTGGACGCATCCTGAATTACATAAGATGTATTCAACATACCCGGATGTATATATTGTAAACTGTTAGTATAAATGTGAACATATAATCTCACAATCTAATACAATCTATATCACCTCCCTAATAGTTACAATGTTCATCAACATTCTATTGTTTTTTTCAGGAACGCCCCCTAGTTATCAGATGTTATCATAAGTTGGATTACATATATATAATCCCATCTAAATCTAGTTGGTGGTTTCAATCCCTCTGAAAAATATGAAAGTCAGATTGGATCATCATCCCAGCTATTGGGGGAAATCACATTCATGTTCCAAACCACCAACCAGATATTTGGATTATAATCCCATCTACCCTCTGGTATATTAACATAGACCCTGGCAGTTGTCGGGGTTGGAAGACTAGTTTCCACTATAAATTGGTCATTTTCAGGGTCATCAAGTTAATCTACCAGAGGGTAAAATGTGAGGCCCCCAAGATAGCTAAGTTGGTTTATAACTTCAATAACTATGGTTTGTGGTACTTGTAACTATAGTTACTGGGGCGAATCTAAACCAACTTATAACTGGGGGGCCTCACATTGTATCATACAGCGTTGTTCCAAACCAACAAACAGCGCCCGCACCTTGGTCAATTCCTTGGCCGTCACCGTGTCTTCCTTATTCCGACTCAGCTGTCGCCAGAAACCTCGGTACATCAGCATTTGAACGGTAAATAACATGGTAAATCAACTGTAAATGGGACATCATGGGACATCTATACCGTAGCTATGTTACTTGACTGGAGGGTTTCTATGGGGAATCCAGAAGCAATTTCTATAGTGGTTTCACTTATCTTCTAACCCCCCAAGTCATGGCAGGGTCGCCATCTTAATTTACCGGAGGGTATGTTGGATATTAACGATGCACATGTAATGTTGGTTGGGAAACGCAATGTAGGATATGTATGTGTGACATGTGCTCAATAAATATATACATAACTGATCATACACGTGGATATAAATCTAATAATTAATCTAGATGTGTACCCCCTGCTAAACTACCATAGCTAAGGAAAATCACCATGTTGAATAAGTAAATCAACGCACATTTAGTGGCCATGTTCAATAGCAGAGTTATATAAAGTTAACAAATAACCGTCAAGGGTAACATCATCTTAACTCATCTTACAGTACCATCTGGTTATGACTAACAGTTTGCCATGGAAAGATCCAACATTTTTTCATAGGTAAACCATCTATTTGTATATGGGCCATCTCTACCATGGCGAACTGTTAGTCATAACCACAGGATGGTGCCCCCCAGTTATAAGTTGGTTTATAAACCCCATTAACTATAGTTATATCTGCCATAAACCATAGTTATGGGATGTTATGGGAGTTATAAACCAACTTAGCTAACTATGGGGCACCACCTTGCAGGTTGGGTCAATCCCCATGGCTTTCACCGCATTTTTCAAGAGGATGGAACCCTCGGCTATCCGAAGCCGAGGCTCCAATGAAGGACTCCACGGACTCCTTTTCCTCGGAGATTCGGCGTGGGTTTTTCGGAGGGAAATCAAGTGTTTTCAAGGGAAATCGAATGGGAGATCTCCAAGATCCAATTGATGGAGGTACTGACTGTACCATATTTTTGGCCATATTTTGCTGGGAGATTCCCCAATTCATTTGGGTAAATGAAATAATATTGCACTAACCTGAATTATATAATAAGGCCATAAAAGGGGATGATTTCCCGAATCCGAACCATTATTCCAGGGTTCGGGAGAACAGTGAGGTCGTGATCAAATTTACCCAGATCTGTGTATTATACTATATAATGATACTATATTATATGGTGTGTAAAAGTAGACTTGCATACATTTGTTGTGCATGTAAAATCACTAAGTTTTTGCAAAGTATATAATACTTCCATAGACAGTTCTAATCATTTCTCATGAACAATGTGTGCAGATGTGTGGCAGCCCCTTGACCTAGACAAAATATCAAATCTCCTAGCCTGGTCTGAACTAATGCAAACGGCAATCTAATATGAGGAGAAAGAACTTTCGCCACGGAGAAAATCACCCTTGCACAACCAGTGGTCCCCATCATTCTGTATAATTTACTGTACTCACCTTTACGAATCGGTTGATACTATTTGGCCCAGTAAGTTGCGCAATCACCCAAGCACCTAGCTCCATGTGAGCTATTTTAGACTTCACACAACATGTTCTGTGTCAAAGAAAATCACTAGTTTGTAACCCAAATCCGGCTTGTTTGCAAAAACGTGGTTTTAAGTTCCAATTCCCAGATGTCGCTGATTGAATGCCTGAATTGGTTTGAGGCTTAGAGGAATGCTACAAGAAACCATTTAATCATGTTCAATCCCGATCTTGGCTAAACCACCAATGTTTATCCGTTCTTGACAATCCCAATTTTGGAAACATCCCACCCATTTTTAGACCATGGATAAATTACAAACTCAAATAAGGTGATTTTAGGATGGTTCCCTATACTAATTAAGCATGATTATGCATAATTTATAGTTGGGTCGCAATGAGCTTTGCGCATAGTTTTGGTGTCTGGCAATCGCCTCCATGGCTGGAAAATCCAGCAAATTCGTGAATGATTTTGCCAGCGAACTAAACCTCCCATTAAAAAAAATCCTTCGGGGATTTCTCTCCGTATTTTGCCATGATTTTCTCAACATGTCCTGATTTTCACCAGAAAACCTCCATAGCTACGAGATATTCCAAGTCTCGATGTTAGAAGCTTCTCCTAGGCTTCGCCAGAGGTGCAGCCTCTCAACGTCCTGGACCAAAATTCTGGAGAAAAACACAGGAAATCCTGGAGAAAAAAAAAAACGTAGGAAAGCATGCTAATAAATGGAAATTTAGTACCGATTTCATAGATTCAACACGTGTTATTTTGATGTTTTTTTCCACTGGGGTTGGTATTTTTCATGGGGAAATCATCAAAAATAAACCAGTTGGACCTCCCCGGGCGCTGGTTACGGAGGGTAGTCATCGAAAAAAGGTTCGCAAAAGGTGGGCATGTTTGAAATTGCCCATATTCCATCCACTTCAGCATTGTTATGCCATATGGAACAATCTGGAAGAATCTGAGATTTAATCGGACACCTATGAAACATATTTTTGGAGCATCTATGAGAAACCTAGAGAATAGATCATTTTTACGATGAGATGTGGAACAAGATGGAACATTTTGGAACAATATGGGGATATATCATGCAACTTAGCATGATCAGTTTGTTTTTCTTTCTTTTTGAACATATGGAGATGTTAATTTAAGCCATGGGTGAAGAGAAAAACACATTGACATGAGAAATGAGATAGTAAACATGTATGCGGCTGTCAAAAAACTCCTTGTTCATGAAATGGACATTAACATAATTTGGAAAGGCCCAATCGCCAACCACAGTTTTGTAGCAATTTTACCACTATTGTGCAATATAGATTTGCAGGGGGTATCGCTAAGGCTAGACGCAGCTAAAGTAGATATGATATTGTATTTGTAGTAGTCGTCGCAGCATCAGCAGTGGTGGTAGTAGTAGTAGCAGCATCAGCAGTAGGAGAAGTAGCAGCAGTAGCAGGAATTGTAGTACTAGTAGCAGTAGTGGTAGTAGTGGTAGTACCAGCAGTAGTAGTGGTGGTAGTAGTGATGGTAGTAATGGTAGTAGCGGTAGTAGGGGTAGAAGTAGTAGAAGTGGTAGAAATGGTAGAAGCAGAAGTACAATAGAAGACGTAGCAGTAGAAGTAGAAGTACAAGAACAAGTGGCTAGGGATCCTGTGCCTTTGGGAGAACTTGGGTATCACTTAGGCATATCGCTAAAGCATCGCTATGGTATCGCTAAAATCAACGCGTTTTTTTGTAGAATCAGGCGAGTGCATTATCATTTGCTTATAAAACTGTTCCTCTCCCTTTCCCTTCCTTTTCCTTTCAATCTTCTTTTCTTTTCCTGTCCTTTTTCTTCCTTTTTCTGTCCTTTTCCTTTCGTTTCCTTTCTCTTTCCTTCTCCTTCCCTTTCTCTTTCCTTTTCCTTTCTCTTTCCTTTTCCTTCCCTTTCCTTTTCCTTTCTCTTTCCTTTTCCTTCCCTTTCTCTTTCCTTCTCCTTCCCTTTCTCTTTCCTTTTCCTTTCTCTGTCCTTTTCCTTTCCGTTTCCTCTCTCTTTTTCTTTCCTGTTCCATTTTCTTTTCCTGTTTCTTTCCTTTTGCAACTTATTAACTATTGAATTCAAAATGGGGTAATTATCGCTAGGAAAGGTCCCATCGCAAACCTCATTGTTTGCATTTTCTGAAAACCAATGTCCAGCCAATACATAGCTTAGTATCTGCGAGTTTGACGGTTGCTCATGTAGTGTTTTTGAAAGGTTGGATGAAATACTTCATATCATTGCTTTGAAGGCATTGTTGCCACTTTTTCACTTGGAATCAACAATTGAATGAAGTTGAGCAACCCAAAACAGAATTCAAAGCACGAAAGGGGAAGCCCCAGGAAGCACGAAGACATGCTGACCCTGAGGGATGCACAATACACAAGCAGAGTAAGATCAAATTCTTTGGGCCAAAGTAGTGGCTATATGATCCCAAATCCAGAAACACTTCCAACAAAATGGGGCAACTCATTACTGGAACAGGGGGAAGTGCTGCAGCTGTGCAAGAGTTTCGCTATATTTTTTGAAGATATCCAAAAAGTCAGGAAAGTGTGACAGCTTCATCGACAAATGTCTACTCGTACTACTGTTCAGTTGACTGGTGCTTATATATATTTAAATAATGTATATACGTATAATGTATATATATATATACAAATAATCTATATACATAATATATATATATATATCACATTATATAATATAATATAATATATATATGTATATAATATATAAACACATATAAAATAGGTATGGCAAATCCATGGCATTGTGCTCAACATTATCTGGATTTTCAGGATGCCAGCCAACTCCTTAGCATTGCTTTCCCAATAACACAAAAAATAACACGCTAACCTGTGCCATCCTGTGCCCCACAATATGCAGTTCCGGGAAGCATGATTTAAACTGATATAAAATGGATTTAACAATGATTTAAGCACGAAAACTACGAAATATCCTCTATATTTTTTTTTCCGAGATTTGAGGAACTACGGTTGATATATATTGATATATGCTAGCAACATGCTAGTATGTAACCCGTCGGAAGAGACTTGAAGCGCTGGCAGTCCCTTTGTGTCCTTCACGATCAGCAAGTAGTCGTTCATGGAAAGCTTGATTTCCTGGCCGGGGTGGCTCAAGCAGAAACGGAGCCACCCAAGCCATGCCAGGGTCCAGCCATGGATTGGGCTGGGTTGAACCCTGCCCAACACAAGTTGTGAAACTGGATTCAGGTGGGGCAATCGAGCCGTTAAACGATTCAAATGCTTCATGGCTTCAACCCCATATCCCAGCTATTCCCAACTCATAAATTATAAGTCGATTAACCATCATTCAAACTTTGAACATACGTAACATGTCTTTTCGAAGAGGGAACCACATTAAAATCATCCATATAATCAATCGCACCAACAGCGCATTCCACGCCTGTTTCCAATAGCCAATGCCCTGATCCTTCAAAATGGCACGAATGTCGTTGGCATCGATACTCACCTGGACAAAACACGCTGAGAACTCGAGAAAGAAAAAGGCTGCCCTGCAAAGAGGTGCTGGACGGTACAGTGGAAGTTTGCATACCTTCCTAAATTTCCTAAGGCTTACCAAATTTGCACCAATGTAAGTACAGTAATATTCGTCATGTCTCCACATGTCTCCCATGTGACAGGCGCAGCATGGCGCAGCTGCCTCTGGTCTGGAAGCCCAAACAGCTTGCAGCAGTTCCTCTTCCTGCGGCCCGGCCGGCTTCCTGCTCCCCGAACCCCTGGCACTAAATCAATCCAAGTATCCATAAAAAAGGTACATTTAGCACCCACAAATCATATCAAAACATCTAAATCATAGACCAAATACCTAATTGGATCCGTACGGCATACTACGAAACCACCATTTTCGTGGGGAAGTCTAGCATTCTAAGCTGCTTGACCCTCAACCATTGACCAGGCGCTTTTAGCCATGTCATGAGCTCCTCTAACATGCCATCCATGTTGTGGTCCATTGCCACGAAGGCATCCCAAAGCCTGTCAATGCTGTGGAACCAACCCAGCTGGAGCTTTGCAAAGAGCTGACTTGAAGAACGAGATTACGAGATTCCCCTTGTCCTTACCTATCTATACCTATCTAGCGAAACCACAGCCAAGTGAACCATGTGACCAGCCGGGCCCCCGCGCCGAATGTACTCGTCGTCCGTATAGCCGAGCTGACGTGGGGGATGCTACGACGCATGGGGGGCTTCCCGTGGGGAAACGACACAAAATCCGGGAGTCCCTCTGGACAAGTAATGGTTTAATTAACGGTTAATCATGTGTTATGATGGGTTAATATTGGTGAAGTTTGAGTCTCCTCTCATGTATGGAAAATGGATCATGTATAGACTATGTAACTTTTAAAGATTAAGGAATGTGATTTTCCAGTACTACTCAGAGTATATAAGTCCTTCAAAAAGATTTCAAACGGGTCTCACTACGGCCTTAGTCTTCAAGCATCCTTCGTTTTTGTGTGGACAAGTTAGACCATGTCGCGATATATTGTAATTACTACATGTTACAACCCTCTTGTAACCAAACATGGCAATGGAAAATCACCCATTTATAGATACTTCTCCCATGGGAAAAGATATGAACACCTCCATTTCTAGAGATTTTTCCATATTTCTCCATATTTCCTACAATGTGAGGCCCCCAAGATAGCTAAGTTGGTTTATAACTCCAATAACTATGGTTTATGGTACTTATAACTATAGTTGCTGGGGCGAATCTAAACCAACTTATAACTGGAGGGCCTACATGATTTTTCCTATATGTTCATATTAATTATTCACGTGGGATGGGATTTTCCAGCCATCTTTGATTCGCGAAGGGTCTGATAGGACCCATGGCACCCTTGCCGCGTCCACGGCTCCCCACCTTCCCTGCGGTCTCCATGCGTCCGACGTGTTGCATTTTGCGGATGCGATCGGCCACAAACTTGGCCTCACCAGCGGCATAACCCCGGTGACCTAAGTGGATAACCATAGTGTACCTTACCCTCTGAACTAACATAACTATGGAAAGATCCACCATGCTTTTAATGGGTAAATCAACTGCAAATGTCCATTTTCAATAGCTACGTTTGTTTACCAGAGGGTAACCTATATGGATAGATAACATTCTGGTAACTAATGTTTATACATGTTAATACCATAATGGATAGATAACATTAACATTAACATTATTTTTTTTGTGGGTAAAACAATGCCATAAACCATCCCCCAGTCATCACCGTTTTTATAGGTGGCTTATTATTGTTTTACCCACATTACATAACATTAGTCTACCAGAATGTCATAGCCTCCAGCAAACTAAGAGCTTGCCATGGAAGCCATGGACCATTTTAGTTCCATGATTTACCTATTAAAACGCTTATTTTTCCATAGCTATACTATGTTATAAATTACCAGAAGGTAGGGGTTATATTCCAACTGATGAAGGTTATCGCTCTGGTAAACATGGCTGGCTAGCTGGCAAACCCTCAAACTAAATGGAGGATATAATATGGAGGTGTATAGCTGGAAAAATCATCTGGAAATGAAGGATTGTTTATTGCCATGTTTGATGTCCGGAGAGTACCCCCCAAAAAAAAACTTTGGGGGTATAGTATCATGTATTTATTTGTATTGATCTATATGTATATCTCTATTTATCTATATTTATCTACATTGATCTACATTTATCTACATTTATCCCCAAGAATTGTCCATTGATGTTCGTTTTCTATGTGCATAAAAAACGCAACATTCAACGCAACGTTCAACGCAACGCAACCTGACCGAAGCTCGTCCGGCGCCACGAGGGGATCGTCCGGAGCGTCAACGGAGCGTCAACGGACAGTGATACTGATGGGTTGATGCTTGACATCATCACATCTACCTACTATGATTTACTATAACCCATAGGATCCATGTATGCTATATATGGTAACATTTACCATCCATATACCCCAAATGCTAGCATATATATATATATACCATACATGGATCCTATGGGTAATGGTAGATGTCAATGGATTCACTATATATATATACATATATATATAATGGGTTTACTATATATAATCAATGGGAGATCTCCAGGATCCAATTGATGGAGGTACGTTAGTACCATATTTTTGGCATGTTTTGGCCATATTTTGCTGGGATACTTTATTAATAATAGGTAGATGTGATAATAGGTAGATGTGATAATAGGTCATCATGCTATATATAACTATGACTATGACTATTATAATCTATTAATGATGATTCTTATAGTAATACTATTTATATATATATTACTTTACATTATACAAAACATTCCAAAACCCACTAAGGTTTTCTTTCGTATTACAGAAAAAACGCATGGCGCCACCCATCGGCCAAGTGACAAACTCCAGATATTCGTCCAAGTCCAATTCCCCCGAGCCTCAACAGATCGGATCTTACGGATCGCCGCGAGATCCGAAACGCGGGCGTTTCATGAAACGCTACACCAAAAAAAGATATATGGGATAAACATGGATAAAACCATGGATAAACCACCCAGCTAAGCATAGGGAGATAGGGATTATTCATGATTCGATCATGATTGGATTGATCCCTTCTTAGATTTACTGAGTCTATGCATTGTTGGGTCCATTTTTGGGGTATAGATGGAGCCGTGCCAGGATGGAAAGGAAAAACATGGCCAGGAAACCACAGAGATACCCTCCAGCAAACCAACATAGCAAAAAAACTAGAGAATGAATGGCCGATTTGTAGATGATTTACCTCTTGAAAAATGTGATTTACATTCATATTAATATAGCAGTAGCTCAGTAGATAGCTATGCTATGCTATGCTAGTTTGCCAAAGGCTATGATTAACGATAGTGAGTCCAACTAACCAATGATCCACAAATAGCTCCCCCATCTCAATGGCCCCATGTTCCACGTGCAGTTCATTCAAAACCTGAGGAAAGCCACCATCTTCGTCGAATTCCTCGACCAACTTTGGGATGATTTCTTGCCTAAATCCGCGAGGGTCGACCAGCCAGGCAAGTGACATCCGACGGCGGTCGAACGATGAGTTTTTATGGGATCTTGCTGAAGGTGGAGCTTCAAGGGGGTCGAAGAAATGATCTACCAACATGTTGGTTTGGCACATGACATGTCACAGGCTAAAAAAAAACACATTCAAATTTCGGCAACTCCACCCATATTTTGTGGGACCAAAAAAGGCATAGACATGCATAGACCATCATAGACCAACGACTTTGGGACAGCACCACCCAACAGATCCGTTTCCGAGCGGACAGTGGAACCCGTGGGAGGCCAGGCATCTGTTTCCCCGTGGCGCGAATGCCGCAACTTTCAAGGCAATCCATGCATTCCTGGCAGGCAGCAAAAAATAGACATATTTGGAGACGGTGGATTCAGTTTCCATACCCCTGGTAAACAAACATAGCTATGGAAAGTCACCATGTTTAATGGGAAAATCAACTATAAATGGTCGTTTTTTCAATAGCTCATAGCTATGTTAAATTACCAGAGGGTACATTCCCTTAAAAGCTTAGAGGAACCATTGGGAAACCACCGATATTTTAGAAATTTTAGAAGTCTAAAAGTTGGTGTTAGAATCATCTACCTCTGCACTCGAAACTCGGAAACTCGGAAAACTAGTGGAAACTGGTGGTAGCGGCAGCATCCGCTAAATTTGGACCAACCCCTTGCTAATTGTTTTTCCGTTGTTGCTGCTGCCGGGGCAACATCTGAATCCAATTAGCAAGAAAGGACCAAGGGTCAAACATTCCTGCAAACATAACTGAGAGTTCTTAGTACTGGTTTGAATACTGTACAGTAGATGACTTGACATTCCCTCGGAAGTAGACTATTAGCAAAGGACTGTAAGAACGTCCACTTCTCAAATGTTGATTGGAGTATGCTTGGAAGTTGTCCGATATTGCACAACATAAGAATAGATATGGGATCCTTTGTAGATAATTGTGGATCATTTTCCTTGCAAAACCATTGCTTGTCCCTCTTGATGTTGATAAACACCGCTGTGAAAATCCATCTGGGACTGGCCTAATCCTTTGATGAGAGCTGGTTTGTGGGCAAGCACCCCCAGAAAACGTAAGTCATTGGGAATCATCATCCCACATAAGGTGGAAAATAATAAAACAAACATGTTCAAACCACGAGCCAGCCTATATATATAATAATAATAAAATACTAATAATAATACTAACAACAATAATAATAACTATCCACGAATTGCCAAATGTATCCAAATGCTACAATCTTCTGTCACCATGAAACCAGGTTTTTTTGAATGCACCTATTGTTTGCTATTTCTTTATATTGAAGCAATGTTCTTGTTACAACTGTTACAACCATCTGTTATCATGTCTATTACGATCATATGTATGTAAATCTATGCATACCTACACCCTCTGGTACTTTAACGCAGCTAGGAAAATGACCCATTTCAAGAAAATATGTACCATGCCTTATGTATTTTGAAATTTTATATGATTTTACATAGCTGTGTGAGTTTACCAGGGGGTATATTAAACTATATTAGATTATATTAGATGATGTATGATGCGTGTAACAGTGTATATTGCAATATACATCTTAAATAGTGTATTCATGTATAATACCGCAATAATGATTCTTTGTAAAATGTATGATAGTAGGAATATTGATTGCTTTTAAGGGATCCCCGTCCCGAAAGAATTCCCAAATTCCCATGACGATGCGTCCAAGACGAGAAAAACCACCTCGACCCACCTCGACGCTGAGTCCGTTGGTGCAATCCGAGTCCGTGGCAGCGAAGACATCCGCAATCAACTCCTACAATGTGGGGCCCCCAAACGTTATAAGTTGGTTTAGATTCGCCCCAATAACTATAGTTATAAGTACCATAAACCATAGTTATTGGAGTTATAAACCAACTTAGCTATCTAGGGGGCCCCACTTTGTAGCGAGGGAGAAACAAATCGTGTCATCACGAACGCCAAGGTAGGGCCGTCCTGGAGCCATCCTGGAGAAAATGAAGTTTCTAAAAATTCTGAACCCATGTTGGTAATATGGAATTTTGATCAAGTTTCAAACTTGTTCCCATGTTCGATATTTTCTCTCTCCGGGAACAATTGGCCCGGATTTTTTTCCCTCAATTTCACAGATTCTATCTCATTGTAATAATCTGGAAGACACAAACGTGTGCTACTCTTAAATCCGCGAAGAAACAGAAACAATTCAGCATGAACAAATGATAAAGGCCCCAATGCCCCACTGGGGTTGGAAAAAATGCTGTACATTTACATGAAGGGTTGAATGTTGATCAATATTCCAGCCTCATGGGAAAATCTGGGCATGATGAAGACATGGTGAATATCAACAAAATCATGCAACCAAAGAGTAGCAAAGCTATCTATTCAGAGTTCAGAGGGGGCACATCTTTTGCAAAGTTGGCTTGAGGCTTCATTGCTCCATCATTTTATGTGGTTTGATCCCGGCTACTAGCTACACTGATACACTAGGCTATGTTTGTTCACGTTCGATCCAAGTTTGGGTTCGCAGATCACTAACCAAGCTGCTCAACAAGAATCACCCGCTCTGAATGCCTTGAAAATTAAATAAACATTTCGCAGCAAGAGGTACCATCTCAGCTACTCTGAATTCAGATTGATGGTTCAAACACCCCATGCAGCTGGCAAATGCATGATGGATGCTTTTGATATCATAAGCTTTGGCCCATTCCTGCATAGTAAGATATATTGAATATATACATATATACTTTATAATTATATATATATATATCATAATATATATATATATATCATAATAATATATATATATATATCATAATAAATATATATATATATATCCATCGCCTTCTCGAAGAGTTGAGCTAATATCAATAAATATATATGTATCTCTCTCTATCTGTATTTTCACATGCCTAGGAATAGATGATCATCCCAAAGTCTCTTTTCAAAAGAGCGCCAAGACACATTTTCAATCTCTCTGATCTGAGTCATGATGCGAAGCACCTCAGTGGTGATAGCTGATTTCCCCCAAATACTAAACCTGAATGTGTTACCTTCCTGTAAACTAAGATGTCTATGGAAAATCACCACTTGAATAGATCAATATATATATATAGGTATATCAGCTATAAATGACCAGTTTCAATAGGTTACATTACCAGAGGCTATACTTGAACTATGTCCAGCTATCTCAAAATATTCTCCCCAACCTCTGGTCTTACCCCCTCCATGGTGCGCCTGCCGGAAATCGAAGTGTGCCCTATCCACAGCGGTGCTGTCATGGAAGTCGTAGCCTGCCACTACGGATGGCTATAAAAAACGAATGGTGATTTCCATGGTGATTTCAGGGAAATCGAAACCGGAAATCACGGCTTTGCCATCAAAAAAAAAAGCCTATCAAAATCAATGGGAAATTTATGCAATGTTGCCAAATGGTCCATGTATGGAATATCCAACATTTGAGCAATTTGTTGGGCAGTTTAATCTTCAATATTCCATCAGTGGAGCATTTGGGGCTGTTCAATGTCGATTCCACCCAATAGGAATGTAAGGGGTAAGGGGTTTAATGAATTTGATAAATTCGTCATACCAGTATTTTCGACGATGCCAGTGGATCGTGAAGGTTCATATGGGGCCAATACTAAGAATATGCGACAATCTGATGCAATCTGGTGATGGCAATGTGGGTTGATGATCCAAGCACTCCGTCCCTCCAAATCCTCCAAACACACCAGGGAATTCCCAAACAAAGAAACCTGGAAGACGAGACTTCCGACTATGGATATGTCAATTGCGGGATTCGATCACGTTCACATTCAGTTTCTGGGGGGTCTTTCATGAAAACAAGACCTGGGCCACTTGAAAGCTGAAAGGTATATTGAACCACATGAGCAATTGGAATGCCAAATGATGCAATCAAAATCCTGGGCACATTGCTATATCTCACAAACTTGAAACATACCATGGCATATGCTCAAAGACTGGTGACGGCATGTAGCGGCTAAGTTATGACCATCAGATCTTGCTGGAGCAGTACAGTAACAAGTGCCCAGCTTCGGCAGATTCAAATGCAAAGATAGCTAAGTTTGATCATAACTAGGGCAACTATGGCAAATATGGTTTATAGCACAAACACACACACACATATATATAATATATATATATATATGTATATATATATATATATATATGTATATATATATGTATATGTGTATATGTGTATATATATTAATGTGGTTTTAACCAACTTACAACTGAGGGGCACCACCTTCTTTGAGTCGCACCATATCGCGTGCCCATTTTTTATGATGAGGGTCCCATTCCCAAAAGTGCTTTCATCGATCAAAATGGCACCCCTCCAATTCAACCAATCAGGTGGGGGGTCGCAATAAGTGGAATGTCAACCCTGAAATTTCATTCATCCTGGTTGATAAGACAATAGTAATAGATAATGATAATTATAGGCTGGTTCCTCCACTTCTACAGAGTGATCATGTCATCCCAAATTTGGTACCGACCCCATTGATATGTTCATTGGATTGGTTTAGCGGAAAATCTACCGGAAAACCAGTATCTGATAAGGAAAAACACTGGTTTCCTGTACATTTTCCCTGAAACCAACCCCTTGATATGGAGGTTAGAAAAATAGAGGCACCTCCAAAATGGATAGGTTTCTAATGGAACCTCAAACTAAATGGATGATTGGGGGTACCCCCATTTTAGGAAACCTCCATATGTACAGTCCACACATCAAAAAACGGCCCTTCATCGGCCTTGATCCACCAACTGCAAGCTCACCTCGAGTGGTGAGCCAAGCCCCTTTTTGGGCTGGAATCGCTCACAGAATTCTGGGTACAGTAAATTTGGCGATTGAGTTGGGTAAATGTTGATAAATATTAGGACATAATACTTAAAACTAGTAATATAATACCAACTAAATGTTGGCATATATGGAATGATAATACTTACAATAGATAATACTTACAATAGATATAATCTTATAGTAGTCTACAAGCTGTCACAGGTATTTGTGAATTGTGCTCATAGCTTAATGAAGCGGCTCCTGTGAGAGTAGCTTAATCAAGAGATATATATATATATACACTAGTATAAAAATAAGATATATATAATATATAATGTATATTATAATTATTTATATATATAATGTAACATATATAGAATATATAATACGCAACAAACAATATATAAAATAATATGTATTGATATATATATATATGTATGTATAACATATATATATATATAACAAACACGTGTATATATATATATACTATATATATATGTAATAAAAAATAAAACGATATAACATACATATATATATATATGTATCATCATCAAAATACGGCAGCAAAACTGCTCCAACCCCCTATCATCAGGGTACCGTTAGGTACAATATCGTCACATCTCATCATACTTCCCACACTAAAATGGTGTTGATTTCCGACATGAATATCAGGTATCAGCAAACTTCAAACGTTGGTGTCCACCCATATAGTCAAAATCCTTTGACCCTGTGGTGGTTGTTTGATGAGTTTTGATGTTCTCTTTTTGGGGGGTCCCTGAAATATGTTTTTCCTGAGTGAGAATAAGCGTGTAGGGTGGCATGCTTCAAGAACCAGCCTCATCTGCTGCGATGGAACGAAGCTTTTCGGTGAAGCCCGGACCGCGGTGTTGAACCAAACCGCAATCCTTGGCGCCGTGGCGAAGGTGACATGTCAGGTGAGGCACCTGTCAAAACCAGGTACTGGTGGCTGCTTTGACGCCTCAAAAAATGTGACTTCAAATCGCCCAAATGATCCCAAATGATCCCAAATGTAAAATCACGAAGCGCATCGAAGCGGGCTCATGAATAATAGGGAACCTCATTGTCCCGATGTTCCCACTTCCCACAGTCCGGGGAAACCCGACCTCCCACCTCGTGCGATGAAAATGCGAGAGTTGACAATGAACTTCGCCATTTCTTTTGCGGAAAAAGGGACGCCAATAACCAAACTATCTTGAAGTCATGAGTCTACATGATATAATACAATGAACATGCATGAATGGCATCTCTGCTCTACATCAAGGACCTCAGACATGTCCAAAAAGAACCATCCAAAACGCTCTATAGTGAGCCAAGGTGCAACGGCCAAGTGTAATAAAGAATGGAAGGGCAACAAGTCATGCTTGGCTCGTCGCAGGAACACGTCATACAAGTCGACCAAGGACTGGCCGATTTGTGGGTGTTTCTGTTTCTTTCCATGCTGTAGCCACACAACTTTGACCAGTAGAAACAAATCTTACCCTCTGGTAATTTAACATAGCTATTGAAAATTGCCATTTATAGTGGATTTACCCATTAAAAATTGTGATTTTCCATAGCTATTTTTACATAACCAGAGGGTAAACTGGAAGAACTGCCATTCCTGTCCAACCAGCGATTTTTTATCCCACAACCGGCCATGGACCATCATGGACCCACAACAGTCTGAGAGTATCCCAACAAAATCCATGACGGCCTGAACGTCCTGAAAACAGATGGCACCCCCCTGTTTAACCTCCAGTAAATTAACATAGACCATCATAGACCCTGCCAGTTGTCGGGGTTGGAAGAGTAGTTTCCATTCAAAATGGCTTATTTTCAGGGTCAACATGTTTATTTACCAGAGGGTCAATCTCTTTTACCCATTGCAATAATTTCGTAAATCCCATGATGGATCAACCAAAGAGGAAATGGCACAAAATGGCTAGCTGGAAAATCCCCGAAGCAAATGAGCATTTTCCATGCCCCTAAAAATTGCCTATAAATTGCAGGTTGGTTTATAACTATAGTTAGAGCCTATAGTTATAAACATAGTTGTAGCTAAAAAATCCCATAACTATGTCCCATAGTTGTCTAATAAAATGACATGACATGTAACTAAATACATAGTTATGTCATGTCATGTCCCCCAAAACAATTCACCACGTGGATCCAAGAACTGTACCCGGCCTGGTAAACGTTTACAGTTCGCGATTGAAAATAGCCATATAAATCGTTGATTTACCCATTGAAAATTGTGATGTTCCATAGTTATGTTAGTTTTACCAACTAGAAATATTTAGAAACCAGGATCATTCTAGAGATTCAATAGGATTTGATAAGCGTTTATCCAGAAATGGTGATTACCATATTACCATATTAGCATTCATCAAGTTGATCCAAGTTGTAAGTTATAAGTCAACATATCTAGGGAACCTCACAGCCGCCAGCCTGGCCCCGTAGCTGTTGCGTGTAGTCGTCCAAGTCCATTGCGTCGGCAATTTCGATTCCTAAGGCTGCGGTGAAACATGTGAGATGGTCATGTTGTGGTCATTATAATTTCCAATGATAATATATATATATATACACTGTCCCTATATATCTATATTGTCTATATACATTCTAGAACCTATCAATGATGTAATGTGATCTGCTATCTACTTGACATCTTGATTAGGTGATAGGAATGGTATCCCTGGCCGGACCCTGAACATGGCATGGTCATGGGGCGCAGCTACAATGCCATGTTCACCATCCCCAATGAATCCCAATAGGTCTGGGTTGTAACAATTCACTGACCTGAAATAAGGCTTTCTATTGGGGATTCCCCATACCATAAAACCTGGGAGAACAGCGAGGTCACTATGATTTACCCAAATAGGTGTTTATGAAGTCAAAGGTTTATGTATATTAGTGTATTATGTACATATATACATACATACATATCCGCTAAGTATTTGGGATGATGCATACCGGTCCAACCATTGTTTGTTTTTTTTCTATTTGGCTCTTCCAGAAGCTATCAGAACTTGCCCGGCCAAGGGGCTTCTCTGGATGTATTCACTATCGGAGCGCTCTTCCAACAAAGGCGCGAGGATATGAACCTGCGCCTGGGAGTCTGGGAGTATTCCAAACCTGCGATGGCTGGATCCTCCAATTTCTTCGGGAAACCATTTTTTTTCGTTTTTTCTACCAGTAATACCGTATGTTGTATGTTTCAACTGTGAGTGTTCCCATCATCTAATTCCTAGATGATGTGTCGAAGACCTATTTTGATGCTGCGGAGAAAGGAATCTCTCTCTCTCTCTCACTCTCGCTCTGCAATTCTATGATTCTGTGCATAAGTAAGTTGCCATATATGATCAGCAAACACCAATGGACCCACTCATAAATCTGGCTGAATTTACATGAATTTACAATAGTTCACTAGCTCGAAAAGAGCTGAAACGAGCGGCCATGAAAGGGGATGATTCCCCGAATCAAACCATAAAATTTAACCGAATCATTCCAGTGACGCCACGGCAGTTTTAGTTCTTAGCTTTGAAGTGCCAAATCTGATCATTGGCATCCCATTTTTTATCACTTTCAATCTGGCTGCGTTTACAACTCAGAAGGCAAACCAAGTCCAATCATTTTCTGGCTAATAACAATCCAACTCGTGTAGGGTTAACCCATGACAAGACCATGTTCGTTGTTCCACATCAGTCCAGGATCAAAGCTGGGAATAAAAACACCAAAAAAAGGGGATGCTTATGGATGTTTTACAGCAATGCTTTTGAGGAAAAAACACCATCATCTTTGGAAAAGCCTTGTGGATACTTTACAAACTTTACAGCTCGAACATATCAACATCTTACCCTCTGGTAAACTAACATAAGTATGGAAAATCACAATTTTTAATGGGTAAATCAACTATAAATGGGCCATTTTCAATAGCTATGTTAAATTACCAGAGGGTATATCCTCCCTTTTCCTATGGTTTTCAATACCCATATCAACATCTTATCAACATCTTTGGCGAAAAATTGGCATCAAATAAACACTTGGCCACATCTTTCTCCGGGCTGCTGGTGCCAAAATGTCTTTCTCCAGCACACTGTGATACGAGGACGTATTAAAACCTGGCAGAGCCGAGGCCAGGTTTAATGGCTGCTAAGAATCATCCCAAATTGGGATAATATATATATATACTTATATATATATACACATACACACACATATAATCATATATATATATATATACATTGCATTACATTACATTGCATTGCATTGCATTGCATTACATTACATGTATATATATATATGTGTGTGTGCGTGGGTGATTATGTATATACATATATTTGACTCGGTATATATATATATATATCATTTTATTTATGTATGCATATATTGGGTCTTCCCCAATAAAGAATGTCGATATCAATGTAACTAGGATATGCGTAATAGCGCATGTCCTTACAGAAATGAGTAACTGATTCCTGCAATCCAAGATCCCAAGCAAAACTCGGTCATAGCAACCTGCTACATGATAGGGGGATTTGAGCAATTCTGTATTGATTCTATCCTCTTTACGCCTTCTCTGTCAGGTGGGATTTTCATAAGACAAGTAGGAAATCCAATTTTGGGCACCCCTCTGTTCTTCACATCATGGACCTCCCTTATAATGAATAAATGTGGCCAATTTTTGGGTGTCCAAGTTCCAATTCGATGCCTGATGAAGTCTACTCGCCACATTTCCAGATTGTTAGTTGGTTGCGTCATTTTCCCGTGAACTATCCTGTGACCTTGCAGTCTTCGGTTCTTATCATGTATACCATATATATAAAATTTATGTACATTCCCCAATTGAAAACTGGTTGAAATCATAAAACATCTCCAAATATTATATATATATATGTGTATATATATGTGTGTGTATATGTTTGTATTCCTCCTCTCAAAGAAAAAAACAAACTTGCCCCCCAAATTTCCCTTGCCGTGCACCAATATCAATACCCCTCCTGCACCCTTCGATTCTTCCAGGCAACTCTCGGCTAGCTCTGGGACGACTTCGCTGACCACCTGAATCACGTGCTGCATCTTGGGGAAGTAGCCCGACCAGCCTGGGGCGCTGACGAAGTTGCCACGAAATTCCATGCAATTTTTGGTTACTCATCCCATTTATGATACAGAAATCATTGGCAAGTGGATTATACCCTCTGGTAAACTAACAGTTTGCTATTGAAAATCACCATGCTTTTGATGGGTAAATCCACTATAAAATGGCCATGTTCAATAGCTTTTTGTATGTTTACCAGGCCGGGTAACTGAAATACTGGGTGGCTCATCCCAGTGGAAAGCATAACAAAAAAAATACCCCAGGTAGTCGGACGAGCCACCATGTACCAGAGGCCAGAGTGTGAGCGGGTGGAAGTGCACTTCTAGTGGGGTTATTAATCATGTTATATTAATTAAAAACTATTTAATACGTAAAGTATGATCTAGATATAACTATATAGATCTTTAACATCTCCGAAAATGCCCAAACATCTCTTATATAACAAACTAATACTAACATATCCTAGCCACTTATCACTTTACCTTCGGCCCTCAGAAACGCTCCAAGAACATCATTAGACATCCACAATGTTCATTCAAAAGCGAGCCACCCATGATTTTTCAAACAAATTTTCCAAACATTCAGCGAATGGTGGGTAGACTTCAGGTGGATTTTTTTTCTGCCACTCATCATCTACAGTATCATATGGTTGGCAAACTCTGATTGTGACTCCGTGGCTCCCCATTTGGGGAATATGGGCCCTGCGCTCCAAATCCCTCCCTCCCAACCAGTGAAAAAATCTGGTACCCTCTGGTAAACGTTTACATAACTATGGAACATCACCATGCTATTAATGGGAAAATCCACTAATTAATTATTTCGATTGGGCCATTTTCAATAGTTTTTTCTTTGTTTACCCCCTGGTAAACTAACATATAACTATGGAAAATCACCATTTTTAATAGGAAAATCCACTATAAATGGGCCATTTTCAATAGCTATGTTAGTTCACCAGAGGGTACATGGTACGAGATTCCACATGGTTCCAAGAAATTTCTCAGCCCTGACTGCCAAGTGGCGCAAGATGGAGAGCAGCTCGCTGAGGGACAGTGTGCCACTCCTCAGCCATCGAAACATGGCTGGGATTCATGAAAGATCCCCAATATATCCTCTGGTGAACTAACATAGCTATGGAAAATGGCCCATTTATAGATGGTTTTCCCATAAAAAAAATTGTGATTTTCCATGGTTATGTTAGTTTACCAGAGTGTATATCCGCATTTTCAATAGGAAAACGATCGAAACAACAACAAAATCGGACAATCATCTGGCCGTGAGTCAAAATTCACTGGTGTCTGGACCTGACATTAACCTACAGCCATAAGTCCGTGATTGAGTTTCCACCGGAGACTTGATACACAAAGGTTGACCACCGTTGACCCAATTTTGGGGGGTCAACCTTCAAGACGGACCGCAGTATCTACCCTCTGGTCAACAAACAAAAGACTATTGAAAACGGCCACTGAAATAGTGGAATTTCCCATTAAAAATGGTGATGTCCCATAGTTATGTAAACGTTTACCAGCGGGTACATAATCTATATCCAAAAAAAAACTTGAGAGTCTGGACTGTAGTAGGCCATAAAGTTACGCTATAATTAGTTTAATAAACTTTTGCTTGGTTTCAATTGAGGGGCAACCATTTCACATCAAATCATATTTTGTGGGTGAGCCCCCTTAATCATGTAATTATTCGATTCATCTCGAGGACTTTTTTGAAGCCCGGGTTGACACCACTACCCTTTCCAAGAATTGTAAATACATACATCTGAATCCATCTAATCTGCTGCAAGAGATCCCTACAATTTCCGTGGAAAAGCGTGACAAAGCCAATGAACACGAGGCCCCAGTGGACCATCATGCCCCCGCATCTATGTGGGGTGATGAAAAGCTGGCTGCGTTTGCATCAAGTGTCCAAAATTCTGCCATCTGCCTGTGTATAGGCTTGATCTCCACATGCAAGGAGGCATCCTTCCCCCTTGTTCTATAATGTCCAAAGTTCAAACATTTATTTCCAATAACATATGATTTTCAAACATGTATTTCCAATACATCGCACCTTTGACATGTTGTTGTGTGTGTGGCCTGAGCCAACCCAGAAAGTAGCTGTTTGCCACCTGTTCTGTCTTAGGTTCATATTTTTCTTGACCAAAGTTAATTTTTGTTCATTGAGTCTGGTTACAATAAATGATACTTGAGCTCCAATTGCAACAACTTCCCAAGCAGCCTTTGAGTAATACTGAGCGATACAAGTAGTGAATATCCCAGAGTTTGCTCGTACAGTATAAAGGAAAACCTATAGGAAGTCTCAAGCAATTTAAGGGGTAATTTCATGAATCAACGCAAATCTTCCCCCTAAATTCCCTAAATCCTCTGGTAATTTAACATAGCTATTGAAAATGACCATTGAAATAGTGAGTTTTCCCATTAATAGCATGGTGGATCTTTCCATAGTTTTCCCATTAAAAACAGTGGATCTTTCCAGTTCGCTATCTTTACATAACCAGAGGCTAAATCCTCTGAATCCATCCAGGTCCAGGTCTCTTGTCCGCATCGGCCGCATGAAATCTCTTGCTGAGCTCGGCGGAACGAATCTCCGCGAAGCCCAGGCGGATCGAGGGGATGATCTCCTGAAGCGACATAAGGCGACGAGATCCATGGAGATCATGGTGAAAAAAAATGAATGGTTCATGGTGGATATGAGTTGTTTATGCTAGAAAAAATGAGGTTAATAGTTAAAAAGCTGGTTTATACCCTGAGGATCCATGTCGTTAAATACACCAAAAATAGAAATGTAGTCAAAATACAGCTACGTCTCCATTAACGCTTGATTTTGGTTACATTTGCCGGAACCTGTCGGAAATCCATCGGATTTTGTCGGAAATCGAGAAAAACCGCAGGCATCCTCTATATTCGTAAGATGCGCATGCGAGTTGATCATGGTCATATGCAGTTCAAAATCGTGACAAATCGTGATGAATTATCTTTTTTGCCACTTAAAATTATGACATTTGTCGGAAACACCGTGACTAAACGTGATAAACCGTGATCTGTTCAGGATTGACCGCTCATTTTCTCAGGGTAGCTGCCACTTTTCGCTTGTGCTCACAGCATTTTACGGTAAAATTATGGTTACCGCAAATGTTGCCAAATTTTGGCTACGGATGTCAAATAATGCCTACGGACGTCAAAAAACAAGGTTTACCGCAAATGTCAGCAAATAGACCCAGCATTGGATCCACAGGGATAGGTGGATATTGAAATAATAATGGCTAATAGTGGCTACTAGTGGATATACAATGGTGATTAATGGTGATTAGTAGTTATATAATTATTATCAACGGAATTACCTTCTGGTAATCCAGCATTGCTGGCTGGAAAGCCCCTGTAAGTTGCGGGACTTAAGGCTGGGGTTTGAAACCATCTGCACATGGTTTTGAAGCATAATACCTACACAAAATCCAAGAAATGGTTGGATATTACAGTACATGTTGCGTAGATTCCTGCCAAAACATGCAGAATTGTTTTTTGTAATCTTTTGAGGGTTGCTAGATGTTACATGATTTTACAACCAGAAACTAGCCTCATTTGGTGACAGAAGTTGGACACCTGGAAAAAATGCAGAAAACATTCTAGCTGTATACCATCCTCGAAACATCTCGAAACACTGTTACCCTCTGGTAAACTAACATAGCTATTGAAAATGGCCATTTATAAATTTATAGTAAGTTTTCCCATGAAAAATGGTGATTTTCCATTGCTATGTTAGTTTACCAGAGGGTAGATCTTATTGGACTCTTTAGTGCTGATGATAATTAAGGGAACATTTGCAGGAAAACACCACATCTGATGGGAAACAAATCTGGTTGCCGGTTACAGTTCTAACAATGAATCCTGGTGAAGTGCGAATCTTGGATTTACCACCGGGGTTGGATCAATAAGTGAAACCACACACCTTTTTCATGGGAATATCTGCAGCTATCTGCCACTAAGAGCCATTTTGATTGGCACTGTAAATCTTTGAATAAACTTCTATCTACTAATCACCATTAGTCACCATTATATATCCACTATTAACCATTATTATTCTCAACCTATTAAGTATCCATCTTCTATTGATGTCGGGTTCGATCAACTGCGAGGCACCTGCAATCTGCTCTCTTTTATTCCTGGCCTTGAAGAGCACATCGAAGCCGATGTCTAGAGAGTCCAAGTTTCGAAGCAAATGGTTCCTGAGATGTTCAGATCCACCATCTGGATCCATCTGGTAATTTGTGACATAGAAATCATGGAAAATCATAATGTTTACCAATTTGTAATAGGCAATAGGCAAATCATCATGTTTATCAAATATATCAAAGTTTATCATCTATAAATGGGCTATGGCTTCCATATGCAAAATCACCAACTTGTATGTTAGTTTAGCCTCGGGTAATATCCAGATTCATCGCATTGCGGATCTGCTTTATATCTACCTGGAATAGTTAGCCCTACTAAGCTTCCAATGACGTCACAGTTAGGTCACGATAATTCATCAAAATATATGATATAACCTCCGGTAAACTAATATAGCTATCGACAATCATCATTTTTACTAGGTAAATCAGCTATAAATAGCCATGTTCAACAGCTATGTTAAATTACCAGAGGGTAACTATATATGATAATATGCAAAGGGGAAAATAGAATAATGCATATAACCGTTATTGTCCTGAGACTATTGATAGCTTATTTACAAGAAATCAGCAAGTTCATAAAAGTTCCGCCATTTAAGGGAATGATTCCGATTCCCCTAATTCTTTCCCATCATTCCTGAGATCAACATTTTTCTCAACACATCTTCTGCAACATTAAGGCCATAGGATCCATAGGGGCCATAGATATTGTATTAATAACTTAACATATCTCACATATCATTCATATATTCACACACGTCATTAATATCCATTGTCATCATCCCCGGTCATCAAACATGCTGCTTGATGAATCTTGGCATCCCAAGCATCATGAGTTCGCGTTCAGCTTTGGACCGTGGTTTGAAGCCGACACCTGCTGGTCCAACGGTTTTGAAGCCGCTCGTTAGGGAAAACAACAACCGGTAGTTTATGGAGAATCACCCATCTTCATATGGGGGTTGTCCAAAATACCTTTTCCCGGACAGCCCTCAATCGCTCAGCCAATCGCGTAGCAACCGCGGTACCACAGTGAGCAATCGCGGAAGGGTTTGTTCTTCGTTGATCAGATCATATACATAAAATATTAATATAAGTTATGTATTATATAATGAGGATCCATGCGTGAACGCATTCGATTTCAAATTTGGGAACAAAATAAGCTCGCGCGGTCCGGAAACGGTCCGGAAAACTCACAGTAGTACCAGCAGCAGTAGTACTAGTAGTACTAGTAGTACTAGTAGTACTAGTAGTACTAGTAGTACTAGTCGTAGTAGTCGTAGTAGTAGTAGTAGTAGTAGTAGGAGGGGTAAGAGTAGGAGTAGGAGTAGGAGTATAGGAGAAGGAGTTCTAGTAGCAGGGCAAGGGAAGAAAGGGAGAGGGAGGGAAAGAGAGAAAGAGAGAGAGAGAGGGAGGGAGGGGGAAACAGATGGTTGCGTTTGACCGGTTTCTGACGGGTTTCTGACTGGTTTCTGACTCGTTTCTGACCCTTCAGCGGAACTCGTGTCAATTGGATTTAAAAGCAAGAGCAGAAATTCCTAGGTGTACTAGTGGTAGTGGTGGTGCAGTAGCAGCGGGTGTGGTGGTAGTACTAAGAGTAGTAGCAAATCTAGTAGTGGGAGTAAGGATCCATGCGTGAACGCATTCGATTTCAAATTTGGAAGCAAAATAAGCTTGCGCGGTCCGGAAACGGTCCGGAAAACTCACAGTAGTACCAGCAGGACTAGCAGTAGCAGTAGCACTAGCAGTAGTGGTAGTGGAAATTGCAATAGGAGTAGGCGTAGGAGTTCTGATGGGAGGGTGAGGGAATAGGCAAGGGAGAGAGAGAGAGAGAGATTGCGTTTGGCCGGTTTCTGACGGGTTTCTGACTGGTTTCTGACTGGTTTCTGACTCGTTTCTGACCCTTCACACGAGTGCAATTGGATTTAAAAGCAAGAGCAGAAATTCCTAGGTGTACTAGTGGTAGTGGTGGTAGTGGTGGTGCAGGGTGGTGCAGTAGCAGCGGGTGTGGTGGTAGTGCTGGGGGTAGTAGCAAATCTAGTAATGAGAGTAAGGATCCATGCGTGAACGCATTCGATTTCAAATTTGGGAGCAAAATAAGCTTGTGCGGTCCGGAAACGGTCCGGAAAACTCACAGTGCACTAGCAGTAGCAGTAGCACTAGCAGTAGTGGTAGTGGAAATTGGAATAGGAGTAGGCGTAGGAGTTCTGGTAGGAGGGTGAGGGAATAGGCAAGGGAGAGAGAGAGAGGTTGCGTTTGGCCGGTTTCTGACTGGTTTCTGACTATTTCTGACCCTTCCGTGGAACTTCTGTCAAGTGGAGAAAAGCAAAGGCAAAAATTCCTCGGTGTAGTAGTGGTAGCGGCGTTGCAGTGGTAGCGGCGCTAGTGGTAATACTGA
Organism: Cladocopium goreaui; assembly: GCA_947184155.2. Lineage (NCBI taxonomy): Eukaryota > Dinophyceae > Suessiales > Symbiodiniaceae > Cladocopium > Cladocopium goreaui. The sequence goes on along the minus strand of CAMXCT020000688.1, from coordinate 136,295 downwards.
GAGTAGTAGCAACACTAGTAGAAGGATCCGCCCATGAACGCATTCGTTTTCATATTTGAGAAGAAAAGAAAATTGCGCGGTCCGGAAACGGTCCGGAAAACTCACAGTAATACCAGTAGTAGGAGTAGGAGTAGGAGTAGGAGTAGAAGTAGGAGTAGGAGTAGGAGTAGGAGTAGTAGTAGTAGTAGTAGCAGTAGTAGCAGTAGTAGTAGCAGTAGTAGTAGTAGCGGGAGTAGTAGTAGTAGTAGTAGTAGTAGTAGCAATGATAAGAGCTGAGGTGGATGGATGGATGGATGGATGGGATGCTAGGCAAGTGCTGCCTTTTTGGTGTTTCTGACCTGTTTCTGACCTGTTTCTGACCTGTTTTCAATTGGAGCTAGCTTGAATGTCCTTCTGACCTGAAAACATCTGCGCGGATTCCGCGCGCGCGGAATCCGCGCGGCCATGTCAATTATTGGCATGGTTCTGGTCTCGAAAGTAGTAGTAGTAGTAGTAGTAGTAGTAGTAGTAGTAGTAGTATAGTAGTAGTAGTAGTAATAGGGTGGTAGCCGTATAACCAATCGCCAACCAATCGCTCAGCCTATCGCGATGCAGGTTTTAGCAATCGCGCAAAGCAAAGTAAACGCATCAATTCATAAATTTGTGACCTGCTTTTACGGACGGCTCCCATATGGTTAATATATGGTTAATGATGATGGTTATTATATGGTGAATATATGGTTAATAATGATTATCTGGTTTCTTCTGAAAAGGTGAATCATCATAAAACACTGGTTGGTGGTTGACCTACCCCTCTGAAAAATGATGGACTTCGTCAGTTGGGATGATGACATTCCCAATATCTGGGAAGTCATAAAAGTATATAAAAATCATGTTCCAGTCACCACCAACCAGTTAACATCTATAAATACAGACCATGTTCCAACTAGCTACACGTTAAGTAACCAGTGGCATGCCATGTCTGGCGATCTGGACATGGGTTGACTCTCCATGGTGCCATGGCATCATGGCATCGCCTTCCAAGAAGTGCCGCAGGTCGGACTGATCAATGGCATCTGTATCGGTGTAGCGTCGCAAGATGTCCCGGTAGACTTTCTCCTTGGCTCGGATGCTAGGTGTAGGTGCAGGTCAGGGGGGATTACCAGAGGGTAAAACCACAGTGATACCCTCCGGTAATTCAATATGGCAATCGAAAATTCCCTGTTTACAGATGATTTTCCATGAAATACCTCATTTTCTGCAGGATTTCCAATTTCCATCAATTTCCCACCCTTGATTAGCAGAGTGATAACCTCCATAAGTTGGAATATTTTTCCTATAACATTATGATATACTATTGTCAAGTGTCCACTTAGGACACTCGAACTGCATCCCCAAGCCACCAATAATCTGGATCTTCAATGATCCTTGTGATCCTTGTGATGTGCCTAAAATCATCTAAAATCCTAAAATCTTGAATGGCATTAATGGCATTAGGGGTCCCTGAACTATCATCAAACTCTTAATACTCCTTGGCTCCCCATGGGAGGAATATGGATACCCACAGCTTCAAACACTCCTCCCTTCACTGGGAAAAGTCAGGGCTGATGGTGGTTCATCAGTCCAACAGTAAAGGTCGCCTCCTGCTTCATCAAATCTACCATCTGGGGATGTAACCACAAAGACAAGGTTCGTCACAACACCCCAAATAGTAGGAGGATCGGATGTGAATTCTTGATTCATGCTATGTCATAAATCGACAAAACAAAAGGGTTCGGAATAGATGATTTTTTCCGGTGGTATTTTTCTTAATGTACTGTTCTGTTCATTTTCCTTGCTACTTGCAGCATTTTGAACCTGTAAGCTGCCATTTCAACGATATTTGCAACATTTTTGAGTTTGAACCTCTCTTTTTCCAGAAAATTTGCAACATTTTGGTGCTCGAACTGTTCTTTGCCTTCGGAGGTTGGTCAAACGGTTTGGTGCCAGGATGCATCGACAGAAGAGACTGAGGACAAATATAGCTTGCTGGCACTTGGTATGCCTGGCGTCACAGATTCTTGGATGGAAAACTGTGCAAGAAACATCCCAAGAAGCAGTTCCAAAGGTCGGTTTTCAACATTGAGGTATGCTCAAAGAAACTATTGGTTTCATGATGTCATGATGTTTCATGATGCTTCATGATTAACGAGATTAACGTGGACCCATTTCGAATCATTTTGGGACCGCCATTTCTTTGCCCCAAATGTAGGTGCCTTGATATCCTGAAGGTCCCACCTTAGCTTCTCTAATCTCCGCACCTTCCAAAGTCATAGAGCGTTTCAGTGACTGACTACGATCCTCTTCCTCTACAGCGCCTTTGGGTTTGGTGGCAGCAGTCACCTTGTCCTGTGGCGCTAAGCGCATTGCTTCATGGTCACATTTCCATACATTTCCAGGAAACCCTTTTCTTGATTTAAAAAAAAAGTTCGAATTATCCATGGTTGGCAAAAATAGAGAAAAATCAAATAGATAATTTATCAATGTAAATCCTTCTTCTGTTTCCAAACATCCAAACGTGGTTTCTCCCTTAACCCAAACAGTCACCTTTTGGCAAAATCAGTTGGTGCTGCCACGGCCGTTCCGGCCGTTCCGGCCGTTCCGGAACAAGGTCCTGATATCTCCGCCTCACTTTCCGGAGTTTCTTGTTCAGCTCGCGTTTCCGCCTGCGGTCATTCACCATGGCCTTGTGGTCACGGAACAAGGATGGTGCATCCTTGATCTTCCTCGGCCGGGCCATGCAGCGGCCGAAAAACCACAGGGCCAACACAAATGCCGCAGTAGAGGGGACAGGGACAGGCACATGTTTCAACAAGCCTGGGGATATATACATATATAATAAACTCTGATATTATGTACATATACATTATATATAATATATGTATATTATATGACATCATATATAAATAATTATAAATATATATATATATATATGTGTACACATAGAAGGCAATTCGTGTATGTGTGTGTGTGAGACATGTTTATTTTGAAATGTGATTTGAATGAAACCAATTGACACGGGTAGCAGCTGGGGTGGTTCCAGCGCGTTGGGTTAAGGTAAATGATATGTAGTGATAGCATGTGATAGTGATATATAGTGATAGTATACATGTTTGTTCTTTATGGCGGTTGTTTGGAGCTATCATGAACAGCTTCAAACTCTACATCAGTATCTGAACCGATCAAAGAGCATTTGCTTGGGTTTGGCCTGGTTGAAATCAGCAACTAACATGTTCCTGTATCTGCGTGTCTGTGTTTACAGCTTGTTGATGAAGAGAGCTCACTTTCCCTAGGATTCCACATCTAAGAAACGTGTACCCGGTGTATCCTTGTGATACGTATAGATTCGCTTTCCCTCATGACTCTGGGACTCTTGGTCATTTTAGAACCTAATAATCACAATAACCCGTTGGCTCAGCTTTGCTGCTAAACTTTAAACAACATGACTGGTTGGTGGTTGACCCACCCCTCTGAAAAATGATGGACTTCGTCAGTTGGGATGATGACATTCCCAATCTATGGAAAGTCATCATCCATTCATGTTCCAGCCACCAACCAGTATATAGATCTATTAAGTCCATATTAGGATATATTAAGTCCCATTAACCCATATTCAGTCCCTATTGTTGATGGTTTAAAATGATTTAAATGTTCCAGTCATCACCAACCAGTCATGAACTTTCCGAAAAACACCATGGAATACCTCCCCAGATCCGCAGCGTAGCGGCTGAATCTCCGTCTTCAAACCTCCCAGGTCCAGGCCCTCCTCTTTCTCCGCGCGCTTCAGGAAGGATCCGCCTTTCGAAAAACCTGAAAAAGCCACGAGCGATTAGGACTGACATCTGAGATTCACTGAGTCTGGAATGATACTATATAATTAATAATATATAATGAAAATAATGTGTATATATATAATATGGAAAAACAAGACAAGCTGAAACCATGACTCTTGACTTGAATTCTCATTTGCTGGATATTCCAAGTTTGAATGAAACTCGCGATATCTCGCGATGTTTGTGGTTTGTCTGCTCCCACTATCATTATTGGAATGCCGAGTTGGGTTCCAATGAAACCAACCTGTTACCCCAAGAACAGTGGCTTTCCGAAGCAAGCCCAAGTTGAATCCATAGGCATGTTTCCACGATTACTTGGTTCAAACATCACGACTTTCAAATTGGGCTCAGTGGAGTGGTGCAGGGCGGACAAGCCAACTAAACAAAGGGCGGCCAGCACAAGCAAACTCCTAAGTAGATGCACATTGATGTCATGCTCTTCTGCATATATTTGATGCGTCTTACATCACCTTACCTTTTCCGTCACAGCGGCCATTTGGTAGGCTTCCTCTGCCCTGGGAAGATGTCAATCCAACTTTTGGCATCAAACACACTGTGCTTTCAGGGGTTTTCCTTGAAGATCAATCATCATTTTTACCCTCTGGTAAACGTTTACATAACTATGGAACATCACCATTTTTAATGGGAAAACTCACTATTTCAATGGCCATGTTCAATAGCTACGTTAAATTCCCAGAGAGTAATTTGTGAGGGTGAAGCTATGGACTGTACGGACTTCTACTTCATAATTCTGCAGTCCAGGAACGCTTGTCCTCTCCAGACACCTTCGGTCACGCATGGCGAAAAATGTTTTTTGAATGTGGATTGTCTCTTTCCATTGGAAAATATGAATACGGACAATTCATTACCGGTAATCCAGTAATGAATCATTGGAACATATGAATAATAATAGATCATGACCTAGTGGATTAATCACCAATGGAAATTATGAATATTAATGAGTGGATGAACATTATCCATTGGAAACTATGAATATTAATGAATATCCGTTAATGGATCATCTTTCACCTAGTGGATTTTCGATGACCGGTTGTTGGATTTTCCAGTGATTCACCTTCTTTTTATCCCATCGTCCACATCGTCCCATTGCTCCAAATGCTCCATACATTGGATGTTTGCCAACATAAGTTGTCCCAAGAATGACCCAACCAAATGTAGGTAAATAAAATGCATGCCGCATTTTGAGGCATTCCATAATTCTATTCCGTGTGTTCAAGGATTTCTCATTCGCAATGTTCCCAATCTGCATTTTCTAAGGCAACATTGAAGCCGCAGCGTCTGGCCTCCCTCTTCATGAACTCTTCTTTCTCTTTGGGCGTTGGCACTGGCTCAACCACATGACTCTCCTGACGCTGTGGCCTGGGTCATTCCACAATCTTCCACTAGCAGTACTACCAGTACCCCAAGTTACACACTACAGGCCAGGCCCAATATGAGATTTACCATCTGGTTAACATAGCCATGGAAAATCACCATGCTATTGATAGGTAAACCATCTATTTCTATCGATTTCTATGGGCCATCTATAACATAGCTATGTCAGTCATAACCAGAGGGTACCACCAACAAGGGCCAAGGGCGGTTTTAAACCATTGGGTTTTGGAGCAAAGTATCGCAAAATATCTACATCGCTCTGACCAAAACGGATGCCGCACACCTCTTTTACTAAATAATATTAAATAGGGATAAAAAATTGGAAGCCTTGTAATTGGATCGTTACCTTTTCATACATTGTCAGTCTTGACTAAACTGATCAAAGCTGCGATTAGGATTGAATTTGTTGACCCATCGCACTGCTGCTTTTTTGTCGGGGTGAAATATTTCTGTTACCACGACATCATCGGACGTCACAGAGATCCCCAAAATCTCCGCCGCTCCTCATCTTCTGAGAGCTCGTTCTCGCTGGGATTGTCCATCAGGGGGCAGAAGGTCACGTTCAAGGCCCCGGTGTCACAGGAGATGCCCTTCAAGATCAACGCCCTATCGCAGGTGACATGTTTTCAGTCATGGTGTTTTTGCTCACACACCCTGGAAAAAATCATGAGAATAAACAGCGGATTGAAAACTTGAAGAACGATACGTCATAAAACAACATTAACACAAGGTCAAGAACATCAAAAACAAGAGACAGAAACAAATTACAATGATAATGATAATAATATATAAAGAGATGAGCACCAGCAACAAAACAAACAAGAGCGACTGTTCATGCTTACTGCTTACACATATACAAACGCATGCAATAAAAGGCTTGCGTCAATGTTCAACATGGAAATGTATCATACACATATCGCTACGGTCGCTACAGAAATCCAGGATCTGCTATGTTTTTGTCCATTTGTCAGGACGGTAGCGTCTGAATTTTGGGCCCGTTGTGATTGTGCCATGATTTCTGGACACACTCTATAATAGTCATATCCCCAACTCGATACTCTACGCACATTTGGAATCATGCTTACCGTAGAAACATAAACATGTACCACAAACATAGCTGCACATGTAGTTGTACAATGTTCAACAAACCGAAATATATGTGTACACAGTGTGCGGTACGGTTGTTCATGCCCGATAGCTTGATACGAATTTGTTGCTGGAGCTAGTTGGGAAGATTCCGTTCAATTCCCAAATATGCCCAAATATGTATGTTAAAAACATACTGTTTGTTGATATAAGTACGTAGTTCCTTTCTAAATATGTTTCCCAAATTCCCAAAGATATATATGTATAGTGATATTACTAAATACGTACCAAATATGTTTCCCAAATATGTTAACTAAGCAAAAGAACTGAAACTGGTTGGTGGTTTTAACCACCTTGAAAAATATGAAAGTCAATGGGAAGGATGACATCCCATATATGAAATGGAACATAAAAGCCATGTTTGAAACCACCAACCAGGTAACTATATTATTCAATATTAAGTCCCATTAACCCATATTAAGTCCCTACTGTTTATGGTTTAATGGTTTAAATATCCATATTATTTTGAAACCACCAACCAGATCATATCATATCATATCATATCATCCGTCCAAGGTTGACCCATGAGATCTACGAACGAGGCACATGCCCACCACACTTTTCTTGCTCTCCATCAGCTTGCTTTGCGGCGCATCTGCGACGTCGTGTTTTTGCGGTTTTTCAAATGACGTGTCTGCAGGGAATAGCCCAGAAAATTACCTACCGGTATTTGAAATTCATGCTCCAAACTTCACACTGCCCAACTTGGATCTCTGGGAATTCTCCAATTAACTTCAATCGGGAGTACTTGAATCAAACTATAGTTCCTATTCAGGAAGCGGCCAATCGTGTAATATACATCCCTACAATTCACAAAGAGAATGTGAGGACAGCGACCAAATTGTGATCACTGGGAAAGTGCAGAGAGAATCAGCGAACGAACGACTGTCCTCCCAGCCAGCCCGGCTGGAACTCGAAGATATCAAAGGGGAATCTGTACCATTGGTACCATTGGTCTGAAATCTGTGGGACAATGGATAATACCCTCTGGTAAACGTTTACATAACTATGGAAAAATCATCATGCTATTAATGGGAAAAATCCACTATTTCGATTGGGCCATTTTCAATAGCTATGTTAGTTTACCAGAGGGTACTATAAGTCTCTTGATTTTCTTGGATCAAAGTAGTCGTTTTCTATGGATTTGACAACTGCATCCAGCAGCCATTACTCTTGATCCATGTGGGAAGCCGGTTACCCGGTTGTGAAATTTACACAAAGATCAGAACCCAACGGCATTTGGCAACTTTCTGGAAACATTACAGCTCTTTCAAAACGCCGGTGAAACACCGCCCTGATGTAATTGTCGTGCCAATAAAAAAAAATGCAACAAAATCGGATAAATTGATGGATATTATATAGTTATCAACCATTTTGACCATTTGTTGATGGATATTGATGGATATTATATTGTTCATCCCCTAAATGGTGCTTCTTTGTGTTTTCCCAGATCTTTCTAGTTTTTTCCTCCGATGTCTGGAGTCCGTTCAAACGGTTCCACCATGTTCCACCCGCACCTTCCACCTGCTTCGGTTGATGCACGATGATCGAAGCCCGGCAGCGCGTCCGGAAGAGGGTCTCCCTCTCGATCCTGACGTCGGGTCCGTTGGATCTTCATGGGATCTTCATGAGTCATTGGATTGTTTTTTCAGGGAAAAATCTACAGGAAATCACTATAAGTGGTGGTATATACCATGGATTCCGGTTAAGATTTTCCCTGAAAAAGGACCGTTTTCCAGGGAAAATCTTCACCGGAAACACAAAAACAGTGCTGGTAAAGACCCCTTTTTGAATGGAAGATTTTCCCACCAATCCATTGAGATTGATCCCGACAAATGATATGAACTGCATAAAAAATATATGGGAAATAGTGAAGAAATCATGGGGACATCATGGGATTAAAAAAATCCCCCAGTTTTTGGTCAAAAAACACAACTCACTTCACCAAAACGGGATGATTTTTTTCAAGGGAAATTCCATGGTGGTTTTCTAATGTTCTAACCATGGGAAGTATGAAGGGGTATGATATGGGAAAAATCCAAGGGAATGATGATAACCCTCTGGTAATCAAACATCGATAGTTTTCGGTTTTTCCCAGCAAACCAGTTGTTGTTTACCAGAGTACCCTCTGGTGAGCTAACATAGCAATGGAAAATCACAATTTTTAATGGGAAAAACCACTATAAATGGCCATTTTCCATTGCTATGTTAGTTCACCAGAGGGTAGGGTTTAACAAAACCATCCTAATATCTAATCCTTTTAGAAAAAACATCTGGCTGGTGGCTTCGAATGTTTCCAACAATCATCGTACCATTTCTATGTTTGAAAATAAGACATGTCTGAAAGTGCTACCATCTGGTTATGACTAACATAGCCATGGTATAGATGGCCCATCCTATTAATAGCATGGTGATTTTCCATGGCAAACTGTTAGTCATAACCAGAGGGTAGAAATGCCATCTTTCTGGGCCGGTGCCCAATTCTTAGACACACCCATGGCATTAGATGCCCAGGCTCTGTTGGTGCCGCCATTGCACCTTGGACTCAAGAGTTGAAAAATCCCAAAATCCCTGAAAATTGATATTTTTACCCCAAGAAATAGCAAGAAATCAGGGTTTAGTATGGTTTAGTAATGTTTAGTAGGGGATTTCAAGGGATTTCGCACTTTTTTTGGGAGATCATTCAGGGGATGTTTGATACTAAAGGGATTGGATTACATTCTGGTATTTTTTTAAAAGAAAGGTCCTCAAAAATGGATCACCATGGTAGATTTTTTCACCAACCCCAAAAACAGGCCTGAAAAAACCAATTCCATCCCATGGTTTATCATCATGTTCCCATATGTTCCCATTGGCCCATTGCCATTTTATGGGTGCACACCATTTTCAAGCAAACCCACATGTCAAATTGTTGATCATCATATCCCAGTAAATCCCATTAAATCCCCATGTATCCCATTATATTCCCTTTTTCTGGTCAAATTCCATTGATACCCATATATTTCCATTAAGCATCATTCCAAAATAATTTCACACAGAATCCCATTAAATCAAACCCATTAACTATTTCATGGAGTTTCAAAAGGACTATCATTAAACCCTTTAGTTTCAAAACAACTTTGCTTTGCAGAACGATAAAGACAACATTGGTTTGCAGTTTAAGATATGTGCCTTACGTAATTAACTCATAAATCAATCTTTATTACCCTCTGGCAATTTAACGTAGCTATGGATTATCACCATTTTTCAGAGGCATATAAATCATAATAATTCATCAATGGACCATGTTCCATTGAATAACCAAATCTTATTTGTTCAATCTATCCAGCCGCACCAGCCCTTTTTTCAATCAATCAAGTCAAAACAAACCAAACCAAATCAAATAAAATCAACCAATCAATCAAATCAAATCAAATCAAATAAAATCGAATCATATCCATCAATCAATCAGTCAATCAAGCAATCAATCAATCAATCAATCAATCAATCAATCAATCACCAATCAATCAAATCAAATCAAATCAAATCAATCAAACCAAATCAATCAAACCAAATCAATCAATCAATCAATCAATCAATCAATCAAACGATCAAACGATCAAACGATCAAACGATCAAACGATCAAATCAAATCAAATCAATCAATCAAACGATCAAACGATCAACAACGACGACAACAACAAATAATTCTCAGTACTTTGGCTCCGGCACGGCCTTTCTACGGCTGGTCTGCGTGGCGTGCAATCGACTATCCAGGCGATGCTTCGCGAACTCCGCCAGCTCTTCGTTCCGCCCTGAACGAAACCACAATGTGAAGGTGGGGGGAGAATAGAAACTGGGGAAACAATGGGAAACATGGAAGAATTGTGTTTAAACACCAAAAACACAATGTTTTATATAAAAATATGAGGTTTAGAGGAGGAACACAGTTAATTTATTTTTGAAAACGTTACAAAAACATCCATCTCGGTCAACCGCGGATCACATTTTCAAGTCCGTTTTGTGTGGCAGGTGTGGAACGGGCAATTATCACCACAATCTTTTAAACCTATAAGATTTTAAAGCTTTTGGAGGGTGGAAATGCGACCGGGGTACGGCAAAGCTCCATGCTAAGATTCTAAGGAGACAGGGTGTGCACAAGAAGAACTCAAACATGTTCACTGTCGGAAGCTCAACAAGCGCAACTTTTGTACTACCAGTGTAAATCGTCCAAAGTCGAGAAAACAATCAGGGTTAAGCAACTAAACGATGGATCCTGAATCAGCGTAGTTGGGACAAATAAAGGATGTAGGATGGTTCAAACAAGAAACATATATTCGTGTTTATCAAAACCTATTCAGAACTCAACATGTTTTCACAGTCCTGACTGAAATGCAGGGATTAGATCTTAGAGGTGGGTTATCAAGGTGCGTCAGTGTAGCAGTTTGACATTGTCAAAAACCCATCTGTGAATGGCGTGGCCGTGAGATTTCCCAGCAAATTCAAGGGAGCGAATTTCAGCGAATGGTGTTCCAAGCGAAGGGAAGTGGAATGGCGGATCACTTCGAAGATGATTTTCCATTGAAAAGACCAACTACATTAACTATAATTATTTATGTTTTTCACATTTAGGCATTGTTATTTCGATCAAGATATTCTCCAGAAAAAAAACAAACGCACGGCAGAACATATAACTTTATTATACTTGATTGTAATGATGTAGATCCATTTTTGATCATTTTCTTATACTCAGAGAAAATGGGATGATTTTCCTAGTGAACACTAGGATGACATACCTGAACTCATTTTGTGACTACCTCTGATCTCATCAAACCTGGATGGCTCAGTGTGGTGGTTTAGAATCCTGGTGCACCAATAAAGGTCACCCCTGGCCCCCCAAATAGTATGAATTCCTTTGATCCACCTATGATATTCCCATTTTATTCCAATGAGTGCTGATTAATTAAATCCCAAATCCCATTACAATAATATACCGTATATACCAGTTATATTCCCATTCTATTCCAATCCACTAAATCGCCAAGAAATCCATTAAATCCCATTGAATCACCATTGAAACCGTTATTAAATCTCTACTAAATCACCATTACCCTCTGGTAAACTAACATAACTATGGAAAATCATCATTTACAATAGGTAAAACAACTATAAATGATCATTTTCAATAGCTATGTTAAATTACCAGAGGGTAAACCCATTGAACCCCGAAAAAAAAAAAAACGATTTTGGCCACATCCGCCATCCGCGCCACAGCCATCCACCTTGGATCTCCTTGTCGATGTCATCCCCACGGACCACCACGCGATCCGCACCCAAGACCTCCGTGATAAATGCAGCCTCCAGCGGATTGTGGATCGGTGTGGAGGATCGGCGTGGCCGGTGATTTCATGGTGATTTAACCTCTGGTAAACTACCCTCTGGTAAACTAACATAACTATAGAAAATCACCATTTTCAATGGGAAAATCCACTATAAATGGTCATTTTCAATAGCTATGTTAAATTACCAGAGGGTAACATCATTGCGAACTTGAACATGGCCCAGTCGAAATAGTTGATTTTCCCATTAAAAGGTGGGGATTTTCCATAGTTATGTTGGTTTACCAAAGGGTAACCTTGCGCGGAATAGACTGGGAATAAATGCTGATGAATGGAGATGGTGCTGAATAGCGATTCATCTGTGTCACATTTATCGATACATGAAGGTGCAATAAGAATGTGGACTAGATAATGTACATTGATGTGATTGAAATCAGGCGGCACTATCCACCCGAGCGCCTTTGCTGGGCATCTTTCAAAGTTTCTCTTTGCCAATCCCTTTTTGGTCAATCCCCCTTCTTGTTGGGAATGTTCTACTTATATCTGTACGTATAATTATCCTCATTCAATCTAGAACAACAGTAAATTCCTGCGGCTTTGCCTGGTTCAAAATCCTCTGATAGATCCTCTGAAGTCCGCATGTTCAAAGAGGTAAACTGCACATGGTTTTGTTTGTATCCGCACACACGCGTGCACGCACAGACAGCTCCATATATCCCTCATGCACTTGCGCAGTAGATGTGGCGTGAACTAAACCAGCACTGCCTGACACGGCACCTTAGCATCCCAGGGGAACCCCAACTTTGCTGCATTTTGGGAAGATGCATTAGGACATATTGGGATCCTGAAAGTACACTAAGTACAGTTGACCCAATCATTTCCAACATGTTTGTGTATGCCATTGAGTTCATTTTCCCCTGCATTTTCCATGGTACCGGTCCAAGGTAAATCTCCCATTGTGCCCAAGACAAGTTCACTGCACCTCAGCTGCTGTGCTGTTGGCGCGTGCGCGAGGCTTCTTGCTCGGGACCATGGCAGCCTGCTGGACCCGTCGAACTACGAACGAGTCTCTCCTCGAATCTTTGGGAGACATGTGGTAGGTATACCCCATTATAAATTATATATATATCCCATTAGTATGAGATTGTTGAATTTATATGATATCATTCCAAACAAAAAAACACGTTGATGTGGTAAACCAACAAAATGAATCCAATTGGACATGATTTATTATCAGGTTTGCCACTTTTCCTATGTGTGGTTGGTACCGCTATGACATCTGCCACATCTGCGAAGATTTGAAAACGCTTAACAATGCAATGATGCCGATGATGCCACGTCCCCCATGAAACATGCAATTCCAAGCCCCAAATCTTGAAAAACGATGAAACATGCAAGTCATTTACCAAAACACATGTCACATGGCTATAGAAGCCTTCAACCGGCTTGTTTTGGAAAACTATCCCATCCAAAATAGGGGTTCCCAAGCCATCCATGTGAGATTCCCGCAGGGTAGAGGAAAAATCACACCATCTCCCCATGTTGCACTTGTTGTTGGCACATGTAGGCACCGTCTTGTGTCATCCCAGAATAGGAGTTGAAGGTTCGAAGGTAGGGGCCAGTGGTGACCGGCAATGTGAAAAAAGTTGGTTTATAGGCCCATTTTAATATAGTTACAAGTATCATCGAAGGAAGTTTACTAGGCAAATTTCCGACTGATGCAGCAACAGAGGTGAGAGCAGTTAGAGAAGAGAAAGAGTCAGAAGAGAAAGAGTCAGTAGAAAGAAGATCAAGGTGCGCCCAAAGGTAGAAAAGTCGCGAAACACGAGGAAGTTGCTATTAGTCAGCAGGTGGAGACACAATCCAAGTATGTGGTAAAGCCAATGACAAGTAACTCCAAGTTATCTAAATTTATCATATCGAATCTACAGTTTCCATTATTGGGGTGTAAAAAAAATACCCCAATGGAATCGAACGGGCTCATAGCCCCACAAATCAAGAAGTTTAGCGCATGTTTCCCACATTGTTCACACATGTCATTCATTATACCATACATATTATGCACAGTAAGATGGTAACGCACTGGTATTCCCCAAAACAACTTGTATAAATAATAACCCCAACATTCACAGCCAATTATGTGGTTGTGCTCAAAAATATACACTGAGCATGTTGGGCCCTCCTCCCCTGTTTTCAGACATGCCTAAATATTATAATATATACATGTATAAATACATATTATATATATACACACTAAATTCCCATTGAATATCCATTATACAAGCCCCATATCATAAAGCCACCATCACTCAGACATATTTCAAGGATGCAATTTTTACCTCTCTTTCAAAGAAGAGACAGTAGTCCAAGATCAGAACATTGACGATGATTAACCTGAGTCCATGTTTAACCCAAAACCTGAGGTTTGAATATTAAGAGTATACTGTAAATTATATTCCCAAAATATCCCAAAATCCCAAAACTATAAATCCGGATTCACATGGTCAACCATTCTATCCCCATTAAATATTATATATAATGTCAACCCCTTAATAAACCATGGTTTATTAAATTATGGGGGTACTCCTCCAATAGTCATAAACTAATACTTAAATGGTACCCTCCCAAGTAAAGCCTAGGGGCTTACCCTCTGGTTATTTAACATAGCCATGGTATAGATGGCCATTTATAGATGGTTTACCTATTAATAGCATGGTGATTTTCCATGGCAAACTGTTAAATAACCGGAGGGTATTAATCCAGGGTTGACATTACGCGTTGAAACTTCTCCAAATTGTCATAACATCCGCCTGGGGCCTCGGGCCAGGCCCGCCTCCGCCTTGAGCTCTCGATGCTTGGCCAAGCGTGGCCGCGCAGTGCGGGCGTGCCAGCGGCTCACCTTCCTGACCATGGGAAGATGATAAACCTATTACCGTACCCTTCAGTAAGTTAGCCTCATGATTCCATGGAAAATGAATGAACATGGCCCATTTATAGATGATAAACATTGATAAACATGATATTACCCTTCAGTAAATTGTTACATAGACCCTGACAAACGGGGGCTGGAAAATGTTGGAAGACTAGCGAAACCACTAAAAATTGGTGATTTTCAGGGTCTAAGTTAATTTACCGGATGGTATGTAGCAATGGCAATACCACGGGGATCATATCATCAGAATATAGTGGGAATATCATGAGAATATCATGTGGATATAATGGGATAAGAGTATCGCAAGCCCAAACAAATGCCGAAAAGTGTTTCCAGGATGGTAGGTCGATGATATTTACTTCGTATGTTCAAGTTTCGCACTAAACAAAAACAAATGATGCAGATACGGAAAATTGGGGAAATGATGGGAACATATGGGAAACATCTTTGGGAAATTACAAATTTATCCTTGGAAAGCGATACAAATATGGAACACATACAGAAAATTGGAAACGTATGATATAGAATACTAACATACATATGGAAAATAGAATGTTTCCAGGATATCCTCCAATGAATTTTCCCATAGATGTGGAAAACCCACCATTTGTGGAACCATTTGCTTTCCACATGAGGACATCCATTTAAAATGGTTGGGGATAACGCATGGATTTAACATGAGTTCAAGAACGACCAATAAAGGGTAACAGACCAAGATTTGAGCAGCAACTCAAAAAAAAGTACTTACAGATACTTACAGCATAAAACAATATGAAACCCAATCCACATCTGTAGCAGTCTCTAATATGTTTTAACCAGCAGAAATGCGTTAAAAAAAATGTGGTCACCAACAAAGCAACTGCCATCAGAGCTCATTTGTTGCGCCGAGGCACTTGGGCGGAGGAACCGGAATGACTGGCAGAGCAGGCCTTGATGCTGACGGCGCAGTTCAAAGCAGTTCAAAGGGTTTCCCCGGGAGTCGGAACCCTCTGGGAAACTAACAGTTTGCTATTAAATCATAGTTGATTTACCCATTAAAAATTGTGATTTTCCGTAGTTATGGTAGTTTACCAGAGAGTAATCCAACATTGTTTTTTTTTGTTTGCCTGAAACAAAGGGACTCTCACCAGAACAGCATGTTCACTCTTGGGGTGGCACAGGCCAAAAATGTCATTGATACGAGCTTTGAGGATTCAAAAGAAAAAACTATTTGGGATCATC
The DNA here is from genome assembly GCA_947184155.2 of Cladocopium goreaui. Taxonomy (NCBI): domain Eukaryota; class Dinophyceae; order Suessiales; family Symbiodiniaceae; genus Cladocopium; species Cladocopium goreaui. The sequence continues at coordinate 120,432 of CAMXCT020000688.1, read as the reverse complement.
ATTATCATCATTCCAGAGCCTTGCTAGCGGTGAAATGGCTTAAGAAGCCTCAAAGATTCGGTTCCAACATGTTCGGAGCACTACTACGGTTTCTCCAGTCAGTTCCGCATCATGTTCCCCAGCTTTGCTGAAACGATTGCTCATCTGGAAAGTAATCATCAGGAAAATGATATCAAAATATTGAAAGAATAATGGCCGAGAAATTATTGTATCCCCCATGAATTTACAGATCGAGCCCCTGCCAAGTCCAGAAAAACATCGTCCAGAACCGTTTTCATTATCTTGTGAGGGGTTCCAGCAAGAAGAACAAGTCCATACTCCTCGCTGGCTCAAAAATCAAACCAGTAAGCTGAAAAACAGGTTTGAACATGTTGGCGTCAAACTCTACGTTTTTTTTTTTCTACGTTTTTTCCCCGTTTGCCAACCTCCATTTAACACCCAAACAACATCATATGCTGGTCACATGAGTATGAACGAAAACATTGGCTATACGCAGCGATTTTGACTTAGGTTTCAGGATATAGGGTTTTAGAGTTTAGGGTTTCAGGGCTTTAGAGTTTTGGAAAAATTGAAAAAAACCAAACGCTAGCCCTACTCAGGAATTTGAATATGACAAAGGATATGCGGGATCGGTGGCTGGCAAACCGAGGCTTTGCAGCGAACATGTTAAGAACATGTTTAAACCAAACTTTTTGCCAACATTAACCATTAACTATCACTATCTGGTTGATGAGCCATAACCATGTTCATGATCATGTCTTGATTACCAGCCATTAATGGTTACTAACCATTAGTGATGGTTAACCATCATTAACTCAACCATTCACCATGGCACTCCGGCTTCTCGATGCGAGGCATGCGCGGAGGGGCACCAGCACGGAACTTCCAATCCTTGGCTCGGGTTGGAAATGTCCACCATAAATATCCATGAATCCCTATTTTATGGATATCTTACCCCTTAAAATTACGGATTGCATAAATTCATAGAATTGGATGATGGGAAAATTTTAACCGGAAACTAACCCATATATTTCATGGTAAAAACCATGGCTTCCGATGTTTCCGGTTAAGATTTTCCCTTAAACCAATCCACTGCCCATAGGATCCATGTATGGTATATGCTAACATTTGGGGTATATTGATGGTAAATATGTTACCATATATAGCAGCACCATGGATCCTATGGGTTCTATGAAACCCTGGTGAGATTGATCTGGATAGCCTATTGGTCCAACACCTGGCCAGGCTCTGAAGTCGCGCCAAACGCTTCAGCAGCGATCAGCTTTACTGGGGCCAACAGTCCTCGGCCGGCTTCCAGATGTGGAAGTTGGGGGTGTACCTCTTGGGGTTGAAATATGAGAAAAACTATAAGAAACCATAGGAAAATGGTGATTTTACCAGCCAAAAATCGAGATTGGCGTAGGATTACTAATGTGGGTAAAACAATGTCATAAACCACCCATGACTGGGAATGGTAACCATACCACCTATAAACATGGTGATTTTGGGGATGGTTTATGGCTTTGTTTTAACCACATTCTATGAGAATGAAACAAAGACTGATATATCGTGGTATAGCGAGGTCGCAATCCTGCATAGCTTCGTTGGCATGCGTCATGATGGCCGCATGCCCCCTGAAATTCAATCACAGACCTTGGAAAAATTGTGGATGTTCAATGTTCATACCTGTGTCTGGGAGAACTTACACTACATATCCTTTTTGGAAGACATAGCGGAGGCAATTTTGTGAAGCAAAATACCATTGATCATCAACTTCTCGACTTCGACAGTTGCAACGCCCCGCCACCAGTGTGACAAATCAAGGGGTCCTCCTTTTCATCAACCAGCCACTAAAAACAACAAACGAATTGCAGAAACACAGAATTCACATCATATATAAAGAAAATTGTAACCACAATAATTTAAATAAAATACCATTGTAATCAGTAATCACCATATTTTTTTCCATAACTTACCATCTTCACAAACCGACATAATGAACCCCAAACATCACCATTTCCAACCCCAAACCGACAGGCAACGGTCGTAGTGGCGATCCATCTTCCCTGACGGATTGGGACTGTTGGACTCAAAAAAAACATGGAAAATCACCCAAGCGCGATGAAACATGTGCATATTATGTGTAGGAATATGCTATGTATATGCTCATTACGACTTATCCGGTGTGTATATGTATATGATTGTATATGATTGTATATGTATATTATGTTTTCATATGTATACTCATACATTCTATACTACATATCTCCATAAATAATATGAATCATATGACCTCTCGTAGACACGGTTAGATAACCTCTCCGCGTCAGCTTCGCTGGTGCGCCTGGGGAACCCCAGAGTGAGGCGGCCACTTTGCTGTTGATGTCCGGCAGGCTGGGAACTTGTGTGGGCGCATCGCTTTCCCCATCGCCTAACAAAGTGGTGTTTGAGATCAAATCAAAGCTTCAAAACACATATGGAAAATTTTTCCTCTTGTAATCTAACATAGCAATGGAAAATCCTGGAGGTGTTCACGTGAAAATTACCCTCTGGTTATTTAACATAGCCATGGAAAATGGCCCATTGAAATAGTGGATGTTCCCATTAAAAATGGTGATTTTCCATGGCAAACTGTTAGTCATAACCAGATGGTATCTAGAAATGGAGGGATTTCCCATGTCAATGGATTGGTTTAGTCGGGAAAATCTTCACCGGAAAGCCCCATATAAAAAATGGGAAAATCACTCTGGTTTCCGGTTTCAATTTTCCCTTAAACCAAATAACTCTGGTTTCCGGTTTCAATTTTCCCGTGAAAACCAATCCAATCACCATGTGAAATGGCCAGCAACGTATGATATTTCTTCAGCGATCCTACCATCCCAAGACATCCCTTTTAAAACCAGGCCATGCTCCGGATAGAACCGCGAGAAATCCCAAGATGTCACCGCGAGAAATCTCAGTAAGTTCCCATAGGTTTAATTCATGATATTAAAGCACACACACATATTTTTTTTTTATAAAATACATATGTAAAGTTAATAAAATCTATAATTAATATATATATATATATATACACAGTATGTTGTATTAATGATGTGGTCCATTCATAAATGTCAATTCTAATTCTATGATTCTATGGGTACCTCCAATTTCCAAACCCAGGAGATCGGAGTGTTTTCTTGCCTGTTTCCATTGCCAGCGTGGTCCAGGTACGGCATTCAAGAAGACAGGGTGTGCCCGCAGAAACTTTTGCGAAAAGGCTAAAAGTGGGGACTGGTTGCAAGCTTTGGGACAGCTTCCGCTTAGGTTTCAGGGATCAACTGGCATCATGATATATCAAGATCATTCACTGTTTCTGGTTGTTGATGTCCTTGGGCATTCTTAGATTGATCTTTTCCACTACATAACTCCTAAATTTGAGCCTGATCGTCGACACATGCCTTCAAAATAATTGCCTTCCAAAGCGTGGATAGTTCAAGATAAAGTTCAATGCTACGGGAAGGGCCCGCCTAGTTGAAAGTTGGTTGATAACCCCATCTAAATATAGTTAGAAGTATCATACACCACCATAGTTATAAACCAAGTTAGCTAACCATGGCGCCCCTTCCTGTAAGCTAAACATCACGGAACTTCGCCCGCGGCCAAGATGTTGGGCTCCAGAACCAGCGCTGCTGCTGTCCTCTCTTTCATGGCGACCTCAAAATGTTTCCGCATCGCTTCCATGTCGCCGTCTTCCGCCACAGCATTCATCTGACCTGGAGATGTTGCAGAAGATTTTGGGAGGAATCAGGAACCATTCAATGGTCATTTCAGGAACCTAAAATTAAAATGGAGGTACGTTAGTACCATACTATAAGGCCATATTTTGTGGGCATATTCCCTGAAATTTAGGCCTGAAAAATAAACCTTATATATGGTAGGTACCTCCAATTTAGGTTCCAATGTCAGGAACCTCAGTGCAACCCTTTCACCCGGAGCGAGGGATTTTGAGATGTTCCTGTGGAATTCATTGAAGTGAGGCACGTCCTTGGTCAAATCTCAACTGTTCAGCTCCATTGGAACTCATGCTGACAAATGTCAGAAAGTAAACATATGTCATTGTTACAACTAACAGCGATCACTGAGGAGCGATGGTTACCTTCATATCATACCTAGCTAGGTATCCTACAAAAAGAGGGACCCACCGGCTCCTCCAGCCCGCGACCCGTTTTTCAATGATCCCCATGCAGATTTCGGATGGTTTCTTCTGGGTTCTTCGGGAGAGATCACCATATCTATCGATATATATATAAATATATATGTGTGTGTGTGTATATCTATATGTATATATGATATCTAAATATAATAGCTATATATATATATATGTCTATCTACCTAGCTATCTAGCTATCTCTCTTTCTCTCTCTCTCTATCTATCTGCCTACCTACCTAGCTATCTGGCTATCTCTGTGTCTCTCTCTCTCTCTCTATCTATCTATCTATCTATCTATCTACCTATAGATCTATCGATCTATCCATCTACCGATCTATCGATCTATCCATCTATCGATCTCTCTATCTATCGATCTCTCTATCTCTCTATCTCTCTATCTCTCTATCTCTCTATCTCTCGATCTCTCGATCTCTCGATCTCTCGATCTCTCGATCTCTCGATCTATCTATCTATCTATCTATTTATTTATTTATCTCTATCTATCTCTATCTATCTTAATTATCTATCTCTATCTATCTCTAGCTATCTATCTATCTATCTATCTATCCATCTATCTATCTATCTATATCTGTTTATTTCTGTCTGTATCTTTATCTTTATCTATCTATCTCTATTTATCTATCTATCTATCTATCCATCTATCTATCTATCTATCTATATCTGTTTATTTCTGTCTGTATCTTTATCTTTATCTATCTATATATATATATTTATTTATTTATTTATTTAGCTATCTATCAATCAATCAATCTATCTATCTATCTCTCTCTATCTGTCTCTATCTATCTCTATCTATTTATCTATCTCTCTATCTAGCTATTTAGCTATCTAGCTATTTATCTACCTATCCATCCATCCATCCATACATACATACATCCATTCATCTCTCTCTCTCTCTTTATATCTCTATATATATATATATCCATATATCCATCTATCCATCTATCATTCTATCCATCCATCGAATCTATCCATCTTTCCATCCATCCATCTATCACCATACTCCCAGTCAGGAGTCACTGCCGCCCAGGAGCACAGCAAATCGGCCTCATCGGCAGCTTGGTTCACATGTCACAGAGCTAAGATCAAGAACTGGAAAGTGACATCGGCTGTACAAAAACTCGCTCTTGGATGGGTAGTGCCACTGCTACCCGAATCTACTTGAGCCCAGTTTACCTTGAACACAAAATTCACCCAGTAGCTCATATAACTTCTGCAGCTAAGACTGCAGATGGCCCCTCCATTGCCCCATCGGGTCCAAGTCGCAAAGCCATACTTGCTCATTGCAGGCCGGGCCACGGTCCTGGTAAAGAAAGAGTTTGCGAACTGGAAAGCCTCCATATTTTTAATAGGTATACAGTATACCCAAAAACAACTAAAACATGCCAGTTTCCGTAGCTTTGTGCTACCAAAGGCTAACCCCTAATATAGTCGTTCCAAGAGGTGGATTTCACACGCCAAAGCATAAAACAGCAAGATTTCTTGGTTTGAGCCACTGGCATTTGCCCAACAAGTTCTTATTCTCTTCTTTTTGCATTGCTTTCAATATAATTTCAAAGAAATGCCAGCCACACCTACTGAGATTGGAAAGCAACAAAAAAACCTGAAACTTAAACCATCTATGGTTTCCATGCCCACTTACACCGCGCTTGGGCATATGCCAGTTCCCAATGCTTGAGAGCAGCTGAAAATCCCCATTCCTTACTGCACACAATGGGCAGCCGAGCACATCCACCTCCCCGTTTTGCATAGGATGACTTTCCATGCCATGCCGAAATCCCAATTTCAATCCAATCAAATGGTAAATGTTGATTTCTGGCTGGTGGTTTTGACCATCTTGAAAAATATTAGTCAATGGGAAGGATTATCCCATATATCATGGAAAACAAAAAATGTTCCAAACCACCAGCCAGATTTGTATATGCATAATCCACCTATTTTTGTTGCCCGGACTCCCCAACAATGGAACCCCAACAATCATCCCATCCACATCCCAGTGATCCCAACGATGGAGCCTCCGCACTGTGGGACACGCTGCAAGCGCCAAAAAAGAGGCCTTCCACCGCGTTGTTTCCGCGTGTCCCACATGTTGTTCTGCACGGGTCCTTTGGAGGAAACTGCTTGAGATGGAGATGTTATTTTCCTCCATGAAAGCTCAAAGGTGTAGGGATCTCAAAAAGTGAAACGTTTGTGCCGATCAGCCACAAGCTGATCGGGACTGACTGAATAACTCAAAGGTGACCTGCGCGCAGGGAATGCAAAGAGAGTGGCGCGTTTTTTTGGTAACACCATGGCCGTCACCCATCGAGTCGTGGAACAGTTGAAAGAACAACTGATTTTTTTTGGTCCGCAACATATGTATGTATATATATATATATGTATATGTGTGTAAATCAGTTTTATATACTTATATATCAGGTTCCTAAGTTTCCTGGAAATGTTCCACTTGAACCCATTCTACCAACCATTCTGAACTCTCCAAGAATCACCCTGCTCCTCCGCAGCAAAGGAAGGCATGTTGGGGCCACCGGCGCAGGGAGCCTGTGCAAATCTGCGCCAAGGGCGTGCCGAATGACGATGACCCATGGAACTTGTGATTTTATATCAAAACTGGGTAACTTTCAAAATGTCTCAAGTAAACAAGAACAAATGGATTTATACTCAGCAATGATATGGGTAATGAACCAAGTCAATGGACTGAAAAAAGAGGAAACTTGAACTTTATATATATATATAATATATATATATTATATAGGATATTCCATATGGTACTTATTTCTGCCGCTGCTCAAAAACACTAGAATTGTCACCGTTCTTGCGGAGAAACGCCGTTCCTGAAAATAAATGCCGTTGTGAGAAATTGTCAGCCCACGTGGTCGGGTATTTTCGCCGTTTGGTCGGGCATTTTTGCCGCTGAAAAACGGGCTTGGCAGCAATATATCAGAAGAAACTCTGGTTTGCCCAAAAAGTATTGGGCAAGAGGTAGAAATTAAGCCCACTTTACAAAAGGTTTAATATGTGTGTATATAACGGGAATGTAAAGTTTAAGTTTCCTGTGAGAGTATGCCCTGCAACCATGCAATCGGCGTGTAAATCCTCAGCAATGGAAACTTCATGAAACTTTTGGGGCTATGAAATTTACATCATTGTGAGTGGCCAAAAAACACATTTAGCCACGGAATCTTACATTTTGGATGAAAATTAGCTTAAGTACCCAAAATGGCATACCCTCAACTACAGAGGGACCTTGGGAATTCCATTGTAGACCCTAAAATCCTGGTCATGCCGTCATGCTGTATTCATTCATGGTCTCGGCTCTTCCAAATCTCTTCCATGTCAGAAAATGGATTCTGGAACAAAGTAAAAAAATGAATCAAATCGAAAAACCTATTTTTGCTCGACTGATTCCTATTTAAAAAAAACTCAAGTTCAAGGTATCTAGAATGATCCCCCGTTGGGGTTGACAGGGACGCTTTCCGAATTCTGACCTTTGAAAGTTTGGTTATGTGAGCCTTTTTGTGGCCTCCAAGATTCAACAAAAAAGGTCCTTGGTTTGGAATACAACCAAATGTCAAAATGAGGAACTTGCAAAAATATGCATTAATATGCCAACACAATAGCTTGAATCAATCTCCTGCATTTTGGTCGGCCAACATTCCTGTCTTCTGACAAAATGATTTCGAAATCACTTGGTGAAGTGATGAGCAACACGCAGTAATGTGCCAAAGAATCGTTCTGAATTAACATACCGTATTTGGATGTATTTGGTCGGGCAACCTGTTGATTGAATGAACATGAGCCTCAAAGTCACGTTTTATGCCATTGCCTCCAACCTGCATTGATCTGCAAGCCTCTTTTCACCTACCATCTCCAACCTTTCGATACCAACAACAATTTTTGTCCAACCAAGGCATTTGGAGGAAAACGGTGTCCTACATCATCTTCCCCAGGGTCAGTGCGTTTCAAACTCTTTTTAGAGCATAGGGTCTTAGAGGCAGCGATTCTAGACCACGCAAGTCTTGACGGGTGCTTGGTTTTGCTCTGATTTCTGCTTGCAGGACAATCTGAAAGTACTGCATGGAACGAACATCGAGCGCCATGCACCTATTATATAACATACCCCCTTTGATAGACAACTTTTGGAGAACAGAGGGGGAGGACGAGCGCCTTTTTGGGAACTTGTCATGATCTTGCCAGACAGTAGCGCAGTAAGCTTTTTTTTAAGAAGGTGAGGGCAAGGCAATTTCAAAACATGACTGGTCCACGCAACGTGCGCTTAACAAAAAAACACTGGGCAACTGTGATGCACTGTGTTAGTGACAACAGAAATGAAAACACATGAATGTTCAATGATTTTATGGCTTGTAAGGATATGATTTTATGATTTATGTAAGGGGATAATTTTACAACCCTCCAACATGTCATTTGTTTAGGTTCTATTTGATCACCGTCTGTCGCCATTGCTGCATACTTTTGTAGAAAGTTCTAAGATGCAGTGTCAAGGGGGTATGCTTCATCCAGAGGGTATCCTATATGACGTCCTTTACAGCACTGTATTGTTTTTTTTGTCCACGAATTTCCCCCAGTCTTACCAACCCATGCATAGGACATGTTGAAGGTCTGAAATGATAAGGCAAAAAAGTCTAAAATGGCATAGGCTGAGTCTAGACCTTCAACGTTCTGGTCCCTGGGCCCACTTGTTCTAGACCCTAAGTACTTAGTAAAGTACTTGAGGGTATAAAATGGTGGAGTTCAGGTTTAGGATCATGAAAATGGATAAGAATGGACCGAATCAACTGATTCTTTTAGTACAAAAAGATGACATATTTTGACCACAAAACAATCGCTCAACGATATTTAAAACATTTAAAAACCACATAAACCAAGAATTCCTGGAACGCCATGGTGGATTCACCCTCCTCGTCTCCAAGGCCATGGTGGATTCTACACATGGAGGATGTTGGTCGTAGCATTTCCACCGTGATCATCGTGAAATGCCTCGTGGAAATGCCTCGAACATTGGATGAATTCACCCCCAAAATCCGATAGCTAATCCGATTTCTGTCGTTTTTCACGGTGGTATGTGCTGAAAATATCTGAAAATGGCATTTCAGAAATGATGTTATAACCGCTATGAACTACAGTAAATCGTTTATACCGTAATCTGGTGAGAAAACAAATGCCATCGATTTAAAACATGTTGCAACAAATGGTTGCAATCAATTTAAAACATGCAGCAAATGGATGCGTCCTTCAGCCAATCAGCTACGGATGCTGGAGTCTCTCCCCATCTCTCCCCCTTCTGATTGACCACAGACACGGGCAGGTAGACAGCCGAGGTAGACTGTCAGAATGGCAGGGTTTGACCAGCATGGACTCAAAGTGCGCGGATATGACATGGAGCGACTTTTCGCATGAAAACAAAGGCGAAACCTTGGAAAACAAGGATGCCTCAAATAAGTCAAACATACAGATGTTTTACTATGTACTCTCTCTTTGCCCAATTTTAAAGGAGCTGCATGGTCAATTTCAAGACCACATTTTGCAGTCCAGTCCGATATCCTTCATCATCCTTCATCCTTCAGGCCAAAATTTGATCACATCAGAAATATCACAGCAAACGGCATAGCAGTGAGGGTATCACCGGCTGCCGGTTTCCACCCTGTGGACATAGGGCACTTGCTGACAGGATCGTCTAAGTCGATGCCACTGTCTGGGTCCTCGTAGTACGTAGCAAAGGCCGCTGCCTAAGAGTTGTCAGGCAGCGGTCAATTTTTGGCCAACAACCAACAAAAGGACAAAACATGATATGAAAATTGGCCAGAATATGTGTACTAATTACATATTACATGATATTACAGATAGTTGCATTGGTTAGTTGATGTTGGTTCATATTGGTTAGCTAAATGCTCAGTTCTCTAGTTGGGGATACGCCCATCATTCACATGGTGATTGTGTAAAATGTTGCGAAAACACATGTGAGCAATATGCACACACGCTGTAAACCCTTTCTGCTTGGTTGAGAGGAGTTCCAATATCGAATGAAAGGCATACGCAATAGTAACATCCATTTAACCCAATATTTTATTTAACCATGCAGTTTGTACAGCCGAATTAGCAATCTACCAGGAACTCTGCCTTTGGAAGCTGGATAAGGGATGCGAAAAAACAACTCACTACGGGCGGGAAACGGTAGCAGGATCACTTTGGAACACAGTCTGAAGCGCCACTTTGGAACACAGCGATTTTAGCCTCACTTTGGAACACAAAATGATACACATCATCAAAACAATGCCAACCACATAGACATGAGATTTACTGACAGGCGCACTACTTTGGAAGCCTGGCACGTTCCAAAGCGAGGTCAGGACCAAAAAAGGCCTCCTATGAAAATTATAGCCGTTAGAAAACCAAGCCTCTTCAAAATGCGCACCCTCACTCACTTGCGCACCCAGGAGCAAAATGTCACTCACTTGCGCACCCTGATCATCTCTCATTCATGTTCCAGGAGGGTGGGGTGGGGTGGGGCGGGGTAATAACGTTCATGTTCCTGTGCACGCACAGGCACAGCAACCTCATCATCTTTCTTGCTGTCCTGCAGACACAGGCATTGCTCTTTCATGATCAGTTACCGGTGGGGTGGGGTGGGGTGGGGTGTGATGACGATGATGCTGATTATGACGATGATGCTGCTGATGATGATGATGATGACGATGATGATGAAGGTGTGATATATGTATATATATATATATATGTGGTGGTTGATAGATTCTAATACTCTCATGCTGCTAAAAGTGTTGTCAACATAGAGGTGTGTAACTATCAGATTATATTGAAAGGACATTGATAAAGCGCCACGTGGTTTTGGTTTAATGCTCGGGGATACGCGAAAACTGAACCAAGTTTGCATTCCACTATTAAACTAAACAAAGTGGCTTGACTGTCTTGCAATTACCGTGCATGCAAGTGGTCTCTGGACGACGGCACGTACGCAGGGCGCCCGCGAAATCGCAATACCACATAACACACGTGCCCACACACCCGACGCACACACACTCATTACCAACATTTACGCTACGGGTATATAACCCTTCACCGAACATAAAGAAACAGCAGGATCAGCGCGCTGCACCTTTACGTAATGGTGATGATGATGATTATGATGATGATGATGATGATGGTGATGATGATGATGATGTATGGCCTTAGACGGGGATGAAGAACGTGATGATCAGGCGCGTTCCAAAGCGATGCTTTTGAACGCATTCCAAAAGCGAGGGCCCAACCTGCTCCAGTGATATGAGTGCTGGGGATGCTCAAGTTGAAATCTGAGCGACTTCAGGACCGTCTCACTGTCTCACATAAACCTGCTTCAATCTTCTGGTATTGTACCACCATAACTATTGACAATCACAATGTTTTTTGTCTGGCAAATCCTTCTAAATGGGACATGGCTTCCATGGCTAAACACTAAACACAAATCCAAGTCTTCAGAGGGAAAAATGCACAACGGCGGATGTTGTAGCCATGGGGCCACCAGGCATTTCGTCATGGAAAACAAGCGGACGATGGTATTGCCACTCATCTTCGCCTGGTAGGCGTCACAGCGCGTTTGCCCTCTTTGGATGGGATGAAGATTCGATGCGATTCTTGGGGCATATCACGTTGACAAAATGGAATGTGATAATGTGAAATGATCAGCCTTCATTGGGAAACTCTGGTTATGTTAGTTTTGGTTCAATATTAAATTGACAATTATTATAGCTATTGACATGACATCATGCGAGCAATTCGTCCGTTGGCTTCCAAGTTTTGAATATGTTTCCAACCAGGTAGCCGTAGCTCTGGCATGTCGGTACTCGGATGGTCTCGGCTGTTCCTGTTTTGCTCAATAGCATCATGATAGGTCAAAAATGGTCAAAAACCCAACGGAACATCGAAGGCAGAACAGTTTTCACATAACATGCCCACGATTTTGCTGTGAAAACGAGGCAAAATAAGTGACCAGATGTTGATGATGTTGTACCAATTTATATCGCCAATCAACCCCTGCCATTGCAAAAAAAAACGTGCATCGATTGCGAACCAGCGCAGTCTGATTTTCAAACAACTCAGAGATTTGATGACAGCTATGGATCAGATCATCTCATCGATCAAAAAACCCAGATCCTCGATCCATTTTGGGTAGATCACGGTGAAAGCCCTGGTGGTTTTTTGCGATGTTTTGGTCAAAAAATGATATTGCAAAATCATTGAATTGAGAAGTTGTCTCAAACATACGGAATCCTCAAATCCCTATCCTAAATCCCCAGATTTGTGAAATATACCCTCTGGTTATTTAACATAGCCATGGAAAATGGTCCATTTATAGATGATTTTCCCATTAAAACCTCCATTTATAAGGGATGTTCCATGGCTATGTTAGTCATAACCAGATGGTACCCATGATTTTTGAATCCATTCACTAACCTGAATTAAGGCCATTTGGGAATGATTTCCCTTATTAACCATGATTTCCAGTGAGGTTTCAGTGAGGTCGTTATAATTTACCCAGATTTATATCCATGGAATCTCGTATACCGCGCCTTTGAGTCCACGTCTTGGTACCCGGCATCTTGATAGAACACTAAACTGCCACCGCGCACCTGGGAGCTGATGGGAGCTACAATGGAAAACAAAAAGAGAGGGACGAGAGAGAGATGAATACCCTCTGGTAAATTAACATAGACCCTGGCAGTTGTCGGGGTTGGAAGACTAGTTTCCATTCACAATTGATGATTTTCAGGGTCAACAAGTTTATTTGCCAGAGGGTATATTGAATATGGATACGGATATAGACCAGAACTCATACATCTGTGATAATGTGTGCAGCATGTGTAAACAATTCAACACATGACACATCGATGCCACGGCTGCCATGGTGGACGCACGAGGCGCAATGCCACAGGCAACACCCGCGAAATGTTTCATCCGACAGCGCCATTGAAGATACCTGCGCTGAAGGTCGACCCACGGATACCCCAATTTGCCTTTTGCGGTGAAAAATTGGGGAGCTACCATTTTAGTAGCAGATGATCACTTCAGGGGATCCTCCTGCGATTAATCAAGCAGTGTTTATTCCCAGAGGATCCATGGTGCTGGAATATTTACCTACATTGACCCCTAAAGTAATTTAAAATAATCCCAATGTAGGTAAATATTCCATACATGGATCCTTAGGGATTAAACTGGAGTTGACATTGTAGTGATTTGTCTTTCAACGCTGGGCACTCAAGAAACATCAGCAAACATCATCAACATTGGGTTCACTGCTGCCTTCATGTTGATCCGGCACGACAAAATATCATATACAACTGCAACAGGAGTGATAGATACACATCTAGACAAAACATGAAGGAAACAAAATACTAATAATTACTAATAATCAATGATGATGATTCTTACCATTTTTTGTCAGGGCCTCCAGAGGTTTTGCCCTACACTTCGCCAATGCTCATTGTCAATACCATTATCACATATTGTCATTTCATCATCATTTATTTAGCTATGGTATTGATCATTGGCATTACCATTAGAATTATATATTATAATATATTATAAATCATATATTACCATTGATCATATAGCAATTCAAATACCAATGGCAATATCATCTATTTACCCTCTGGTAAACGGGCTAAAATAACGAACTGGAAAATCACATTTTTTCATGGGAAACTTCACTATTTCTATGGGCCATGTTCTGAGAGGTCACTGGCGGACGCGCTCCAAGGGGCCATTAGCCATACCTGTCCGTTGCCGGAGTTGCGCTGGTTTTAACGTTACAAAAGAGGCATCAATGGTGATTACTTAATGATGATTAATGGTAACTAATGATTATTAATGGTGATTTTCATGGAACATGATCTACAAATCTAGGTCAATCTTAGATTATCCTCCAGTACCCTCTGGTAATTTGTTACATGCCTATTGAATTTGGTGATTTATAGTGGATTTAGACATTGAAACTAGGTGATTTTCCAGAGTGATGTAAACGTTTACTGGAGGGTATATCATCTATGGATATCCATGGGTCTGAAGTTTGTTTTTTTTGAGGGGGGAATGGCCTTAGCTGATGGTGACTCATTGATAGGATGGATGCTGAAGTGACATATTGAATGGGATTTACTCGCCGGCGTCCAAAAAAACCGTGGCTGGTTCGCTGCTGGGTTAAATCCCCGAACGAGCAATCTGGAGGTTTAGTTCGCTGGGAAACTCGAATCTGGTTGGTGGTGCAATGTGCGCATCTAGAAAAGTATGAAAGTCAATGGGAAGGATGACATCCCATATATTATGGAAAAAATAAAGACATGTTCCACACCACCAATCAGCATTTGGTTTTCCACTGATTGCCCAACTCATGGATGAAAGGAAGATCAGGGATCCAAAGATCCAAAATGTCTACCAAACCAGGACCTTCACCTCAAGAGTTGTCCTTCAAATGCTGGAGGCTCCAACCGTCAAGCGGGCCCAACTTAGTTTCATCCCCATAGAACTGTCTTTCTTGGAGGTTTTTGACGCTGCTCATATATTTATTGCATGCAGGCTCTTGACATCTACTTACGTGTTTTTCTCCTCCTGCCGTTTAGTTCTGAACCATTTATATATAGGGTGAATGGTAAATAACTACTTCGTGATACGGGTGTCTGAAAAATGCTGAAAAATGTGGAATCATATCCTCAAACTGATCTGGTTGGTGGTTTCAACCCCTCTGAAAAATATGAGTTCGTCAGTTGAGATGATTATTCCCAAGATATGGAACAATAAAAAATGGATAAACATGTTCCAAACCACCAACCAGTATATAGATCTATTAAGTCCATATTAAGATATACTAAGTCCCAGCAAAACCAATTAATTAAGTCCCTATTGCTGATGGTTTAAATGTTCCAGTCACCACCAACCAATGATCATTTTCATTGGGAAACCGATCACATTCGGGGCACCCTTCGAACATCCCTCCGCTAGTCCGCCTACCAGCGCCGCATCACAGCTGGGCCATGCTGGTAGTGATCCCGCCTGGCGAAAGGGGTTGAAATCGACTGAACATGAACCCAGTCGAAGCCACTACCCTCTGGTAATTTAACATAACTATGGAAAATCAATGAAAATCACCATTTTTAACGGGTAAATCCACTATAAACGGCCATTTTCAATAGCTATGTCTGTTTACCAGAGGGTAATGGCATAAAAACCAAAATAAATCATCCCCAAAATGTCATCATAAATGGATATACATGTTTTTTTTTTTTTTACATGGTTAAAGCATCCCCAAATGGTAGGTTTATTAGTGGGTTGCCCACATTAGTCACACCTAGTCACATCCAGTCACATCTAAAAATGTCACTACCAGTTGGTGGTCGTCTTTGACAGCTGAAACCTTTGGTTTTTGACGCACTCAAGTTCAAAATAACGCCCGTTGCGGCATGGGACTAGCCAACTAGTTGGGAAGCATCCCCCAGTCTGATTGAACATGTTGATCAACACCCCAAAGATCCAAAGGGACTGAAACCATCGGGTGCCAAAATGTACCAAATTCTCAACTGCTCACATTCATTTTGGAGATGAAATCTGACATACTCTTGAGGTCATTTGGGCCAACGGTGTTCGCGATCGCTGCCAACTTTTCGAACTGGCGTAGCTCGCAGCGCAGTTTTTCTGGTGAAACCAATGCTGACAACTGACAACGAACGTTTCAGCCCCTTTAAGCAATGATATCTACCCTCTGGTAAACATACAAAAAACTATTGAAAATTGCCATTAGTTGATTTACTATGATTTACCCATTAAAAATGGTGATGTTCAATAGTTAAATTACCAGAAGGTGTCTAATTCTGTATGATGTGTAGTATGCCCAAATGATATGGTGAAAGCTGCAATCCTTGGAGGATCCAAAGCCCAGGATGATTTCTACCAGGGACCGACCTCTGCTGAGGCATGCTGCTCTCAGTCCTTTCTGCACGCGCCGATGAGCCATTCCATACCCTCTTGCCTGAGATTCCATGGCGAATGTCAAGTCCTAAGATGTCCTAGCACTTGAAGATACTGGAAGGAGAAAGGGATGGTCAAACTCACGGAGATCTAGAAGAACAATCAATATAAGGCCATATTTTCTGGGGATATTCCCTTAGGCCTTATATATGGTAGGTACCTCCAATTTATGTTATCACCTCGCCAGGCTGCAATCCGTCACCCTCCTTCGCGCTGCAGGCTTGGATTTGCCAAATGCGGTCACCAATGGCTTCCTGGTCGCCACGAATACGGCTTAAAACGTGGAGGTCAAGATACGGCGATGGCTAGAGAGGCCTCCATGAATCCCCCTAGTAGGGTCACCACGGCTTGAATCCCCAGTGTTCCACATGTGGTCAAGGCTGCCAAGGCTCTAAGTTCAATACTGATGCTATTTCGGAGGCGGGCGAGGCACTCATTAAGTCCTGCTTGTTGGCGAAGACCTGCGATAGTGAATCCAAAGCCGCGCTGCGATACCGGAACTGCCCCTTAGATATCTAAGTTAGGTTTAAAATTATGATACCAGGAACTACCATTTATGGTGTGAAATGTGTAACATGTGTAAGTAGTTAGTTTGTTGAATGGGGGTATAGACCAACATGGACAACCTTATCTCTTGGGAACCTTCCATGAGATCGTGAGCACCAACACAAGGGCACGAGGGAAGATTATGGAAGATTCCAGTATGGCAAAGAAACACCAAAGGTAAACCCATCATGTCAACCCCCATTGAATAACGCCCAAATTCTGGAGGTTGGGAATGAACCACTAGTTCATCAGTCAGATTCATGGTTTGGTAAAGTCATAGTGAAACCATAGTAACACCATAGTAAAACCATGTTAGAAAAAACGAACAACCATAGTAAAACCATAGTAGAGCCATAGTAAAACCATAGAACAACAATAGTATCATCATAGTAACGCCATAGTGAAAAAATAACAACACCATAGTAACACCATAGTAAAACCATAGTAGAAACATAGAAAAACACATCTTTAAACCATAGTAATACCAACGTAAAACCAAAGAAAAACCATAGAACAACAATAGTAAAACCATAGTAAAATCATAGTAACACCATAGTAGAACCATAGGAAAAAAAAACATTAAGCAAACCAAAGTAAAACCATAGAAACCCAATAGAAAAAAACATAGTAAAGCCATAGAACAACGACATAGAAAAGCCATAGAAGAACAAAGTCATGCCGCCCGAAATGACGCGGGAGTTTTCACTTTGGTCTTCAATAATCAATTCCTTGCAATCAGAAACATCATGATCATGCCAACTAACTTCTTTTTTCTCTGCTGTCTGTTCTGCTGGTCAAACCATTTCTTCAAGTGTTCCAAAACTTGTTCTGTGCAAGTGCAAGAGAAGATCTTGTAGCGTAGCGTCAGTTTGCTGTGCAAGTCAATGAAGAAGTGGATAAAGAACGTTGTTGCGCCCCACCCACCACCCCGGTGTTAGCAAAAAAACAATAACAGTAATAGTAAAATCACAGTAGAACCTTAGTAGAACATGTAGAACCATAGAAAAAAACATAGTAAAACCATGGTAGAAAAACACATAGAACAAGCATATTAAAACCATACTAAGACCATAGAAAACCATAGTAAAACAAAACCAGCGTAAAACCATAGTAGGAAAAATGAAAAAAAAACATAGAACAACCATAGTACTAGCATAGTAGTAAAACCATAGTAAATGAAAAAAACAGAGGAACACATAGTAAAACCAAGGCAAAACGATAGTAAAACCATAGTAAGACCATAGTAAGACCATAGAAAACCATCGTAAAACCATAGCAAATGAACAACCAGAGAAAAACAAATAATTACTAAAACCAAGGCAAAACCATAGTAATAAAACCATAGTACAACCAGCAAAACCATAGGAAAACCATAGAGAAACCATAGTAAAACCATAGCAAAACCATAGTAAAACCATAGTAGAGCCATAGATTATAGTATAACCCAAGATATTGGTTGTATGATGACTGGCTTTGCTCACTGATTCCACTGATCGCCAAGTGACGAGCATCGGAATGCCTCCGAGCTTGTCCTGTCCGGGAGATCCTTTGGGGATCACAAAATCCACCTGCTTTGGAAGAATGAATCACTCAATGGGAATTTCAGGATCCTAAAATGGAGGTACGTTAGTACCATACTATAAGGCCATATTTTCTGGGGATATTCCCTGAAATTTAGGCCTTACATAGGCCTTATATATATGGTAGGTACCTCCAATTTTTGGTTCCTGAAATGGCTATTGAATCACCCTCTGGTAAGCTATCATGACTATGGAAAATACCACCACGTTTGAGAAGCAATTCAACCATTATTTGCTGTGGAAAATCACTTCAACAAGTCTTCGCATGACAAAAGCACGACTGGTCCATGTGAGATTTCCCGGGAGTAATGCCTTTGAGCGACCCAACCTGGCACAGGTCAGAATTTCCGAATTTGATTCGACGTGATCATGGTGACAACAGTATGTAGGACAGTGCTTGGTGAATGATGATGATGATGGTGATGATGATGATGATGATGATGGGATGCTGGGATGCTGGGATGCTGGGATGCTGGGATGATGCTGTTGGTGAGTTATTAGTAGAAAAAGGATATAGATCCTTTGGTCCTCTGACCGGGCAGGGACATGTTGCAATGATTCCAAGCCTGGGGGAACATTCTGCTTACAGTCATCCCATGGTACCCCCTAACCCATCTGTCCTCCCTACACGAATTAGCATTTTTGTACGATCACTATCACCATTCTTCAGCTTCATCATAGTTTGTGCCAATCAAAAGTCCCGTTTTTTTCGTTGTTCTCTCTCTCTATATATATATATGCGGAGATCGGATCCAATTCTATCCAAGGCTACCGAGGGGTAAACAACATGTATGTATGCAATGTATATGTATAATATGTCATGTTATGTTCTCTGAAATTGTGTTCCGTCATGTTACGCAATGCAATGCAATATAGTTTACAGCATGTCAGTATGCTTCTGTATGTGCATAAAAGGTCATCATGTGTGCCAAATCCTTAACAACTTGACTTTGGGAGAGAGCCATGCGAATATGACCCTGGGACACAGGGTTCCGTCATCACATGGTGGGAAATCTGCAAAAGTTAGGTTTTCCTTCTGATTTCTCTTCTGGTATTTAAAATTATTGGTGTCACAAATCTCTTTTTTCAAACAACAAAAAGTCTGAGAAGGGATGATGCTGGGCATGTTCTCTTCCATCTCTCCTCCTCCCGTTGAATTCACAGATTTTCCCGTATTTTACCCATTTAAAATCGGGTGTGAAATAGTTTTAGGTTTTTTTTTTTGAGCAGGTTTGGGATTTTTTTTTGGATTTCTTGGCTGATACCATTTGCCTAGTGTTTGCAACGGTTTGGAACTTGAATTTGTCATTTTGCATGGTATTTGCCACATTTGGGCATGTTCACCTTCCATTTTGCATGGGATTTACTACATGTGGGCATGTTCACCTTCCATTTTGTATGGTATTTGCCACATTTTGGCATGTTCACCTTCCATTTTGCATGGGATTTACTACATGTGGGCATGTTCACCTTCCATTTTGTATGGTATTTGCCACATTTTGGCATGTTCACCTTCCATTTTGCATGGGATGTTCTACATGTGAGCATGTTCACCCAAATATTTACAGATGCGGAAGCTTGGGATTAGATAAAAAGCGGTTGGGGGGGATTGAGGGAGGGCGCTAGCTATCTATCCAGCTAGCTAGCTATCTAGCTATCTAGCTAGCTATCTATCTAGCAAGCTAGCTATCTATCTAGCAAGCTATCTATCTATCTAGCTATCTATCTACCTATCTAGCTAGCTATCTTGCTAGCTATCTATCTGCCTATCTAGCTATCTAGCTAACTATCTATCTAGCTATCTAGCTATCTAGCTTTCTATCTATCTAGCTATCTATCTATCTAGCCATCCAGCTGTCTATCCAGCTATCTAGCTATCGAGCTATCTAGCTAACTATCTATCTAGCTATCTAGCTATCTAGCTTTCTATCTATCTAGCTATCTATCTATCTAGCCATCCAGCTGTCTATCCAGCTATCTAGCTATCGAGCTATCTAGCTATCTATCTATCTAGCTAACTATCTACCTATCTATTTAGCTATCTATCTATCTATCTAGCTATCTATCTAGCTACCTCTTTATCTATCTAGCTAGCTATCTATCTATCTATCTAGCTATCTATCTAGCCATCTATCTATCTAGCTATCTATCTAGCCATCTATCGATCGAGGTATCTAGCTATCTATCTCTCTAGCTATCTATCTATCTAGCTGGTTATCTATCTATCTAGCTATCTATCTAGCCATCTATCTATCTAGCTATCTATCTAGCCATCTATCTATCGAGGTATCTAGCTATCTATCTCTCTAGCTATCTATCTATCTAGCTGGCTATCTATCTATCTAGCTATCTATCTACCAAGCTATCTATCTATCCAGCTATCTATCTATCTATCTATCTATCTATCTATCTATCTATCTATCTATCTATCTATCTATCTATCTATCTATCTATCTATCTATCACATGTAATCCTGTCAGCTTTCCAGAGAAGGTTAGTTCGCAAAAACCAACTAATGTAACTTGGGTTAAAGTTTAAATTAAAAAAAGCGGGAGGGGGGGATTGGGGAGGGCGCAGCGCCTCCCCCCAAAGCAGAATGCAAGCACCTCTTCTCACATGTTACGTTGCTAGTTTTCAAGAGAAGGTTGGTCATGTGATACTCAGGGATGTAAATACTGTGCAAAATGCATCTTACATGAAAATCAAGTATTTAAAGCAGGCAAAGCAAAAAAAAAGCAGAGAAGCAAAAAAGCAGAGAAGCAAAGAAACAGGAAACGCACAAAAGCAAAACAGCAGAAAGGCAAAGAAGCAGGAAAAGCAGAAAAGCAGAGAAGCAGGAAAAGCAGGAAAAGCAGAGAAGCAAAGAAACAGGAAAAACAGAAAAGCAAAAAAGCAGAAAAGCAGAGAAGCAGGAGAAGCAGGAGAAGCAGAAAAGCAAAAAAGCAGAAAAGCAGAGAAGCAGAGAAGCAGGAGAAGCAGAAAAGCAAAAAAGCAGAAAAGCAGAGAAGCAGGAAAAGCAGAAAAGCAAAAAAGCAGAAAAGCAGAGAAGCAGGAAAAGCAGGAAAAGCAGGAAAAGCAGGAAAAGCAGGAAAAGCAGGAAAAGCAGGAAAAGCAGGAGCAGGAAAGCAGCAGGAAAAGCAGAGCAGAGAATCCAAAAATAATTCCCAAACCTGATCAAAAAAAAAAACCTAAAATAATTAGCCCTCCAAATAAAAGTCTGAGAAGGGATGATGCTGGGCATGTTCTCTTCCATCTCTCCTCCTCCCGTTGAATTCACAGATTTTCCCGTATTTTACCCATTTAAAATCAGCATGTCCCAGTCAAACTATCACCCCTCCAAGATGAAGTATGGTTCCATCCGACATAGTGACCAGTGTTGCTGACATCCCCTGAAATCCATGCGCCATGCGCATGAGCTGTCTCAAACATACCCACCAAAAAAATGGGAAAACACTGGTTCCCCAGGTTTCCCCTTAAAGTTAAAATGGTTTAAACTTAGGCCGGGCCATATATACCTATCAAATACCTATAAAATATTATAAAATATCATGCGGTATCCCCATGTCAATTCAACATAGACATGGAACATGACCGATGTCCAAATGATTTACCTGTTCTCTCCATGGCCATTGAAGGCAATGACAAATTGATTGCTTACCAGAGGGTACACCCCCATATGTTCTCTCCATGTGTTCCCCAATTTCATGCGGGTTGGAATTTGAGGTTCCCCATGGATCATGGTCATTTTTGGGTGCCAATCAAGGTGCATGTTCGATTTAGTTCTTTGAATTTCCATTGTGTGTGGGTTAAATTCCAATCTCCCCATGATCAATATCATAGACTCTTCGCTGCATGTCCGATCAAATCCCCACTTTTTACTGGAGCCGTGTTTAACCCCAACCTTTGCAGCTAAAATCCCCATGTTCCCCATGTAACTATGAGTCTAAAACCTTGATGCCCAGTTTAAGTACGTCTCCCAAAAAACAAAAAACACAACTTAATTTTCATTGTTTGCCAAGTTTTTCAAAAGAATCCCCGTGGTTTTCATATGTTTTGACCCATCAGCACCATGGACGGCGCCAAGCGCTCCTCAGCCAGCAGCTCCGCCAACTCCGCGCCGCTTTCCTCCAAACGCCTGCGGTCGGAGCTGTCGATGACGTAGACCAGGGCCTGGGAGAAGCGCTGAAATAGCAAGGAAAACCATGGGAAAACCATGGGAAAACCATAGGAAAATGGAGGATATACCCTCTGGTAGTTTAACATAGCTATTGAACATGGCCCATTTATAGTTGATTTACCTATTAAAAATTGTGATTTTCCATAGCTATGCAAACGTTTACCAGAGGGTATGGAAGTTCTGGATATAAAACAGGAAAATGATCTCTGTTGATAGCATATATAGCACTCCTCAAAAAGGATGCCGAAACGTTGAAAACCTGCATATGGAGGAAACATCACCCATCCTGGACACACGTTTCGATCTTTTGGGGAATGGCCGTAGATCATGTTATAACATGTAACCGTGGTTTGCATCTGATTGTCAACGTGTACATGAGATAGACAATAACGATTCTGTTCATTATCGCTATACCCAGAAGACATCATGTTTATCCATTGGGCCTTAGTATCAATTGAATGGGTATGAATTTAATGGCAACACATCTTTAGCATCATCATGTACCATCAATATTTATGGCACTAGTATCTGCCAACATTTGGGAATCTCATACGCTCATAGCCTCAGCAATACCAGTTGCTAAAACTGATTGGCCCGAAGATGGAGTTTTGAGCTATGAGCAGGCCAACCACTTTTAAATCTGGGCATTCATGTGCTCGAAGCAAATCCAGACCATCCCAGGAAAACCTGTCAGTCTACAACACATCGTCTGTTCCAGAACTACTCAAAAGTTCCTCCCAAATTTTGGCCCAAGTTTTGGTTGTTGCTCACGGTTTTTCACGGTCGTTTCACGGTCGTTGTATAAACTTCTTCACGGCCCGATGAAACTCACCGGGATATTGTACGCAATCCTCACATGCTAATAATCTTGAATCTCTACATAGGAGTGAAGCACATAGCAACACGTGGCAGATTCCTTGCAGGCACGTTTGAGGCGCATCTAATAAGAGCAAGTGGCTACGGCTACTCATCAAATTTATTGGGCCATTGCATCTCAACTTGTGGCACGGTGGGGGTCACGCGCGCCCCTGTCGACAAAGCATGTGTATATACATATATATATATATGGCATTATATGAGGCTATCTACTATTAGCCACATCCAGGGGCTTCCAAAGACCAAGTTAAACCTAGTTGATCCTAGTTGTTGCGAAAAACACCTAAAAACCAAGTGAAACTTGGTCGAGGAAGCCTTGGGATTCATTGATTCATTGGTTCATTGGGTCAGTTGTGCGGGGATTCTTTCAGGTCATTTCATATAGGCCATTGATTTCTGAAAAAAACATGTCATTTCTTCGAAACTTCCGCCCCGGTGTGGGCCGGGCCGGGCAGTAGCTGGTGATGTTAATAACCTCTATTCTGCTATAGTTGTTGGCTTTGCAAAAGCAATCTTACGATGTGGCGACTGATGGGGCCATCGTTGAAGTGGAGGCAAAACTATCTACCCCATGTCCACCATGGTCTCGACACCGCTGTCAAGGCGCATCAGTGTTCTCAAAGTAGTTGCTCCAATACGGCCTGATGGCCTTCTGCCCTCCAATGTCCCACACATTCCTTGCAAGTGAGGCATTCCAAATCCCGCCCGAAACACGTGGTACTTTGGCGATCTGGAAGATTCTTGGCACAACCCTGTACCCACTTCGGTCTCTGCCATCGTGTTGCCGTATCCCTGCCATTTTTCCAACCTGTTCGGTGAAGGTCTCTGGATTTTCTGTCAGCACCTCCTTGCTCGTCATCCTCCACCTCCTCCAAACTGTCAGAATATATGGCTCCCAGAATATGTAAGAGAAACGTGCAAAATAAATCAAAATAATAGATGCCAGAAGATATGTTAGAAAACATGTCAAAAGATCTGTCAGAATGTATGTCAGAAGGTATGTCAGCACATATGTAAGAAATAGATTAGAGAAACTGCCAGTATGTATTAGTATGTATATATATATATGTATTTATTTACAGTATGTCAGAATGTAGCGTAGAAGTCAGAAATTCTCAGCAGATCTGTCGGAATAGATGTCAAACAATATGTCGCGATAATTCGCGATATCTACGCTGCAAAACATGTCGTCCAGCACAAGGTTCAACTTGAAGCCCTCGTGCACCTCAGCTCGCAGGGTGCCCGCGGACCACCCTACCCCGGTCCGTTTCTCAAACATGGCATGGTCCATGACAATATCTGGTTGGTGGTTTCAACCCATTATTAGTCAGTTGGGATGATTGTTCCCAATATATGGAAAAATAAAAAATGTTCCAAACCACCAACCAGATATGGTGGGTGTGGATTGCGGTTGCCGGGGTACTAAGCTCTTGATGTTGAAGCCCTGCGTCGGCATGATATGCGTAATGTCTTCCTCTGATAATTTCCTCGGTGAAATTCAGCACGCGCTAGCCGCAAAACGAGGTTGGGAGCAAAAGAAGGATTCGGGGTCAAAGTCAATAGTTATATCGATGTGTTGTTCCAAAATGAGGATGAATCGATCAAACACTGGTTACCGACGATGTTCTTTTCTGTCGCAAATGAGGGCAAAACATAAAGAGGCAACCAAAAAGAGAAGCAGTGTAGCCTCCAAGAGTTTGACTGAAATCTGGATACCCTAAAATTTCATGTTGCGGATCATCATATTTCCCAGTATTGAATCAAAATTGCATAAACATGCCCTAAAACGAGCTATCTGCAGTCTCCGTGTTTATCCTGTATTTTAGACAACCTCAAAGAACACACATATCATATTCAAATTCATAAACAATCCCCGCATGCATGGCGTTTAACATATAATATTCCTATGATCTCAAAGTTGATACTGCAACCCCATTATATGTATATATATATATATCAACATCCATGCTGATTGCCTACAAATATCTAGCACCTTCCGGAAATCGACCATGGCTTGCTGGAACATCCTCCATTTCCTTCGGGGATTCCCAGCCGGCCTGCCAGGTTTGATTTTAGAAGAGCACCAGTATTGCATTGACAAAACATATAACTAGTAAATTCTTCACTTATCATTGATATATTTGATATATAGTGATTAATTATTTTTTGAAACTTATCATTAATTATCATATATATCTTAACTTATCACTTATCAATGCTATATTGATATATCTTCTGATCATTAGTATTACTCTGATAATGAATAATTACCATTAATTATATTTCATCATCATTATCATCATCATATCATCATCGTTATCATCATTAGTATTACTAAATATAGTAATATCATTATATGATAATATGACTTATATTATGATGATATACTATATGTATGACTATATGACTATAAGTATGATATACTATTATTACATATATGATACTATATGTATGACTTATCATCATGTTTTTTCCCTACACATCTCTGGCTGCGCGCTCTGCGGAGGATCTTCAGGATGGTGGTCTTCCCGGCATTGTCCAAGCCCAGGACCAAGATGCGAGCCTGGAAGCCATGTTTGGTAAACCTTCTAAGGTGTATATAGATCTGGGTAAATTATAATAATCATTGCTAAATAAATATATATATATATATATTAGCAAACCTAATCAATTATTATATAATTGCTAACAATATATTAGCAAAAATAATTAATTATTAATCTATAATAATCTGAATCTAGGTAAATTATAATTTTTCACTAACCTGAATTATATAGGGCCATTTGGGGATGATTTCCCTTACTAAGCATGATTCCAGTGAGGGAGAGCAGTGAGGTCGTTATAATTTAGCCAGATAGATATATACTGTAAGTGCAGGAATACACATACATTGACACACAAATTACATGTATTTCTACATATGATATATATATATATATACAGTAGAGTGAGAGATAATTGAAATACGGTAACTACATTTAAATATACGAACCGGTATTTCATACTACCTCCGGGGCCTGGCGGTCTGGCCCGCCCTCGACATATTGAAATGTCGTTACCGTATAATAGAATTAAATATGTGGATAAAATACACACACACACATGCACGCTTCTGCCATATCTACATAAATTTACACATACAAATGCGCATATATATATAATATAATATAACATATATATATATATATCTATTCGACAGGAAAAAAATAAATTGAACTTACTCGACAGCGTTGAAGAAGAAACATCATCATCTGCCACGGTGTCTCTCTCTCTCTCTCTCTGATGACCATTGTGATCCATTCTGATCCATTGCTATCTCAGCCCAGCAATGTGGTAAACCCAATAAACCATCCCCAAGTCATCACCAGTTTTATGGCTTGGATTCAAAGCAACCAAAGTCATGGCAGGCTTATGGCATTGGGTTTACCACATCATAATCCCATATTATTATGAATGAAGTCCGCTATAGGTTGGCATCACAGTGGTCCCACTTGGACCACTGGGAAGTGCAGTTCCAGCTATAATATATATATATATATAGAAATATATAGGGCTTACATCTAACTTACAGGGGTTTAGTTCACCACAAATGGTATAATGAATGATACCTACATATTCCATATACTGGGATTTATAGGGGTTTAGTTGACCATAGATGGTATATGAATCTTATAATTATTGATATTCCATATCCTTAAATATAGGGCTTACATCAAACTTATAACTTATAGATATTTATAGCCATAGAAGCAACCTCACCTGCACCCCCTGGCGCAGTGGCCTCTCGCTCTTCCTTCTTCATCTTCTTCAGGATACTCAGAAGCCTTGGGGAACCGCGAAACCGTCGCGAACCGATCCATAAATCCAGACTTCTACCTACAAAATGAGGCCCCCAAAATGGTGATGTAAGCAACAAGACTGAATGGGATGTAAAGCTGATTGATGATAGTTAAGTTGGCTTAAAACTTGTTGAACTAGGGCTTATGAGGAATAAAACAGTTCAACTATAGTTGATGGTTTTTTACAACCCAACTTAATCAACTTGTAAATGGGGACCCGGCCTTTTACCCATCCAATCCAATGATTACATAAATCCATCCATGTGAAGGGATGGGCGAATCGCGATATAAACATATATGAAATCGATTAAATACTAATTACTGCTGACTAGTACAACCAACATCACCATCAGCAGCAGGGTTTTAGACATTGTTCATGTCCCATGTTCATCTATTATGGAGATGTTCAGGTTGCTTGGTAGCAACTGGTGCCCCACAAGTAGTGTTGAGCTGGCTTGAGCCCATCCTTGAATGGAGAGATAGGACCTATATCAAATAGTTTGGCATTCAAATCAAATACCTCGAACTAAATCAGTTTTTCAAGAGCACCCTCTGGTATCAAACATGGCAATGGACAACTAATCTATAAGTCGGACTAGGTCGGTAACATCATCGATTTCACGATTTTCCAATTAATTATTCCAGTGCTACTTTAAGTTCACAAAAAGGTCTTGTTTGACGCTCGGATTGAATCCCGCTTGGGCAAATCGGTTGCATCTGAAAAAAACGACAACAATGCGCAGGTTGTTTTCGTATGACACTGAATGCGAACCGCCTGTTTGGTTGCTGTGTTTCACTGCTTTAATCGTTTCATGAACTGATACGCGAGCCAATTCACAAATCAATCCTGGCAAATGTTCCTTGTGCTAAGCATCTGAGAAATATTTGTCCAACTAATCATTCTAATGACAGCCTGGAACTCAATCTTCATCTTACCTCTCCTTATTTAACAAATGCAAAAAAAAAACACCCTCTGAAAGGCCGGTCTGTTACCCTAAACCAAGATGAACGGACAAGCCACCATTTGTAGATAATTTTCCTAGGGAAACCATTGGCGTTCCATATCTTGTCTGGAAAAACTCACAGGGTACCTCTCCTCCAGCGATCCAAGGTACCCCATGGTTGCAGTCGGCAGAAGTTTGGTCAGAGCTGTTTGGTCCGAATTGGCTGAGCACTGCGCGGAAAAGAATGATTGGCAAACAAAATGTTTTATGCGTTTTTTCAACCCCAGGTGCTTCTTGCTATACCACACTTCAATCAAGAACCATTTATACATTAGGAAAGAAACTGATGTAGTCATGTAGTCTGTACATGCATGGTTGCAGGCATGTGTTCCACCTTCTTTTCGGAGCTGATGCATGTCGGCAATCTTCACATGACTGGTGCCCAAATAATCCCTGCCCCCTATTACTAAACCCCCCCGAATAATAAAAACTAGGTCCATCTCCAATTTTGGAAAATTTCAGCCTGGCCAATTTGACTTTTAATTGATCCCCTTTAGAAAACAAATTAAACAAAACTATACTATTTATGGTTTTCACCCCCTAATAATAAAAACAAGTCAGCCCGGAGTGTTTTTTATTAGGGCCCGTCCGGAAATTTTAGTTTTTTTTTTAATTAAGGGTTTAAATTTATTAGGGCCCGCTTCAAAATCCAATTTTTGGCAATATTTTAATTGCGTTATAAAAGGAAAGTTAATTGATTTTGAAATCAAAGAAATAGTTTTTTATTAAGGGTTTCAATTTATTTTTAGGGTCCGCTTTCGTTCCCTAATAGTAAATTCAACCTCAATGATAAAAACTACCTGAGGTGTTTATTATTTGGGGGTGGGGTTTAGTATTAGGGTGAGAGGATTAAACATCAACTAACCACACAATACTTGCTGGACCTTGCTGGGTCAGGTCATTCACGTCTTTGATGGCTATGTTAATTTACCAGAGGGTAATATAAGGTCACATAGCTTTGGATCCCTTTGCTAAATTAATAGTTCGACCCTCCATCACAGGGTCTAGGCCTGCACTGGCTCGGCTGGCAAGTCTTTTGTCTTGCTGGTCCTCCCAGGGCTCCTTGGCGATGTGAATCTTTCGGGGGAAAATGTTGTAAGATTGGGACATGTTTTGATTACTGTGAATTACTGTAATATGAATGAATGAATTACTGTAAAATGAATGAATGAATGAATGAATGAATCAAGTTCTGCCAGGTACATTAGCTGCACTGCTGTGGCTCGTTGGTGAACGAAGAATGTTTTCAGCAAGTTTTGATTGGTCATTCTTCCAAATATGCATTAGTAGGAGGCCCCGCAAGTGAAATGCATCCATGTTGTGCCATAACGAACCCATGAGATGCACTGCAACATGAACGCATTTCTTCTTGGTATCTGCTATAGATTGTAAGTGTTCCCTTGTTCTTAGCACAATAATTAGTTGGAATATATTGGAAATTTAATTACTGTATATATATATATTGAATGTCTTTTGCACGCTATTTATCAATCTTTGATCAACAAGTTATATCTCCATGTATCCCCATTATCTGCCCATTGTATCCCCTTGTTTTTTTAATTATTTCCAAACAAAGAATCATGAGGTCACAAATCTCGAGACATTTGCCATTTACCAAACCCCACCACCTCAACGCGCATGAGCAGGACTGGGCGATCCAATTGTTTTGCACATGCTTACGCGCGCGCGTTCCTTTTGGGCATGTGCATGCATATACACACACATATATATATAAATAATATTGGTGTATGTATATATCTGTGTGTGTTCATGTATGTGTATATATATATATATGTGTGACTGTATGTGTGCATGCAAAGTATATTAATTATTAATGTGTAAATACGTGCAAGTCATATATATATATGTGCCAAACTATATACATATATATATATATATTTATGTATTATATGTTATGTATGATAATTACGATAATTACATGTGAACGAGCACATTCGACTTTTTGAATTTAATGTGTGTCCAAAACTGGCCAAACAAAAATCATCGCACCTATCTTTGCAATACCATTCCATGCGTTCACGCACTTTGCCCCATGCCCATACCCAACTAATAGGGATAATCGATGATAAATGATGATAATCATATGGATACGTATCGTTGGTAAAAAAAAAAAACACTGTGTTTTCCCTTGTCATCAGCCGTCCTCCAGGCTGTGGACCTTGACGGCGTTGGAGCCCGGGCGAGGTCGAGATTTTTTGTGCATAGTGCCATAGGGGAAGAGAGAGAGAGAGGTAGAGTTAGATGGCTAGAGTTGGATAGCATCCTTCCCTGTATCTTGATATATCATGATATATCTTCATACGTAATACGGATGCATCCTAGAAGGATAGAGAGATAGACAGGTAACGTGGATTGAGTTAAATTTAGATGGACCGATCAATAGAGCTGAGAGAGACAGATAGAGAGACCCCCAAAAATACAAACGGATTGACATAGAGAATTATGCAACGATGGATAGCTGGTTGCCCTTCATGGAACCACTGATGACATTTGAAAGATAGACCTGCAAATCTCAAATAAATGATGCATATCACTGCATATTCTGGCATATCTATCAAATGCCAGAGGTAGAGACAAAAACATCTACAGACACATATAGAATTCATAGCTCTGGGTGATCTGGGACCCATATTTCCTAATTCACTTACAGTACCTCAATAGGTCGCCCTCAGCGGGATGATTCCCCCCGAAAAACCTCGCAGGCAATGCGTGTGTTGGAGATCAAACTCGGTCAAAATCACCTGAACTCCACATTGATGTTTTGTAATCTGGTTGGTGGTTGACCTACCCCCCTGAAAAATGATGGAGTTCGTCAGCTGGGATGATGACATTCCCAATATATGGAAAAATAAAATTCATGTTCCAGTCACCACCAACCAGGGTGCACTATACATATAAATGCAGAACATCACATACCATCATATCATGTCATATCCGCTTGGAACATTTCTGAGTCTCTCAGCAACTGGAACCCCCGTCCCCGGCAAAACACGTGGTCAAATTTATGCTGATCTCCTTTGGGACGTGCTGCCCTCTAGTATATGAACACAAATATGGAAAAAAACAACTACCACTTGCAGATAGCTTTCCTAGCAATACCCATATCGTTTTCTCATGTTCGTTCACCGGATGCTAAATCCCTTTGTTTCATCATGTTTGATGCTTTTCCATTCTTGTCAAGTCATGTTAAAACCACAAAACCCATGACATGTTTCATCTGGTTGGTGGTTTCAACCCCTCTGAAAAATATGAAAGTCAATGGGAAGGATGACATCCCATATATTATGGACATTTATGGGCCATGGAAATTAAAAAACAAGATTGAAACCACCAACCAGGTAACCACTGTATATTATCCAATATTAAGTCCCATTAACCCATATTAAGTCCCTACAACATTGATGGTTGAATATCCATATTATTTTGAAACCACCAACCAGTCATGGTTCAAATCCCAACAACACACCGACATCGCATGGATTTTTTCTGTTCAGGTCCCCAACATCACGTCCGGACTGGGCCCCCGAACAACTCCTCCAGCAATTTCCTGGCAGCCGAAGTCTTGGGAGCACACAGCACCACCTCGGAGTCTCGGAGATCCATCGATGTAACATGGCTGGACCATGGCTGGTTTATGGTATCATTTATGGTACCCTCTGGTAAACTAACATTTTACTATGGAAAGATCCACCGTTTTTAATGGGAAAATCCACTATAAATGGCAATTTTTAATTGCTATGTTAAATTACCAGAGGGTATCAATGGATTGGTTTAAGGGAACATTAACAGAAAACCATTGTTTTTTGCCATGAAATATGGTGTTTTCCTGTAATTGTTCCCCTAAACCAGTCGATTTGTGGTATTATTAGAATGATATGCCATAGTTATATATATCATACTATGCCATATTTTCATGTCTAAGGGTATTACAGTATATATGGTATCATACAATATGGTATCATCAATTACAAATATGATAAATAAGAATATACATTATCTATATATATATATGAAAAATATGGTTATAAGATGATAAATATTGTAGCATCATGATATGTACCATTAAATGTTTACATGCCATGTGATAAATATGATATGTATGATTATAGTATGGAATGTTATATATATATATATATATGATACTGATAATACGATATATATATATATATATGATCATGATAAATATGATAAATATATGTACCCTATGGATCCAGCCGTACCTTCTCAGGAAGTGTTTGGGGTATGATTTGGGGGCTTAGCTGTTGAAAATGGCCATGTTGGCAGCATCCGCTTTTTCAGGGACCCTTGGAAGATGGAGCTAGCAGGCAGAACTGGCACATTTCGGTGGCAAAGCCAAGGCTTCACTGTTCTTAAAATAAAGCAGCTTTAGACTTTAGATCATTTACATCTTAGAAAAAATGAAAATGAGCAGCCGTTTCCAAACGTCCAAAGCTTATGGGGTTTTACCTACAAACACCAACAGAACTAACCAACAATGGTGCCACGCGGCCAATCGATTGAAGAGCTGCGCCCCAATGGTGCCACCCGTGACCAGAGGATCCACCTTGGGCTAACCATCCCAGAAAAGGACACTAATATACAATCATATACATATACGGTATAAGCACGCAGAAACACACACGGATATATAGACATATATATATAATATAATATTAATATAATATATATATATATACATGGATATGTTTTCCAACATTGAAGCTGAACTTAGTAATTCTAAATCGAGTCCGAATGTCGCAGGTGCGGTGAATATTCAGCTTGCCCATGAAACAAAAAATACGAAGTTTACAGGGCCATACCGCCCTCTTGACAGGATCCTTATCCATCCCTTTCTTTTCCAACCCTCTATGCGGGTATGATCCACATTAAACAAACAAACCTAGCGAATCACACATGAAGTTGTCAGTTTCAGTCTCAAATGTTCCGCCCGTGTGCAGTCCCTGCGGTAACCTACCCTTCCCCTGGAAAATCTTGCATTTGTAGATAAATTGCTTCCTGAATGTCGACAGATTTTCCAGTGTCAGGCGCTATAATATGCTAAAATTGCCTGCGCGTTTTGCTTGTTCACCTGCCCAAAAATGCGCAATTTTGATCCAGGCATGTGGGTACGGGTCAAAAAATGTCAAAAGCTAGGTCCAGGTACCGTGTGTGGTGGCTGCTAAAGTTTTGACTCATCAACAACTCTACTCGTGGGTTGTGAATGGGACTCCCACTAAGTCCCACTACTTGAGCCAGGTGGTGTAAATGGAGAAGCCCAAAACATCCCCACGTCTTGGCAGGAAACACATGTTAATTGATCAAATCCACAAGTTTGCTAGCACATATTCACCCCCCCATATCGCTGGACGAATTGCTGCTAATTCCGATGGCCAAATCGAAACTAGCCCATATTGGGATGCATTTCCCACCATCACCATCAGTCTGGGTAAATTACAAAGAATCCTTGATTTCTAATACACTCGGATAATTTAACAGTTTGCTAAATATGACAATGGCAAACACAATTGTCAATAGGGAAATCAGAGCGCCAAATGGGGCATGGCTTACGAGATCTCACCAGGCAAACTCTCAAATTACCAGACTGTACCCATCATCTACGGTGATGTCGACCAGCAAAGGCGACTTCAAAGTAAGCCCAGAGGACGCCAAATTGCTTGAGCAGCGGGGTGGTAAATTTGCGCAGCTCCTACCAGGCACCACGTTCCCAGGAACAAGGGTTTGGAACTGGTGGGTGCCCTCTGGTAAACTAAGAGAGCTACGGAAGCCATGGCCCATGCACTTCTATGATTTGCCCCTAAACATGGTAGTTTTCCAAAATTCCAACGCTATGTTAGTTTTGCTGGAGGCTATGGATTGATTCGAAAACTGGCAGGTTTTAAAAATGTTCCCTGGAGCTTTTTGATGGTTTCCAGGACGTGTTCCCTTCAGAAAATTGCCGGGAACATGGCAGGTTTTACCTCCATTGCAAGTGCGGCACCCAAATGGGCCAACGGCTGTGGCTGAAAATGATCCACTCCCCAAAACGTGAACATTTCTCAACATGACCAGCCATTTGCCTGGAAATGATGCCCCAACATGCCCAATATCTGAGCCATACTTGGAGGTGCAGTTCCAGCTGTAAGTGGATATATATATATATGATCATACGGATATATAAGAATAGTTCTAGGGGTGATATCATGCTACATCCCAACTCCTGTGGGAATGAGTTTTTTATTTAGAAATCCCATGGTTAGATCCATGATATAACATTTACATAGCCCCAACTACACCCTCAAGTGGCACAGGCTCCATGGGGACTGCTATATATACCCGCTGGTAATGACTAACAAACATAGCTATTGAAAATGACCCATAGAAATAGTTGATTTATCTTTGCAAAATGCTGGTTTTCCAGTTCGCGAACTGTTAGTTTACCAAAGGAAACTATAATTGATGTTTTCTTGTAGTCATGTGTCTGAACATAGCACCCCCAAATGTGATGCGTTGCAGTCATTTTCTGCATTGACATTGCACATGGATTGGGGGTACATCCCCAATGTCTTAACCATTCTTAACTTACTTAACCCACATATTATCTTGTTGAGCAAAGTCGCCAATTCTATTCGACTCCATGAAGTGGCTGATTCCATAATACAGTTTTAGTTGGATCCATTTTTTGCACAAGCTCGATTTTGATTGTAACGTCCTGAATGTTGATTGGTAAACTCTTATTCTGATTGTACAATCCCTTTTTTTGGTTGGTGAAACCTTGTTTTTGGTTATAAATTCAAGTATGTTTTTAGTTGGAAAAACCTTTATTTTGCTTCCCTTTTGAACATCCAAGTTTTGGTTAACGTTTAATCCACAGAAAAAATGGTGTAAAATGGTCCAATTTGATCTTCCACTCCATGTCCATTCCATGTCTAGCCCGGGAAGCACCTCCTGGTTGTCAAAACCCAAGAGTTTCGCCGCCTTTGCCACAGTCATGTGCACCTAGCACCAAGGTCAAAACAAAAGTGTAGTCCAAGCAGAAAAAAACGTGTCATAACCATTGATGATTATATGCTGTGGAGAGAGAAATGCAGTGGAATCACAGAGCACCAAATCGATTTTGTTGATGAGATAGATAGATAGATATATATATATATGTATAACCAAAGTAACACCAGAATCGTTGTTTAAAAACAATCACAGAGAGAAATCGTCTCTTCTAAACTGTTGATTCGATTCTTCGCTGATCTTTGACACCCTGGGCCGCCTGCCCCTAACAACAATTGAAGCTAATTTGTGAAAGAATTTTGTGATCTATATACTTGAGGCATAGTGGAAAACAAGAAGAAATTGTCAGTAGGTAAAGCCAGTAAAGCCGGTAAAGGCTCTACTTCGCATATGCCCATCCACAATATCAACTTCAACCTGAGATGTTGACAATTGAACATTTGTTCATAGCATGTCTGCTGAGTAATAATGAAATATAGGTATTCAGTAACAACTCAGGTTTGAGGACATTTCAGGAGTACAATGTACATATATATATATATACATTGCACTGCACAATACCTAGATTTAAGAATGTGTTCAGTACTTAAGATGTGTTATTATATGACATGATTAATTGTCGTTCAAAACGTTTCGCGACTAAAAATCCTACATTGCTACATCCACCATCAAGTTGAGGCCACGCTGCAACGTGAAACATACACCCCCCATCCCTCCAAGAATCAAACTAGCCTGGCTGGGACATCCCCCGAACTAGATAGGCATAGAAATGGAAAATCATCTATACAATAAGCTAGCGAAGGATTTTCAAGCAAATCATGTTTGATAACCGAAGGGTGAAAAACACGCGATTTTCACCGCAAAAATCGAACAATTCTGTGGCTGCATTTTGTTGGAAAGTAAAACAATCCCTACACATCATTACCCAATCATGCGGATGAATTTCGTGACCTTTTTCTCTCCGGTGTCATCAAACATGGCTTGCTAACGAACATCGGAAAAAAGTTCAGGATTTCATTCGGTGATGTTCCTATTTACCCTCTGGTAAACATACAAAGGCAGCTGTTGAAGCCATGGCCCTGTCGAAATAGTGGATTTACCCATGATTTACCCAGCTATAAAGGTGGATCTTTCCACAGTTAAACGTTTACCAGAGGGTAAACCTCCATTTTCCCTTGGTTTTCCTGGGATTTTCCCATTTTCCTATGGTTTTCCTATGATTTTCCTATTGGTTTTCCTATGCCATCCATGCTCCCTTTGGATCACCATTTGGATGAGCTCTCCCAGCCCAAATCCTTTGACAAAACACGCCTGCGGCTGTGCGAAGAAAGGCACAGCAGACTGTGGCACCTCCCAGGCTCATCCGACCAGGAATTCAATGGGAAATCTTCAGGACCCAATACATGGAGGTACTAACAACGTACCATATGTTTGGCCATATTTTGCTGGGTATATCCTCTGAAATTTAGGCCTGAAATACATAGGCCTTATATATGGTAGGTACCTCCAATTTGGGTTCCTGAAATGGCCATTGAGGAATTGTAAGTGGTAAAAATAGGACTGGGCTATAGAATCCAGTCAGAGAAGATGAGAAGATCATGATTTATCACAAGATTTGTGAACAGCAATCCTCAAACACCCCTTGAACAAGTATGAAAAAAAGCAATGTAAGGTGTATATACCCTCCGGTAAACGTTTACATAACTATGGAAAATCACCATTTTTAATGGGTAAACCAACTATAAATGGCAGTTTTCATCAATTTTCAATAGCTATGTTAAATTACCGGAGGGTATATAGTTATATACTTGGGTTCGGATTTTGCGTTTCAATCTTTTTGGGGGTGCTCTAAACATAATTGGTTTATACGTATCATATACTTTGATTTGTAAGTGCGTATAGCTGGAGCATGCCTTATCCTATATAGAATTGCATTATAAAATGACTATAACCAGGATAATGTGTAGCCCATAATCAACCTACGATTTGGGGATGTGCGTTTTGCTATTGATGATAGTATTGGGGAATATTGGGGGTGATTTATTGTTGGGTTTGCAGTTTACTTATAGTTGGGTTAAAACTAAAACATGACTACTACTGGACAAACTGGTATGCACACGCAAGATCATGCAAGTGTTCATTTCCTATAGGGTGTTCTGCGAGGAAACAACACCCAATGGAGCTTCAACAACTGACTGGAACTACATCACCTATACAACCATATATACAACCAATACTATGATGTACAGGCTGCAGGAGTATTAGAGGCCGAGACACAATGATGATGCACCGGAAATGCTTGCAAACGATCTTCCATCTTGACAAAAGCATCACAACGACGACAATGTGGATCGCTCACGTGTAACTAACTTGTCACGCTGTAATCTCTTCGGTCATGGAAAGAAACGCATCTGAACTCACAAGTGATGGATTCAAAACATTTCAAAACTACAAAATGCTGACGCTGCTCAGCTCTACCCAAACTTCTCATAACTTCTCCGCATCCTAGTCCTTGACCGACCTTCCCATGGGCGCAACTCAAACCACCGGGGTGCATCCACCATGTGCGGTCTAAATGGTCTACCATTGGAGCAAATATCCGCATCACAACCGATTGAAGTGATCTACCCTCTGGTAAACGTTTAGATAGCTATGGAAAGATCCACCATTTTTAATGAGAAAATCCACTATTTCTATGGCCATTTTCAATAGCTACGTTAAATTACCAGAGGGTACTATAAGAAAACCATAGAAACCCCACGCACACACACAATGTTCACAGGATCAGAAAATATTAGAAAACACTTCTAGGATTCGTCACGCGGCAATATCAATAGCCCTTACTATCCATGGGCATTATGGGGAGAGAATAAACAATTTTTTACACCCCACAATTTTTGGTTTGACCGCATCCCCAAATCGTCCCGTATCTCTATGGGCCAAATCAAATTTTAATACCCGTACTTTGGTAGGTATACCGGTATACCCCCATGGTAACCTGCTCAGTTGTTTTCGGGGGCACATCCCAAATATAGGTTGTTAATCAGGATTGACGTTGATCATGGCCAATTTTCAATCTTGGCTACAGGGCAAATTCTTTAGCTGGTTGACACGTGCATTTCTCCATCAACATGGCACATAATATGGCTAAACTACCTCTTAACTAATCTTCATACAGATTCAGAAAAAACATGTCCAAGATTTTATAGATACAATTCACCCATAAGAGGTGTCCGGATTGTCCTTCCTTTTGGGGTTGCTGTAGTTACATGTAGTTACATTGACATACCGATAGTTAACAATGGTAACTACACGTGCATTTCTCAAACTATAAGCATCCGCAAGGGACACTAGAGTATGGATTGTTCAAACATTTGCCCCTTTTACCGAGGATCCATTGAATTGTTCATATTCAAGTCTTCTCCACGATGACTCCGAAGTTTGAATCCCTTCAATATCGCAATCGATTTCAACTATAGCATAATGGTATTGTTGTCTGGTTGGTGGTTGTAACCTCATGAAAAGACTATTATCACCATCCGTGGCAGGACAACAAATATGTCCAACAAGCCCCCATTCCATAGCAGTTCCTGAAAAGATAGAACGGTTATTTATCGTTATTCAAGCATGTTCCTTTTCGATGTTTTTTGGGTTGCTATACCCCCTTGGTAACTTAACAGTAAAATGGACAAAAAATAGTTCGTTGATTTACCTCTGACAAATAACCAAGGAGTTCAGAGGGCATGTCTATGATAATTGCTATTCAATCCCGCACCAACAACTGCACCTCCACCCGTGCATCGAGCTCCTGAGGGGATTTTTTTGTGGCATCCCGGGTCATCCTGCAGAATTTGCCTCAAACCAAGTCTGGAAAATCTGCATGGATGAGCATCCCATGTCGGTTTCAACATACGTAAAATATCATAAAATCCATGTTACCTGAAAATTGGGCACCCCTGCAATCTCGTAGTTCATCACCAATTTCCACATTAATTAATACGGGTCACAATTTGTTGTATCCCCCGTCCCATGTTCGGAGAAATGGAATGACAGAACATAAAACCACCGAACAGCGATAGAAACCTCCCCCATTCAAGTGTTCACGGTTTGAGCGGAGAAAAATCCTGAGATTTTTGGTTGGAACGATGGATTCATTCAACATTTACCAGTAAATGACGGCTAGGGCCGGATCTTTAAGCACACAAAACATCGTTTAAACCACTTCCACTTCCCAAAGAAAATATCCACAAATGATGGATTTTCCACATCTATGTTACTTTACTAAGGGAAAAAAAACGCTGGGGTTCGAATCAAATGTGCAATCTTTGTTGTGCGGTATTCGTTGAACGATGTTGCAGCAACCTTCATCCTCCAGCAAATGGTAGGGTGGTGATGGTTCAGGTTGGTTGTTTGACATGCCAGCACCATCCAGCACCCCCAGGATTCCGAATCACGTTGACCGGAATGTATTGCAGAATTCCAAATCAACAACCCAAACCTACCAACCCCCTTTTTCCAAAACCACCAAATCAATCCCAATCATGCCTTATATATTTTTAAAAAATCATAATGTGTTTTCATAAATATCCCCTAATAACATCTCATTGATTTTTCAGTGCCAAGATGGAGAGGTATATGGACCACTGGGAGAGCGAGGAATGAAATCAAATGGATCTCATTGGATCACATGGCTAATCTTAGATACTCTGCAAAAAAGGATGGTGCGTACGAGTATATATTTTATCATGTTTTCCCATCATGGCAAAACATAACCAACTAATCTATCAACCTAAGGTAAATCCCGCAAATGCCGGTGATCCTTGGTGTTTCTGTTTTTAAAACATTGTTCATGACTTATTATTTCAATGGGAATTCCAGGATCCTAAAATGGAGGTACTGTACCATATAAGGCCATATTTTGTGGGGATCCCGGAATGGCCATTGATTGTTTTGGTGTTTTCTCTCCTACAGCTTTGCATTTGTACCCCCAGCCCCCAATCTCAAATCAACCCCAGCCGGGTGACCCAAAGCATCCGGTTTTTTTCACCACGCCAGCTGCCGCAGCTGCCAATGCCAATGTTGCTTGCATGAGCTGGGACATCTAAATAATTTTATTCGCCACATAAGCTAGTTGGTGGTTTCAACCCCTCTGAAAAAATATTAGTGAGTTGGGATTATTGTTCCCAATATATGGAAAAATAAAAAATGTTCCAAACCACCAACCAGTAATGTGTGATGTTACAATAGAGCGTGTGACATTGCAGTAAGAGCTTGGCATTTTGTAGCAGTTTAGAGGTCGGACTTCCGACCTATGGAAAGGTGTTGCAACAGTGGAGGGAAAAGTCAGACAAGACAAGGTCAGTAGAAAGATCAAAGTGTGCGAAAAGGTAGAAAAGTCCCGAAACACTCTGTTTTTCCAATGTTTTCTGGCCGCGGAGGGTCGAAAAGTAGGCTCGCTAAAGCTGCCGGCGTGGAGCCATCTGGTTGGATGAGAAATCGAAACTTGCACGCTGCCGTGGCGTGAACCACATTGTCTAAGTAAAAATGTTAAAAGCACCTCTGCATCGGAGCACTTTTGGAAGTTGAGCCGCGCAAAAATGCACGCGGCTGTGGCGTGAAGGTCTCGGACCACTTTTTGGCATTCGGATGTGGTTTTGCGTGGCAGGCGCCATGGATCGCCATGGATTTGTGCACCTTCACACAAGTGAGCCAAATGTGTGGGTTTTGTGGCGGTTTCAAAAACGATGGCAGGAACGGAACATTTTTCTAAAGAAGTCTCGCGGAATTTCTTCGTTTTGGAGCTGTGAACGTCCATTTTTGGAGGAGTCTCGCCAAACTGCTTCATTTATCTGCCAACTTCCACTTTCGAAGGAATTCACACATGATTGTGTCCTTTCAGATAGACTGTCAGACAGATAGATAGATAGACAGATAGATAGATAGATGGACAGATGGATGGATGGATAGATGGATAGATGAATAGATGGATAGGTGGATAGATGGATCGATGGATAGAGGGATAGATGGCTAGATGGATAGATGGATAGATGGATAGATGGACAGATGGACACATGGACAAATGGACAGATGGACAAATGGATAGATGGATAGATGGATAGATGGAAAGATGGATGGATGGATAGATAGATAGGATAAGAAAGGATAAGATAGGATAAGATAGGATAAGCTAGGGAAAGATAGTATAAGATTGGTTAAGATAGGATAAGATAGGACAAGATGGGATAAGATAGGATAAAATAAGATAAATAGATATATAAACAATATTGATAAGACAGATAAGATATATAAGACAGATAAGAAAGATTCCATAGATAAGATAGATAAGATAGATAAGATGGATAAGATAGATAACATAGATAAGATAGATAAGGTAGATAAGATAGATGATATAGATAAGATAGATGAGATAGATAAGATAGATGAGATAAAAAAGATAGATGAAGTATAAAATAGCGGTAAATCAGATAAGATAAATAATATAGATAAGACAGATAAGATAGACAAGATAGATAAGATAGATAAGATAGATACAATAGATAAGATAGATAAGATATATAAGATAGATAAGATATATAAGATAGATAAGATAGATAATATAGATAAGATAGATAAGAAAGATAAGATGGATAATATAGATAAGATAGGATAAGATAGGATACGATAGGATAAGATAAGATAGATAGATATAAAAATAACATGGAAAAGACAGATACGATATATAAGATAGATAAGATAGATAAGGTAAGATAGATAAGATAGATAAGATAGAAACGATAAAAACCAAAGAAAAAATAGAAAAGAAAGAAACTATAGATAAGATAGGATAAGATAGATAAGATAGGATAAGATAGATAAGATAGATACGATAGATAAGATAGATAAGATGGATACGATGGATACGATAGGATAAGGTAGGATCAGATAGGATAAGATGGGATAAGATGGGATAAGATGGGAAAAGATAGGATACGATAGGATAGATAGATAAGATATATAAGATAGATACGATGGATAAGATACATACGATAGATACGATAGATAAGATAGATAAGATAGATAAGATATGATAGATAATATAGATAAGATAGATAAGATAGATAAGATAGATAAGATAGATAAGATAGATAAGATAGATAGGATAGATAGGATAGATAGGATAGATAGGATAGATAGATAGATAGATAGATAGATGGATAGATAGATAGATGGACAGATGGACACATGGACAAATGGACAGATGGACAAATGGATAGATGGATAGATGGATAGATGGAAAGATGGATGGATGGATAGATAGATAGGATAAGAAAGGATAAGATAGGATAAGATAGGATAAGATAGGATAAGCTAGGAAAAGATAGTATAAGATTGGATAAGATAGGATAAGATAGGACAAGATGGGATAAGATAGGATAAAATAAGATAAATAGATATATAAACAATATTGATAAGACAGATAAGATATATAAGACAGATAAGAAAGATACTATAGATAAGATAGATAAGATGGATAAGATAGATAACATAGATAAGATAGATAAGGTAGATAAGATAGATGATATAGATAAGATAGATGAGATAGATAAGATAGATGAGATAGATAAGATAGATGAAGTATAAAATAGCGGTAAACCAGATAAGATAAATAATATAGATAAGACAGATAAGATAGACAAGATAGATAAGATAGATAAGATAGATACAATAGATAAGATAGATAAGATATATAAGATAGATAAGATATATAAGATAGATAAGATAGATAATATAGATAAGATAGATAAGAAAGATAAGATGGATAATATAGATAAGATAGGATAAGATAGGATACGATAGGATAAGATAAGATAGATAGATATAAAAATAACATGGAAAAGACAGATACGATATATAAGATAGATAAGATAGATAAGGTAAGATAGATAAGATAGATAAGATAGAAACGATAAAAACCAAAGAAAAAATAGAAAAGAAAGAAACTATAGATAAGATAGGATAAGATAGATAAGATAGGATAAGATAGATAAGATAGATAAGATAGATAAGATAGATAAGGTAGATAAGATAGACAATATAGATAGACAATGTAGATAAGATAGATAAGATAGATAAGATAGATAAGATGGATACGATGGATACGATAGGATAAGGTAGGATCAGATAGGATAAGATGGGATAAGATGGGAAAAGATAGGATACGATAGGATAGATAGATAAGATATATAAGATAGATACGATGGATAAGATACATACGATAGATACGATAGATAAGATAGATAAGATAGATAAGATAGATATGATAGATAATATAGATAAGATAGATAAGATAGATAAGATAGATAAGACAGATAAGATAGATAAGATAGATAGGATAGATAGGATAGATAGGATAGATAGGATAGATAGATAGATAGATAGATGGATAGATAGATAGACAGGTAGACAGATAGATAGATAGACAGATAAACGGATAGACAGATAGACAGATAGATGGATAGATGGATGGATAGATAGATGGATAGATAGATAGATAGATGGATGGATAGATGGATAGATGGATATAGGTGGATATAGATGGATCTAGATGGAAATAGATGGATATAGATGGATCTAGATGGAAATAGATGGATATAGATGGATGTAGATGGATATAGATGGATATAGATGGAAATAGATGGATATGGATGGAAATGGATGGATATAGATGGATATAGATGGATAAAGGTGGATAAAGATGGATATAGATGGATACAGATGGATAGATGGGCAAATGGATAGATAGATGGATAGATAGATAGATAGATGGATAGATAGACAGATAGATAGATAGATAAGATAGATACGATAGATAAGATAGATAAGATATAAAAGATAGATAAGATAGATAAGGTAAGATAGATAAGATAAGATATAAAAGATATATAAGAAAGATAAGATAGATAAGATAGATAAGATAGATAAGATAGATATGATAGATAATATAGATAAGAT
Source organism: Cladocopium goreaui (assembly GCA_947184155.2). Taxonomy (NCBI): domain Eukaryota; class Dinophyceae; order Suessiales; family Symbiodiniaceae; genus Cladocopium; species Cladocopium goreaui. The sequence goes on along the minus strand of CAMXCT020000688.1, from coordinate 76,132 downwards.
AGATAAGATAGATAAGATAGATAAGACAGATAAGATAGATAAGATAGATAGGATAGATAGGATAGATAGGATAGATAGGATAGATAGATAGATAGATAGATGGATAGATAGATAGACAGGTAGACAGATAGATAGATAGACAGATAAACGGATAGACAGATAGACAGATAGATGGATAGATAGATGGATAGATAGATGGATAGATAGATATATAGAGAGATAAATAGACAGATAGATAAATAGATAGATAGATAGATAGATAGGTTAGATAGATAGATAGATAGATAGATAGATAGATAGATAGATAGATAGATAGATAGATAGGTAGATAGATAGATCGATAGATAAGATAGATAAGATAGATAAGATAGATAAGATAGATAAGATGGATAAGATGGATAGATAGATGGATAGATAGAATGATAGATAGAATGATAGAATAGATAGATAGGTAGATAGATAGATAGATAGATAGATAGATAGATAGATGGATTGATCGATAGATTAGATAGATTAGATAGATAGATTAGATAGATTAGATAGATTAGATAGATTAGATAGATTAGATAGATTAGATAGATTAGATAGATTAGATAGCTTAGATAGATTAGATAGATTAGATAGATTAGATAGATTAGATAGATTAGATAGATTAGATAGATTAGATAGATTAGATAGATTAGATAGATTAGATAGATTAGATAGATTAGATAGATTAGATAGATTAGAGAGATTAGATAGATTAGATAGATTAGATTAGAAAGATTAGATAGATTAGAAAATATTAGAAAGATTAGATAGATTAGATAGATTAGATAGATTAGATAGATTAGATAGATTAGATAGATTAGATAGATTAGATAGATTAGATAGATTACATAGATAAGATAGATAAGATAGATAAGATAGATAAGATAGATAAGATAGATAAGATAGATTAGATAGATTAGATAGATTAGATAGATTAGATAGATTAGATAGATTAGATAGATAAGATAGATAAGATAGTGTTAAATTTCACGAGCTCCTGGGATTTTGTGATTTTTAGGGAATATTGGATATCAAGGTCAAGATGCAAAATTTGGTGCAGTGTACACGCACAAGGGTCGCACGAAAAAACTTAAGTGTCATGGTTTGCACGGGTTTGCACTGGATCAGCCTTCCACAAATGGAATTGGTCCAATTAATCGTTCAGAAAAAATGAAACGGTCGGAAACGGTCGGAAACAGTCGGAAACATGATCAGGCCAAAACTTGTCCAACCCGATTTTTTTTGTAAAGAAGCATTTCCGCGCAACGAAGTTTTTTTTTGAAGGTCCAAAGGTGTCCAAGGGGAAACGGTTGGAAACAGTCGGAGATCGCACCTTCGCTCGGCAAAAATGTAGCTGTTTTGTAGCATATGTTCATGAAACATGTTTGAAAATTATGTAAAAACATGTGTTTTTTGCCGAGCGAAGGTGCGATCTCCGACTGTTTCCAACCGTTTCCCCTTGGACACCTTTGGGCCTTCAAAAAAAAAACTGCATTGCGCGGAACTGTTTATTTTAAAAAGAAATGCGGGTTGGACAAATTTTGGCCTGATCATGTTTCCGACTGTTTCCGACCGTTTCCGACCGTTTCATTTTTTCTGAACGACGATTAGTTGGACCAATTCCATTTATGGAAGGCTGATCCAGTGCAAACCCGTGCGAACCATGACGCTTAAGTTTTTTCGTGCGATCCTTGTGCGCGTACACTGCACCAAATTTTGCATCTTGACCTTGATATCCAATATTCCCTAAAAATCACAAAATCCCAGGAGCTCGTGAAATTTAATATAAGATAGATAAGATAAATAAGATAGATAAGATAGATAAGATAGATAAGGTAGATAAGATAGATAAGATAGATAAGATAGATAAGAAAGGTAAGATAGATAAGATAGATAAGATAGATAAGATAGATAAGATAGATAAGATAGATAAGATAGATAAGATAGACAAGATAGACAAGATAGATAAGATAGATAAGATAGATAAGATAGATAAGATAGATAAGATAGATACGATAGATAAGATAGATACGATAGAAAAGATAGATAAGATAGGATAAGATAGGATAAGATAGGATAAGATGGATAGATAGATAGATAGATAGACAGATAGATAGATAGATAGATGGATAGATAGATAGATAAATAGATAGATAGATAGATAGATAGGTAGATAGATAGATAGATAAATAGATAGATAGATAAGATAAGATAAGATAAGATAGATAGATAGATAAGATAAGATAAGATAGGATATGATAAGATAAGATAAGACAAGATAAGATAAGAAAAAATAAGATAAGATAAGATAAGAAAAAAAGATAAGATAAGATAAGATAAGATAGATAGATAGATAGATAGGTAGGCAGATAGATAGATAGATAGATAGGTAGAAAGATAGATAGATAGATAGATAGATAGATAAATAGATAGATAGATATATAGATATATAGATAGGTAGATAGATAGATAGATAGATAGACAGATAGATAGACAAATAGATAGACAAATAGATAGATAGATAGATAGATAGATAGATAGATAGATAGATAGATAGGAGAGAGAGAGAGGAGGGAGAGAGAGAGAGAGAGAGAGAGAGAGAGGGAGGGAGAGAGAAAGACTCAGAGCCTCAACCACCTTTCGGTCCATCAGTGGGTTCGTTGTGCCATCCATGCATCACAACAACACACCTCGCCTATAGGTTTCTTATCTTTGAAAATTCCGCCACCGCCGTGTGCGGCACTACTGGTATGCCTTTCTAATCATGACGCAAACCATCCGCGATCATCAAACCAAGTTAGAGATGTCATTGCGGATCGCACATTAGATGAACATGTGGTCCATCATGTCTAGCATATGTACATTTTGGGTGGGTTGGCTGAAGGGAAAACATCTGCAATGCAGAGCTGGATGATTCACCCAATGCCATGTTCACCATCCCCAATGGTCCCTTTATGTGGTATGGGTCAACATTGAGGACCCCAATTTTTGGATGGTAGAAAAAGACCTAAAAACTGACCCAAAAGTCTCTGGTCCAAAAAAGGTCCAACAAAAAATTGACCCACGCCGGTAAACTCACATAGCTGCCATTTCCAGTTGATGAAAAACCCATTAAACACGGTGATTTTCCATAGTATATCTTAGTTTACCAGAGGGTACCCATATCATCCCATCACTAAAAATGGGCGGTATAATTCATCCCCAGTCATGGTAGGGGCCTTGTTGATTCGCTGGAGAGCCCATTAGAGACATCCGAAAAAAAAAGCCAATCTAGATATAAACACATATCTGGGTAAATTATAATAGTTCACTAACCTGAAATAAGGTCATTTAGGGAGAGTCACCCTTACTAACCATCATTCCCAGTGAGGTCGCAGTGAGGTCGTTATAATTTACCCAAACATATTGATAACCAGACAGATTGGATGGATGAATGGATGGATGGATGGATGGACAAATAAATAGATAGATGGATAAATAGATGGATAAATAAATAGATATAGATAATAGATAGATGGGTAAATAGATAGGTAGGGTAAAAGGATCACTTTGGAACACACTCTCAGGCATCACTTTAGAACACAGCCATTTTGCATCACTTTAGAACACAAAATCAAACATCTCATGGAAACCCCGCCATACACACACACATCAGATTTACTGACAGCCGCGAGACTTTGGAAGAAAAACGCGTTCCAAAGCGAGACCAACACAAAACAACTCCTCGTATGAGAATTTGACTCGTTTCAACCATGTCATAAAGTCCCACGCCTGCCACGTAAAAGGACAGTCGATGTACAAAAGTGCCACACCTGCCACGCAAAATGAAGGTCGATGTCAAAAGGTCCCACGCCTGCCACAGAAAATGAAGGTGAATATATGAAACAAAAGCCTTGTTGTACTTGATGTAAGAAGAGCAACGAGACCTTTAGGATTTATATGTTGTTGCACTTGATGTAAGGACTGCCACGACACCTTTAGGGTTTACATGTTGTTGCACTTGATGTAAGGACTGCCACGACACCTTTAGGGTTTATATGTTGTTGCACTTGATGTAAGGACTTCCGCGACACCTTAAGGGTTACATGTTGTTGCACTTCATGTAATAGGAGCCACGACACCTTTAGGGTTTACATCTTGTTGCACTTGATGTAAGAAGAGCCACAGCACCTTTAGGGTTTACATGTTGTTGCACTTCATGTCATAAGAGCCACGACACCTTTAGGGTTTACATGTTGTTGAGGGTTTATATGTTGTTGCACTTCATGTAAGAAGAGCCACGGCACCTTTAGGGTTTATATCTGGTTGCATTTAATCTAAGAAGAGCCACCACACCTTTAGGGTTTATATCTTGTTCTACTTGATGTAAGGAGTGCCACGACACCTTTAGGGTTTATATCTTGTTACACTTGATGTAAGAAGAGCCACGGCACCTTTAGGGCTTATCTCTTGTTGCACTAGATGTAAGAAGAGCCACGACACTTTTAGGGTTTACACATCTTGTTGCACTTCATGTAAGGAGTGCCACGACACCTTTAGGGTTTACATGTTGTTGCAATTCATGTAACAAGAGCCAGGACACCTTTGAGGTTCTTATCTTGTTGCGCTTGATGTCTTGTTGCACTTGATGTAAGAAGAGCCACGACACCTTTAGGGTTTATATCTTGTTGCACTTCAGGTAAGAAGAGCCACGGCACCTTTAGGGCTTATATCTTGTTGCACTTGATGTAAGAAGAGCCACGACACCTTGAGGGTTTATGTTGTTGCACTTGATGTAAGAACTGCCACGACACCTTTAAGGTTTACATGTTGTTGCACTTCATGTAAGAAGAGCCACGACACCTTTAGGGTTTACATGTTATGGCACTTGATGTAAGAAGAGCCACGACACCTTTAGGGTTTATATCTTGTTGTACTTGATGTAAGGAGTGCCACGACACCTTTAGGGTTTATATCTTGTTGCACTTGATGTAAGGAGTGCCACGACACCTTTAGGGTCTATATCTTGTTGCCCTTGATGTAAGAAGAGCCACGGCACCTTTAGGGCTTATATGTTGTTGCACTTGATGTAAGGACTGCCACGACACCTTTAGGGTATATATCTTGTTGTACTTGATGTAAGGAGTGCCACGACACCTTTAGGGTTTATATCTTGTTGCACTTAATGTAAGAAGAGCCACGACACCTTTAGGCTTTATATCTCGCTGTACTTGATGTAAGGAGTGCCACGACACCTTTAGGGTCTATATCTTGTTGCCCTTGATGTAAGAAGAGCCACGGCACCTTTAGGGCTTATATGTTGTTGCACTTGATGTAAGGACTGCCACGCCACCTTTATAATGATGATAAGGATGATACTGATGATGATGACGATGAGGATGAGGATGAGGAAAACGGCAAAGAAAAAGAAGAAGAAGAAGAACACCCATGATGATAATGCTGATGGTGGTGGTATGGAAGCTGCTGATGATGATAATGATGGTGGTGATGATGATGAAGCTGATGACAGCAATTAAGAAGCATGATGGAAATGATGAGGAGGATGATGATCATGATCAGGATGATCTGAAGATGATGCTGATGATGATGGTGACGCTAAGAATGGTGATGATGATGATGAGGAGGAGGATGACGATGGTGATGATGATGATGATGATGATGATGATGACGATGACGATGATGATGATGATGGTGATGATGATGATGATGATGGTGAGGAGGCGCGTTCAAAAGCGATGCATGAGAGCGCGTTCCGAAGCGATGCCTGAAGACGCGTTCCGAAGCGAGGCCCTTACCGATAGGTAGAGAATAGACGATGCACACACATGTACAATAATGCACACATGCATGCCGATACAAATTCAGAAATGCATACATCCACGTACATACCTGCACATGGGCAAATATAAACATTCTTAGGACATGCATGCAAAACAATGCAAATGTCTACCAACCTACCAGTTACATAGGTAAAAACACAACATAGGTAACTAATTACTCAAACAAAGAACATGTGGAGATCACAATGCGAAGTAAGCAGCGCAACATCCGGCATTGTTCTTAAAACTCCCACCTGAGGTCGACAGCTCCCAGCTGCGATAGCCGATAGTCTGATCATAGGGTTCTTCTGATCAAAACTCCAAAACCCATGGGGTTTCGATACTAAAATGGTCTATTTAAGGGGCATGCCAAAATTATCCAAAATTCATGAAACCTTCATATGTTTTTTTTAAATATTATCAATAATATATAATCTCAAGAATGTGGAGGTGACCTTGCGACATGTGATGCGATTTTCCTTTTTGGGTGTTCTATGCTTTCCACACCTAGCTAGCGGACCTGGGTGATCTCTCGAGATTTTCAGCATGAAGCTATGCCAGTCACGCCTCCACTGTGCGATGCAACGCGCCGGCAGATTAAAACCACTGCTGCGAGGCCTTTCTTTCTCTTGGTGGCCGCTGCAATGCCACCACAAACAAACCACAATTTGTATAGGAGTTGCATCTCTCATTATAGGATTATCAGTCGAGATCATGATATATCATGATGCCATTTGTGATGAAATTAGCACGAAACGAGCATCATCCCATCCCCCCAATATTGAATTCGTCATTGCGGACCGCCCAATAAATAAATACCATACAAACCACAGTTTTTAGGGTTGTATGAATGCAATATTAGGAGCATGGGATCAGATTTTAAAAAATCACCAAACGAGGTTTTTTCAATCGCTCTCTGGACCAGCGCCACGGGTGGATCTCCACCAAAGCATTACCAAGTCATCCGGGCCACGTTTTTTTTTTCCCCCGAACCTCCCCAACGTTAAGAAAGGAACATGTTTTCTGTGAAATAGCCTAGAAATGATCCAAAACACCTATTGTAAATTCCATGTGTCCGGAAAAAGGAAGTGTTCTTTTCGTCTACGTGGAACCTCACTTAGGAGACACACCTCAGTGCAATTGACCCACTTGGAGGCGGGAACTGAGAAAATGTCCACCTCATTGTCTTGTGGGGAGAACAAAACGGCATCGCCAAACGTCTTGAAGAAATATGAAGAAATGATTGTGATGGCTGTTGCCATGCTAACTGATGATTTACATTCTCCGGAAAACAGGCTTTGCACGGGCACTTTTTTCAGCATCATGATGAGCCATGTCTGTTTCTGCATGGTTTGGATATGTTTGGATGCTCCAAGACCACATTTGACTTGGGAATGCTGGGACGCATTTCCAATGCAAACGGAACCGCTGCCATCGGCGCAGATCCTGAGCAAGAACCACTGCAACGATGCCGAAAGTGACAGCATGTGCCAGCTGCAGCCGAAATTTGTCTCAAATGGTCGGTGACCACATGTTACCTTGGAAGACTTCGCATCAGTTACGGTTACAATCATATGGCGGTTTCCTGAAATAGGAGTACCCCATTTCATCATCCATTGTTTTTCAGGATTTCCCATCATAAACCATCCATTTTGGGTACTCCCATGACTATGGAAATCTCATGAAACCTTGAAACACAGGGACCGTTGAAGCAAAACAACATGCCATTCACATACATAAACGATTCCCTAAAACATTAAAACATATTAAAACAGATTAAGATAGAATAAATATCGGGATGTTAGAATAAATATGAATAAATATTCTTAAGATTATTAAGACATTACAACATTCACTTCCGACATATAAACTACTTCGTTGTTTTAAACTCATATAAGAATATCATTCAATCAAAAGCCTGAATATCTTGGATCTACTTCTTTTTTTGTCCCTAAACTGCTTACCGCTTCGACGGTATTTTATATTGTCGGGATAAAATCGAATCAAAAAGTGGCAAAAGGACATAGATCAAATGTCCCGTTATAATTCTATTATTTACAGCGTTTAATAGTTACAACTAGTTACCAACTGGTACAGGATTTCTTCCATCCACGGCATGATGCTTGCTGGGCTGCATATGCTGAATCGCGACCGCCACCTTCACTCACTTGCGTGGATGCAAAATTGAAATCCCATGACGGGTGACCCTTGTGCCAAAGTGAGCATTGGAAGTAGCTGGAGCCCCTCAATTTTTCGACTGGACATATGTTTCAACATTAAGTAACTGAACACAACCACGTCTGCAGCGAAGTTCAAGATGTGTAAATGTGTAAAATGGAAGCCTCAACCCGACGAAAAGTTACCATTGGGCAAATTAGTTTTCGATCTCTAACCACAACATAACTGGATATGATCTCAATTTTCAAGGGCCCAACATCCCAGAATGTTTCGTTTCAGGTCAATGACGTATACAGCCCAGCATCAATACAGATGGATTACAATGTGCTGTATCAATTATGTAGTCATACCGAAGTAATTATTCCGTCCACGGTAAAGATGGTTGGGGGGGTAAAAACTGAAATGTTTCAAAAAGGGTGGGTGTGTCCCCCTCCACACCTAGAAGTATTTCAGCTAAAAAAATATGGTAATTATGGTCTCTCCAGGGCCTGGTGGAATGCATGCATGTATGTATATATGTATGTACGTACGTCGAAAATGAAAGGGTGTGCCATACCATCTCTGGGCTAAAATGTGGCATCCGGAGGACCCCCCCCCACTTCTTTTGAAGCCCAAAAAACATGTGGGGGGGTATTTTCATGTGGTCCTGAGAAATTTCTTGTCCTACCCTCCCTAAATATTCCAGGGTTAAAGGGGGGGATATATATATATATGAAATTGTATGTGGTACATAAATATATATATATATATATTCATGCATGCAAAATGACATATGTATATATTCATGCAACAAATGCATGTGAATGTGATTATACATATATACATATGTATATATATACATTTATGTGTATACATATATAAATATATATATATATATACATTTATGTGTATATGTATATGTATATATATATATATGTATATATGTATATATATATGTATATATATACATGTATACATATATATATATGCATGTATATATATATGTATATATAGATATGTATATTTATGTATATATATATATATTTATACATACATACATGCATTACATTACGTCACACCACATCACATCACATCACATCACATTACATACATATATATATATATATACATATTTATTGTATGCGTGTGTGTATGTGTCTTCATTGCCCACTCTGGCATGCGACTGCGCGGGAAAGCAAACCCGCTGTCGCGTAAAAAAAATGTCAGCCCCACCCCAGCCGTTGCACCGTCAGGTGAGTGGCTGCTAAGTCTGCCGTCAGTTGATATGACAGAAAGCCTCCGGTCAACTGATCCAAACACAAATCAGCCCATGTTGAGAGGCCGCAAATCGCTCTCAGGTGTGCCCCTTTGCGCAAACTTCAGGCTGTGATCAATGCTTGGAAGGTGAAAATCTGCAACTCCCAAGCTACACCAAACGCAACTGACCATCAGTCATGAAGCACCAATACCCTGAGCCTCACAACACAGCGGCCGCACGAAGCCAGTGCAAATACAGCGATGCACAATGCGCGCAGGTAGCGGAAACTTGTTCGATGCTTCTCGAGACATCTGTGTATGTTATATATATATATAATTTATATAATGTATATTATGTATATATTATGTATAAATATATATATATATATTTATATGTTATATGTATATACCCACCGTATTCCACCGTCATTTAATGTTGCTATAGCATGCTATAGCTGTAGCTAGAAATGACCTGAGGTGGCATTGATCGGCCTGGAATATGCACACCAACATTTACCCGAACAAAAAAGGTCACCCAGTTTTCCAGGTCAAAAAACAACTGCGTTGGCCTTTCGACCCTGCGAAAATTATTTATGGATTTGGGGGCCTGCCCGGCCTCCAAATCTGTTCTTGTGGCTCAATTGCTTTGACCCAGACTTGTGATTCTCTGTCTTCTTTTTTTTGGGGCCACATCATTAAGAAGCCACAGATAGACAGCAGTGCCTAGATCTTGAGATGTGAAGCATTGGGTCTTTTGGAGTGCTTCCATGTCGAGATTCAACGGTGTCACAATTGAGGATCCTACTGCCCATGCAGTTGTCATTGGCGGTCCTGTAGCCACTTGGTTTGCGGAGGAGTGCGTGGATAGGGTTGCGCCGGTAGGTAATGGTAGGTATTCCAAGCAGTGTGTGTTCGACCCGGCTATGCGAAGGGTATTCAGAAGAAGTTGTTTTTTGATGATAGAACCTGGCACATGACATTCTGCCGCATGTGCCCGACCGTATGCCCACGATTTCGTGGGTTTTGGCGCAGCTTTGGCCAAGGATTCGTTGCTGCCATCACGGCCTGCCAAACCTAGCAGGCAACTTCTGCAGATGGCGCATGTGCGTGCTGCTTGGCACGAATGCAACAGCCTATGGGAAGACAATAATTGGCCCAGGGATATAAAGTGCCAACTGCACTGTCGAGGGGCTATGTGCTTTATATTTTTTTTCGGATTTTTCTTTCTAAATTTCACGGAGTTCTGTGGATGTTGTGGTGTATACATGCAGTTGTGCTTTGGGTTGTACACAGCAAAGACCCAATGCCAGCCCTTATGCTAATTGTAGATGGCTTTGACATCCATACCTTCCTGAGTCAGAAACATTGTATCGCTTGCTGCTTTTACAGGCCCTCCTCATGCATTGATTGACATAGAATTTCTATGGAACATCTGGTAGCCGGGTAGCCCAAATCTTGAGGCAGCCAACAGTGTAGCCGCATTGGTCATAACACGGTTTCATTTTGCAGTGGGTCTTTGCCTCCCCCTTCGGCGCAACCATCCACAAACAGACCAACACATACTTTGTAACATTTTCACCTGTAGCAGAATACACACCTTTCATTTTCCGGCTGGCCTACCGAAAATGTAATAAGCAGCGGTGCATGAACAGTATCCAGTAGTCAGAGACTCCATGTTCAAGGCAGTGTGCATTGAAGGAGAATATCTTTACAATTCACATTAGGGTGAGTCCCTTCATTTTGTCTTGCGCATTTGCCTTGGCAACCTTGAAAGCGTAGGCACTCAGACGCCTCATTTGCCTAGCTTGTTGAGAAGGCAGGAATCTTACCCAGGTTGCTTGCAATCATGGATAATTCGCCCAAGTTTTGTTGAAACAAGCTTTCTTAGGCACAGACAGATGGCAGTGCCTAGATCACATGTTTGGGAGGAAATAAAGATATTTCACCCAAGTTTTTGTTGAAACAAGCGTTCTTAGGCACAGACAGACGGCAGTGCCTAGATCACATGTTTGGGGGGTAATCATGGATAATTCCTCAAGTCTTGTTGAAACAAGCTGTCTTAGGCACAGGCAGACAGCAGTGCCTAGATCACATGTTTGGAGGGTAAACATGGATAATTCCCCCAAGTCTTGTTGAAACAAGCATTCTTAGGCACAGGCAGACGGCAGTGCCTAGATCACATGTTTGGGGGGTATTCATGGATATTTCACCCGAGTTTTGTTGAAACAAGCTTTCTTGGGCACAGGCAGACGGCAGTGCCTAGATCACATGTTTTGGGGGGTAATCATGGATAATTCCCCAGAGTTTTGTTGAAACAAGCTTTCTTAGGCACAGACAGACGGCAGTGCCTAGATCACATGTTTGGGGGGTAATCATGGATAATTCCTCAAGTCTTGTTGAAACAAGCTGTCTTAGGCACAGGCAGACAGCAGTGCCTAGATCACATGTTTGGAGGGTAAACATGGATAATTCCCCCAAGTCTTGTTGAAACAAGCATTCTTAGGCACAGGCAGACAGCAGTGCCTAGATCACATGTTTGGGGGGTATTCATGGATATTTCATCATATTTCATCCAAGTTTTGTTGAGACAAGCTGTCTTTGGCACAGACAGACGGCGGTGCCTAGATCACATGTTTGGGGGGTAATCATGGATACTGGGTAGTTGACCTTTTGTTTCTCCTCACACGGAAAGTCGTCCCACACACGGTGTCCCGTGCAGAAGTAGGTCAACAACCCTCATCCCTCAGAGTAAGGCTTTGGCAAGGAAGAAAGCATTCCAACACAAATCGTATTGGCGCACGCGTTTCTAGACTCTGTAAAGTGCAGTGCCCCCTTGTTTCCCTGATCACCTTTTACAGCTGCGATTTGTTACAGAAGGGCATTTCCAGCTGAACTGATGCGGCATCTATCCGCGCTGTGTACCAGTAAACAGAACGATAGGATGAAACAAAGGATGGCCAATCGCAACAACGCTGACGAAGCACCGTTGCTAGCTCCTGCTGATGCTGTGGGAGAGAACTCAGCAAGGAGCTGTTTGCACAGTACACGTGATACTTGTGATGAATTGTGATGGTAAAGCTTTTCTTTTCAGGTAGAAAGATCATTGTTTTGCAGCAGGAGGCGCAGCAGTAGCAGTTGAGAAGGCTCAGCAGCCCAGCCCCCCAGGCAGGATCCCACGAATTATTGGTTTTGCTTGTTGAGGCTTACTACCTGGTCCCTTGCGTGGGTTTGAACTTCTTTTGGTCTCGTTTGGGCCTCCAGGGGTCTCGTTTTTGGTTTCGTTTTTTTCTCCTTTCAATTCCCCGAATCGAAATATGGTCAATATGGTTTGAAGAAGCCAGGCTGTTTTTGGTGAGGACCGGTGTGCCAGTATGATTTGCACGCTTTGAGATGTTTCTTGAAACATGCTGCCAGCCTACCAGTAGGAATAGCGTGGAAATGTACATCAGCTCTGAAACCTAAAAATCGGTGTGCCAAGTGCGAGAGTAGTTCAGATTTCATTTTTTGAGGCTTTGGGATGGCTTGGGATAAGCAAAACGCACTGGCACACGATGATGCCAGATCTCCGGAAAGTAATGTTCAATTTTGGTGGGGGCCGGTGTGCCAGTATGATTTGCATGCCGTGGGGTGACTTATTGGAAGCCTGGGGTGGCTCTTGGATGACTGTGTGCCATGCGGGGGGGGTGACTTAATGTTAGGGGGGGTACGAAAGGTCACGCTCGTACTTCCCCCAAGTTTTGTCGAAAGACATTTTCTTAGGCACAGACAGACGGCAGTGCCTAGAGCACACATTTTGGTGGTATTCATGGATAATTCAAAAAATAGGTAGGTAGGTAGATACAGTAGATATCGTTGACGAATCAACCCAGGCATATTTGCACCATCAAGCCATTGCTTTCTGAGGACTTTGGCGGCGCACGCATCGTGGCCACAAATGATGCGGCTACGGAGACGGAGCTCCGCTGGTCCTGGTGCAAATTGACACATTTCCCAGATTGATGAAGAATGCCATAGTTTGTCACCAAAGGCGACTAACACCAACGTTTGTAGTCTGCAACGCCAGAGAGGGATACCAGGAGATTTGGACCTTTTTTCACAATAGGTTGCCCTGAACAGCAAATTGGCCCTTGAACCATCTATAGTGCTGGCAAACTAGGGAGGCACGTCTACAAGCCATGGCCAGCGGCCAGTTCGGATTTTTGACATGGCGAAGATAAAAAAGACATGCCACTGCCATTCTAGTTTCAACCACACCAATTGCCGTCATTTGCACGCCTCTTCAGTCATTTTCACTATTGTGGAACGTCAGACAGACTTTGTTTCCTCTTTCTTGGAAGCAAGAGTTGACAGACAGCAGCAAAGACACAGCCCATCAATAGGCCAGCTTTGGTGGCATCGATCTGGGCGAGTCTTTGACTATTGAGACATCACAGCAGGAGACCCGTTGCCATTCTGTCGCAGGGTCTCTAGTGCGGACATGGGCATTGTACTCGCCATGGTTCTGGTGACTCTTTGGTTTTCAGGTTATATCGAAATCATCATGTGGAGGAGATTGCATGTGCTGAAGCAATCCTTAAGACAAAGCCAAGATTTTTTTAATGCAGTGTTACTTTGTGGTAGCAGCAAAGGCCGGAATGTGCATGTACCTGCGTAGGTTTCGATACATGGACCACAGTGAAGTCTCATTCTGGCCTGCACTGATGCGCTCTTTATTCGTGTTCCTACCCCTAAAGCACCAGGGGGATCTCCCATGCGGGTTTGCCTGGCGCGAGGGTCTAAGTGAAAGTTTTTTTCCGGTTCTCAAGGCCCTGTTACCGCATTCTCTCTTGAAGCCATGGCCATGGCGTCTTTGGGCTTGGTGGCGCTGCCGGAAGAACATTTCGAGAAAAACGTTAGCAATCCGGGCAAGGCCGGCCGATGTTGATTATGTTGATTGCTATTTGGCTTGGCGTTTTCTTTTTCTGCAGCTGGCAGGAGATATAAAACAATAGTCAAAATGAATATCATTGGGGATCATGTCAAAGAAGTCCTGCAAACAGGGTTGGAACCCTGCCAGGTGGCACCAGCAAAGGCCCTTTTGACCCATCAAACTCCAGTTGCAGCCATCAAGCATGCATTGCGCCAATCAGCACGGGCTTTGGGGACATCATTGAGTGACCCCGAACATATCCGCAAGAAGCTTCCACCCACAGAGGATTGCAAAGCGCTCATGGCTGCCGGCCGCGTCTGGGTGATTTTCAAGATGGAGATCCCAGAGGCCGAGTTCCATCTCGATTTGAAGTCTGGATATGTGAAGAAGCAAGCCGGAAGCGGCTTTGAGATTCAGACCTGGGACCCTCTCAGCCCGAAGTGGCATGCGTCCACTGCATCCAGGACCAAACTCTATGTTTCTGTGTGAGTGAAAAGGTCCTCACCAGCTTTGTGCTCGCCAGGATGCCCGAGGCTCCAGCTTGGTCATTCTATGTTGGAATCAGTGCCGACACGGCAGCTAGGATCCTTGCGGACCCTACTGAGGCCCGTGGCTACATCTTGGAATCCTTCCAACACCGGGACATGGGGAACTTGGTGTGCAAGTGCCTGGCATCAGAATCAATTGCTTATTTGGCCTGTTGTAGGCACCAGAAAAGATATAATTACTCAATCACCAAACAGTTTATTTCTGCTAGGCCTGCTAGGCATGTTTCACCATGACAGGCAAGCTGGGCATAAAGTTGCTCACTTTTTGGCCGGCGTTTACGCCATTCCATTCTTTGAAGACAAGTACGGCTGCGCCTTGCTCCAGTCAATTTTGGACGAGAAGAAGGCGGAGGAGAAGAGCCACATCCTGACGATCAAGGTATCGTGCTTGGATGTTGCAGCAACGCTGCAGCATGTCCCCGGCATGTCCTCCGTGTGGGTTCCACGCGATATGGACAATCTATACAAGTGTCCTTTCCATGTGTCTTTGGCGACATTTGCCTTGGCTGATCATTGCGTTCAAGAAGCCCAGCCTGCCAGCCTATATCGCGAGAAGAAGCAAAACGTTGAATTGTATGACTCGCGCAAGAGGTGCAGGGTACGCTGCCCAAGAATACTTGTTTTTATTGTCTGGGCTCACGCGAAGCAGCTGTGGCTTGAATGTTCTTTTTGTATCGGATGCCAGATATTGTGCTTTATTCCCCACCTGCCAGGTGAGGGTTGTTAGATTTTATCAGAGTTGTTCTTCTTCTCCTCCTCCTCCTTCTCCTCCTCCTCCTTCTTCTCCTCCTCGTTCTCCTCCACCACCTCTGCCTCCACTTCCATGTTCACTTCCGCCTTGCCAACTCTTCGCCAAGCTCTTCCCCAACTTCCGCACCCAGTCACCACTGCTGGACCTCAACTGCAAGGGTCTGAGCGCACTGGGCACCGCTGGACCTCAACCTGGGACCTTCCGAGCTCAGTGAGCACCACTGCACCTCAACCTGGGACCCTCCGAGCTCAGTGAGCACCGCTGGACCTCAACCTGCCACTGGACCTCAACCTGGGACCCTCCGAGCTCAGTGAGCACCGCTGGACCTCAACGGCCAGATAGAATGCCAGAAGATATGCCAGATAGAACGCCAGATAGAACGCCAGATAGAATGTCAGAAAGAATGCCGGAAGATATAGCAAATAAAGTGCCAGAATGTTTGCCAGATAGAATGCCAGAAGATTTGCCAGATAGAATGCCAGAAGGTATGCCAGAATGTCAGATACAATGCCAGAAGGTATGCCAGATAAAGTGCCAGAATGTTTGCCAGATAGAACGCCAGAAGATTTGCCAGATAGAATGTCAGAAGATATGCCAGAAGATATGCCAGATAGAGTGCCAGAAGGTATGCCAGAACATATGCCAGAAGATATGCCAGGTA